>VZZY01004674.1:0-26379 GCA_013400335.1 Eurystomus gularis | reverse complement strand
CTGACTCCTTCCTTTTTTTTCTCTGAGACACTCAAGAACATTAAACATATTTCCCCATCTTCCAACAACTGCTCACGCACAAATAAAATCTCAGCAAAAAACTCTCCCACGTGATCGCTTTACTCTCTAGAGATCCCCAGTGGTGAACTGACCTCAATAAATTTTTCAGTTGAAAAGATTTTTGCAAAATATGTATATACACATTTTATATACAAAGGTGTAAATATTCAAGGAGTGTCTGGATGATGCTCTTAGTCCTATGGTTTAGTTTCCGGCAGCCCTGCAAGGAGCAGGGACTTGGACTCAATGACTCATATGGGTCCCTTCCAACTTGAGATATTCTGTGAGACAACAAAATCTTATAGACAGACAGACAGATAGATAGATATAAGGTACTAGTGCCTGATCTGTAAATCACTATTTGGATTTTATTAGGGATGTTAACTCCATTTCCAGTCTGAGTGGTTAGCACACGTTTAAACGGATTCCAAATGCTTATTTAAAAACCACCCTGAGTCAGCGCGCTCCGAGAGCTTCATAAATATGCAGCAGGAAACTCCCAAACAGTGACTCATAACCTCAGACGGTTAAAACAGACAAATCATCACGAATTTCCCAACTGTTACTCCTACTTGATTAAATCCTAAACCAAATCCATCCTGCTTCTGTGAATTCCACTTGACCATTGTTAAGTTCTACAGAAATAAGAGCGGGGAAAAAAAACCCAAGCAAAATCAGGTAACTGGGAAGAATACCAGTTGTTAACAGCTTGTATAGAAAAACTTTTTCATACAAATATATTGAACATATGAATAATATTTTTTTTTCCCTTACAACTGATGCATGGGTGGATTTTGTCTTCACTTATTTAAGAATGAATGGCTGATTTGAAAAAGAGAAAAAATGTTTGCCAACTTTTTCTTCCTAGAAAAAACAAAACAAAACAAAACGTACAATCTGAGAACATGCAACAATCCTGGAGTTTCTTCTCCACAGAACTCTTAATTGTGTCTATCTATTGAAGTTGCAACTCAACGATCCTGTCAAGTTCCTAGTTAGAGAAGGCACTGACATCCCCTACATATCTACTCTTACAGAATTATGATACTTAAATGTTAAATGGCTTATTGATAAGTAACTAATTTTGTCCTGAGAGTCTCCGTTTCAAGCTTATCAGGATTTAAAAATATATATAATTATTGTAAAGTTAGTGAGTTCTGTAAAACAAAGAACACCTTATAAAATCATTCTTACAAATCTTAGACACTTTAATAATAATTTCACCGAAGAAAAGCTAATGTATGCACAACGTAAAAACATATAAATGCAAATTAATTTAATCATATAATAGAGATCCTGCACGGAAAAGGGCCAAAGACTTCCCAGTTTCTGCAGCAACACTGGCTAAAAGTCAGGGACAATTTTTCAATTAAACAATAGTTAAGAGCCAAAAGAAATCCAACATCCTGTTCTTGGGAAATCTTTGCAATACAGACAAAAAAAGGGGCAATTAAAAGAATTATGATTGAATCGTGATTTTTTTTTTTTTAAATACAAATATATTTACTCTGAATGACACTGCTGTGCTTCATTCAAAACCAAGGTAATGTTCTTCTCTTCAGTTTACTGGGGGTTTTTTTTGTGTTTTCTTCTTAAAAGATAGGAGTAATGACAGGAAAATTAGATTTGGTTATTTAAAGTATCAAAATGCACAACTCCAGCCATTCAGAAGTCTTCCTATGCCCCCTCCCCCTTTTTTTTTTTAATGATGAATTTTTAAAATCATGTACAGCTCAATTTCATCTTTGCTAAACAAAGTGTTCCCTTCCAGTTCACAAACTCATCCATTCCAGATGCTTCTTGGGAGAACTTATGAACACTGACTCTTACTCGTGTTCTACCACAAAGAGGATTTGAGTGAATAGAGTTCGGAACTGTGATATTTAAAAGTCGTTACTGTTTGTATTATACTCTCCCGAGCAGAAGGTAACAGTACTCAAAGCTTGATTTCAAAGTCAAGCAACAATGAAGCATAAATAGCTGACTGCATATTCTTGCATCTAGATTAAAAGTGTCACACCCTGCTTTAAAAAAAAAATAATAATAACACAAAAGTTAAAGAATCAAGTTGTTCTTGTCCATCTCTAACATTTTAATTTTATCACACCAAATGGTAAACAATCTGTTTGGCAATTTATGATCTATTTTTACCAGGTAACATGAGGGTAACTTTTTCCTATTGAGATAAAGACACATAACGACTCAGTTTAAATAGAAGCCTCACAGCTTTAATAGAGGAAAAGTGTAAACTACTCCTAAGGACTGTGCTTGAGGGTTGATTTGTAATGGTTTGCCGCAGGCACCCTCTCTGCATTCCATCCCGATCAGAGAAAAATGAAGCTACATAGATTTAAGAAAGAAAATCAACTTCTCCAAAGCAGATGAGAAATCCAAATGAGTCCTGAAAAATGTCAGTTGTTAGAGTTACATGTAATATTTCCAATATCTGGTGCTAAAATTGTGCCAGGGTAACTGCAGTAGGCACAAAATGGTAAAAGAAGGAAATATCCAGGTTTAAAATACCATGGGATAAAATTAACCGCAGAATTATGATGGGACCTCAAGTCAGCCTAAACTCTGTAGATGGGTTCCAATGGAAGGACAAGAGGCAACGGGCACACATGAAATACAGAAAATTCCTTTTAAATCATAAGTCAGAGCTTTATTATTGTTAGCTTAGTCAAATGCTAGAACAGGTTGCCCAAAGGGCTACCTAGACTTGACTAGACATGGTCCTGAGTAACCTGCTCTACTTGACCATGCTTTGCCCAGGTGGGCTTGACTGGACCATGTCTAGAGATCCCTTCCAACAGAAATGATTCTGTGTACTAAATCAGAGGACATACCCCATCCAGTACCAGGCATTTGAGTCCACGATCCCAGATCAGGGACAGTCCAAAATAAAATCCTACATCCCTCCTCAAAAGCGTTGGTAACGCAGACATCCTCTCCTTAGCAGCAACTGCTTCACTTTTACAATGTGCATTTTTTGGCCACATAACTTAGTAATGGAGATACAGCCCATTCTGTCATCAGAGAGAGCTGACAATCTCATTTTTGCTATTCTCATGAGAAGTCTCCCTGAATGCTCGGGTCTAGGCTTCCTGATGGCAGAGCTCCCAACCTTTCAGCCATTCTTTTTCCCCTCTTCTCACCCCTCACATGCAAAACGTTCCCTCTCAAGCCTTCTGACCTACTTCCCCAGAAGGAAAAATCTCTCCCTCTCCAGAAGTTTCAGAACAACCCAGCACACAGCAGCCAGGACATAGCAAGCAGGGACCTTCTGGAGGCCTTCTCTGCTTCCCAGTCATACCTTTGTAAAGCAACACAAGCTACAGCTACTCTTACCCAAGTAGGTTTGTGGTGGGTTGTATGACACCAAAGAATGCATAGTCATTCACAAGTGCTACAATGAACAAGTACTAACACTTGACCACTTGAAAAAGATGCTGCGGACAACAGTTTGCACCATTCTAAATATATCCTCAATTAATAAAATGAAATCATCCACGGCCTCAGGGACAGCAATGTGGCGTTTGTGCTTGATTTATGGACTCCATGTCCATCAACGCCTTCTGCTCCTCTGCTCTTTCTCAGTTGGCTTCATTAGAGCACGTGTTCAAGTAGAAGAACTCAAAAGACTGTCAGCACACAGCAGTCTGGAGATCAGGCTTCTGCCGCCTGTTTTGCTGACCAAAACCTTCCAGTATTTTGAGGGAAAAATATAAGAAAAAAAAATATTTTTTTAACTTTATTTCTTAATTTTGCTCTGATTCAATTCTTCCCAGCTACATGAGGCAAAGGAAGAGATCCAAGGATAAGATGAGAGAGTGTTCAAATAAGATTATATAAAAGCATGGTACAGCTAGACGGCATTCTCGTGTCTCTTAATATTTCAAATCATACTGATAGAAAAATGAGACGTAAAAATTATAAGATAACTCTTCGAAATTTAAATAAAAATGGGGTTCCTTTTGACATATATAACTTCCACCCTTTCCATTTACAGGATTGCCACTTCTCTTGTATTTTGTCATAGGAGACTCCCAGTTTTGATAGACCTGTCATGTGCCCTGTCAAACAGGCTTGCAAGATATTGTAAAATTTGTGGAGGGAAGTATCTTTCTATTGTGCTGCGGGTTCGGCAGCTTTACCAATGACGTCAAGAAAGAAAATGTTACTCTACAGAGCAAATAGATGGCAAGTTATTATACACCGCTCGTCCTCTGCCCACCTGACCCAGATGTTTCGCGCCTTGCTCTCCCTTTCTCCTGCTTCATACAACTTCAATTACTGTATTTTTTCATACACTACTTTGAAAGATAAAGCAAGGTCGACACAATGTACGACTTAAGCTTGATAATTGGAGACGGAATAATTAGGGGTTTTAGCCATTTTCTGTATAATGGAGATGATAATACAAACTTAACCAAATGTGCTAGAAGTGGCTGTACGTTTTCACCGGTTCTCTCAAAATCATAATGTCATGTTATACGCACTCTTTTTTAAGTGCTCCTTTGAAATGTCTGATGCAAGAGTCAATGCATGAATGTGTGAATCTGAAACAAAAAATAAAGCCTGGTTTGCACTAACAGTTGTAGTACAAACCCACACTTTAAAAGGTAATGATCAGTACAATAATGTAAAAAATAGATGCTTCTGACTTCAGATCTTTTGCATCAGGAGATCCAGCTCCTGGCTATCTCTCAGTACTTGCCAGGATGCATATTCTTCAAAAATATTAACGGCGGCATGTTTTTAATGCTCATTTGCTGTTCTTTCTTTCAGTTAAATGCGATCACTATGCAGCATGTCCAGTGCCTCCCTAGGTGGACACCTGCTCACCTAAATTTACTGAGATTCACTAACATCATCTAAAAGCAAAGAGTCTTATATCATAACTAAGGACAAAGTTTAACCAATGGTACATTCTGCAGCAAAACGTTATGCATTTATACTCATAAGAGAGACCACACACAGTAACCAATGTATGATGCCTGGAGAACAGAGCAGGAACACAAAGTACTGCCCATCCTGCTCTTCCAGTCACTAATAGTACGAGATTCCTTGAAACAAGGTTAATTCTACGTATTTAGTAACCTCTGCTGAACCTCTGTTCCCTGATCTCTTCAATGTTTCTCTGAATCCAGAAAAACTTTCACCATACCCCTCTTTGAGTGTTTCTTCATATCTTCAAAGAACTCCAGGATGTGGAGCATATGGACTGTGAAGGAGTGACTTCAACAGGAAAAAACAAAACCAAACAAAACAAAAAAGCCCTGTCCTCAGTATACGGGACATACTCATGTGTCCGCTAATTCTGTATTCCAATTTTTAACAAAGTGTCCAACTGGACATCAGGCTCAGCAGTACGCAGCGTCCCAGATCGGGACTTCTCAAAGTACTGGCATCGTACTTGCCATCAATCAATCAATCCTCAAGCACAAAGATGGTTGAAAGCAGGAGGTGGCAAACTACAGCTGACAACTTACCCGTTACACCGCTTCAGTTCACAGAGGTGCTCCTGTTGACAGGAATTTAGTTTTGTTCATTTGGACGACATTTTCCACATGAAAAATGTTTTCAGGGTATTTTTTAAAGATATCATCTCGCTTTTAATGTTATCTTTATTCTTACTCTTTAGACACGTCAGATTCTTTTGCCCTCTTGTCTTTCTTGGCAGGTAAAAGACTCTTCCTATGGAAGTATTTTTGTTTTGTCCATCTGATAGGGTACCCTCAAAAAGTCTCCATGCTGCCTACCAAGATTTAACTCTCCGTTGCTGCTTTTCTTTTCAACAATTCTCATTTTTATGAATATATTTGCTTTAAGAAGCCATGCACCACTTCATTCACTGTAGTTGCTGTATCCAAGCATAGCAAAACCACTATTACAAGGTGAGACTTCAGCCTCATATTTTGAACCATGTCCTACATATCCCCCAGGAAAATGTCTGAGACTGACTTTCTCTCATTGGCTTTCTCATCAACTGCTCCACAAAATGGACACGTCTGCAAACTCAGTCTGTCTCACGTCCCAGCACAGCACCAGTTCAATTTACAAGAGAACAGTTGGAGTAATCTCTCACTACTGTATCCAAAATTCACTCTTATTTTCCCTAAGATCCTACTATCAGTACCATAGAATCATAATGGTTGGAAAGGACCACCAGGATCAAGTCCAACCTTCATCCCAACATCTCTCTAGCCACTAGACCATAGCCTCAAGTGCTACATCCACTCATTTTTTTTAAACACCTCCAGGGACGGTGACTCCACCACCTCCCTGGGCAGTCTGTTCCAGTGCCCAACCATTCTCTCACTAAAGAATTTCTTCCTCATATCCAATCTAAACCTCCCCTGACGCAACTTGAGGCCATTTCCTCTCATCCTATCATCAGTAATCTGGGAGAAGAGACCAACACCAGCCTCGCTACAACCTCCTTTTAAGTAGTTGTAGAGAGCAATGAGGTCTCCTCTCAGTCTCCTCTTCTCCAAACTAAACAACCTCAGTTCCCCCAGCCGCTCTTCACAAGGCATGTTTTCGAGACCTTTCACCAGCCTTGTTGCCCTTCTCTGCACCCGCTCCAGCACCTCAATGTCCTTCTTGTACTGTGGTGCCCAGAACTGGACACAGCACTCAAGGTGCGGTCTCACGAGTGCCGAGTACAGGGGCACGATCCCCTCCCTACTCCTGCTGGTCACACCATTTCTGATACAGGCCAGGATGCCGTTGGCCTTCTTGGCTACCTGGGCACACTGCTGGCTCATGTTCAGCTGGCTGTCAACCAGCAACCCCAGGTCCTTTTCCACCAGGCAGCTCTCCAGCCACTCCTCCCCAAGCCTGGAGTGCTGCTGGGGGCTGCTGTGACCCAAGTGCAGGACCCAGCACTTGGGCTTGTTAAACCTCATACAACTGGCCTCAGCCCATCGCTCCAGCCATCATGCCAACCAGGGCATAGTGTTGATTCACTACCATCTTCTCCCTACTTAGGACAGAAATTTCACACATGGAATTCTGTGCTAGTTGTTGCAGCTATTAACAGAGAAATTCAGTGTTACTCAGTGATACAGTTCATTTATTAATCTCATTAGTTTAAAATTTTCCCTAATTCACAGCACTGTACCATCACCAAAAAGCCTGCTGTGCATTCACTGACCTGCCCACCACTGTAACGCTGAGAAGGCATTTAGGAACTTTAAACTTTGTTAACAGAATTTGTAACGTGATGCTCTGCAGCTTATACTCACACTACAGAGAACTGTCTGGTATAGCACAGTACTTCAAAGCTCACATATTTGCAGACTTGTCTAAAAGACCTCCTTATCCCACAACACAGTGATTTTTCCTCACTTCTGGAATACCTGTCCTGCACTTATCTTTGAGCCTGGAACAATGTGATAGGCAATAAATTCAGGATTAACTTAATATATTTAAAGTCATTATTAATGGACCTCACTAATCTGCCTGCGCATTTAAGTGCTCTTCTATCAGTCCGGACATAAGAGATGTGACAGACCGCTCACACACGCAAAGTTCCAGACTGCTGATTTATCTGTAGATGTGGAGTGTTTCCTTCTACTTCAATCAAGCTAAGAAGATGGTGTCAAATATTGTAACGTATAGAAAAACTACTCCAAAAAAATTCAGCTTTGCACTGCTGTAGACACACAGCACCACACGGAGGAGAGTACAAGAAACAGGAGAAAGGACTGCAGCTTTTCTGCTTGATATTTACAAACCATTCCTTTGAAAGATAAAGCCTCGTTCTTGTAACAAGCCCGATAGCCAAAAGATGGCCTGCAAATGTTCTTGTTTCAAATTTTCCAAGTATTTTAACAGCAAAGTGCTTGTTAAATTCACAGCTCCACAAAGGAGAATTTGGTTCTGCAGTTCCTTTGAGTGATCGTGATGGACGGTGTAGCACCTTGCATAGTAATATTTTAAATGTTTTAATTACACACATATTCAGTAGAGCTCTTGGATGTTTTTACTGCATCACCTCACAAAGGAACCATTTTTTCACCATGCTCAAGCTGAGAGTCCAAGGAATTCCATCAGAAAGATCTGACAAGAAAATAGCCAAAAACGGGAGGGAAAAAGAGTATCTAAGTTTGGGGTGGAAGTTATTTCTTCACTGAAGGATTTTTTAATGCTATTTTTTGCTTACTGGATGAATGGGATGTCCGCGTCCAGGTGCTGCCCAGTGAGGAGCTGCTGGGGGTTCGCCGTGCCGGACACGGCCGGTTCCAGCCGGTTCCAGCCGGCTCCAACAGCCCCACCTCAGGACACAGCTGAGCCCCTCAGCCAAGCTGGGGGCATGGGGGGAAAACAGGTTCCAGAAAGGGCCAAGCCCAGGCGGGAGCAGGTTGTCCCTGAAGGAGACAGCCCGGGGAAGGGCCTGCGCTGGATCAAAATCAAAGCAACGTTATCACAACACCGACAAAGGTGGACAATAAAACAGCAACCCTTGTTGCTTCACCACTTGACAAGAACAACAGACTCCCCAAAGTTCTTCCACTCTGGCACTGCCCGATCTGGGTTTTGCCTGTTGCTTCTCCCAGTTACTGTCCTTATCAGCACCCACGAGCTTTTACATCTTAGTCTCTCCCCATCCTTCTGAGAGGGGAGCAGTTGGGGTGACATCTGGCAACCAACCAAGGTCACCTCACCACACTGGAATTGTCTAGAAAAAACGTAACTTTCATTTAAATTTTTCTTCTTACTAGACTCTAAACAGATAATTTACTTTTCCCTAAAAATCGCCTTACAAAAATCTACATTCGGTCAACAGCACTCTAACATTAATCCTTTCTCCCTAATTAGTTTATATTTATGAATTAAACTAATTAAATGTCATAAATTTTAAACAATTCTTGATACAGTTCAGCGTACTTGTTAATAACCAAGTGTATACTGGAAATAACCAGAAAAAGTACAGAAGATCTGACTGAGGAATGTAACATGAACTCTAAAAGGCTAATAAACACAACACAGCATATAGAATCTTAACTTTTGGTGAAAACAATATATTTTTTGTAACAACTATAAAGAACTAAACCTTCCTGGGTCATCAGCAGTACTGCTCATTCCAGTCATTATGTCTGCGTAACCAAAAAAAGTTCAGCATTCAGCACTTCACAGATGTCAACCTGACAGATCAAAATTTACAATAATACCGCTTTCAGTATTTACTTTACATTGTCTTTCCCAACGTCTTGCCATCGAATCCTCTACTCTGTCCTTCTCAGATGATTTGTTCTTCTGTCCAAGCCCATGTGTCACCATGCAGAACTGCTGACTTGGTCTAAATGCAAGCAGCTTGTCAAAAACATCATCAAATCTGAGTTAAATATAGGTGGTGAACCATAATACATGTGCCACTTCTATTGCAGTCGCCCTCACCAGTTCTAAAATTCAAGGAACTATTCACATTCTGACTTTTTCTTGAGAACGGAGGCTTCGCACACTGCAAGTAGTAAAAGTCCGCGGGAAGCAGAAAACAAATTTAGAGGGGGCAAAGTGACAGAAAGATTTTAGAATTGTGTTTGAGTTGTGTAAAAAAAGAGTATATAGTTTAAAAGTCTATTATATAGTCCAAAGAAAAGAAACCCTTCATCTTTTAAAAGGCAGCACTCTTTCTTTAGGAAGACGCACTGACTTTATATCCCAGTATTTAACTAAATTGCTGAAAGCATTCTACTTTTGATGAGATATAAAACCGGAACTGTGGCCCTCATTCTTAAAACCTGATCGTTTTTGCAAGCAGAGAACCGTTAACTTTCATGTTCTGGCCAAATTGCATTTGGATAATTATATTCCAACTAACTACTCTGGTGATTTCAAATGTCTAGGAGTCACCAAAACAAATTGCGCTACACCTCAGCTCTCAGACCAGAACATAAAGAACTAGAAGGTCACTGAGATAAACAGCAATAGGTTGGTAGACAATTCTAAATGTCAGCACAGCAATTTTGTGGAGAATATAAAACGCAATGGAGAGCTAAGGCAAAATTTTTCAGTATTAAGCTGCAAAGTCTATGGGATCTCTGTTAACAGTCGTACGCACAGGCTGTGGACTGCATTCGTTAAACTCACAAAACCCGAGTTTTGGTTTAGACAGGGGCTTCTTTTACAGCCTGTATTTACTGACAGAAGTTATCCTCCCATTAAGCATAGCTGCCCTCTGCACTTTGGCCCAAGAAAGCCCTATTACATGGGCATAATCTCTGTATTCATACACGAGTGGAATAAGGACAACTCTTCCATATTCCTTATAATACAAGGAACACCACAAGCACAGGAGACATACTACGCCAGAGGGGGACAAGTAAACAAGACAAGTAGTAACAAAAAATTAATACAAAATAAGGTTTAATGACTCACCAGGTGCAAGAATGAAAAAATGACCTTCAAGCATCCTTGAAAATGGGTGAAGCCAAAGCAACACATCCACGTAGTACTTATTAGGCAAAATAAAAAACCCCACATTTAATTTCTCAGAAGAGTTAAGGCCATAATTTAAAAGATAAAAATTCACACACTACAAAAGCTTCAGAAGGAACAAAATAGAAAGTGGTATATTCATATCACTGATATTTTTCATCTCAGGAACTTGAGAAGTTCAAATCAACTGCACGCATCAAGACACTGGAGTAGAACAAAGCTGTTTTTCATTGTCTAAAAAAAATGGAGAAAAACAAGGATTGGGGAATAAGGAAATAAAAAGGCAAGAACAAAGAAAATAACAAAAGTTTCTTTTTGAAATATAATAGGAAAGTTTAGCACTTACAGTACAATTCTAAAATATCAGCCATTCGATATACTGTATCTGAAGAAGTATAGGAAGTACACCAGGAAAATAAGGAAATATTTTCTTAGTAAATTTGTTTACGTAAGATTGCTTTCAAGACAGATCTTGCACTGCCACTGGCGATATAAAGTATCCTGCTAAAATAACCTACCGCTCATCTTAAAAATACACGTAGCCACTGAAACAGTGACACAGCACCTGACATGCAACTACACCCATTAGTCAAACTGTAATAATTTTGCTGAAAAAGCTTCTAGAGCCCTCTCAGAGAAGTCTAAATACTTATGCCAGAGTATATCACAGAATCATTATGGATGGAAAGGACCACACCACCAGGATCATCAAGTCCAACCTTCATCCTAACACCTCTCTGAAAAAAATCTCTACGCTATTTGTAGGTATGTTGTACACTGAAATACCACGAGTGCATCACGTTCATCTTTTGGAATAAATGCACACTTCATGTTATAATCCAAAAGGTTGGTCTCCTTCAGTAGCGTAGAGATCACCACTCTGGTTTGTGACTAATATTCTATTCTTGATGCTCCTCAGACTTACACTCTACCACATCCATAAAAGCCGCCCTTTCAAGGACTTCACTCCAATTCCTCTACTTTTCAACCTTTGCTCGTAAGCTCACTCTTCATCAAACACGAGATTTACTCTTTCCTTTGGTCAGCTTACCTATGTCCATAGGTAACACCTTATCCTGTCGAACACTTCAACAATAGATAAATGAACAAACAAAACCCACATTTCAATCCTGGCAGACAAAACTGACTTCTAAAGGAAGGAGCTAAAAAAAGAGACCAGAAACAAATCTTGAATATATTTGTTAGCTCCCTCTTAACCCTGCTCACAAGTTACGTTAAACTTTTACTGTGGGACAGTGAAACCGATTGCTCTGCGATACGATATCTCCTTGGATAAGCATTCTACTTATTTACCATAGTCATTTTGAAAAGACACGTTAATGCCTCTTTGTTGTGAACGCAACTCATCAGCTGAGACGCGAAACACGCCTATCCACCACTCAGGAAAGATGGATTGCACAGTACTTTTGTCAAGTCCTCAAAGGAGTTCTGCCATTCTGACAAGGTATTTACAAGAAAGCGAAACAATTGTGTTTGATACCAAAATATGACTTCAAAATCAGACAGACACACACAACTCTGCACTTTATAAACCAGCTTTGTCAGTGAGCTTAGGTAATGGCACAAGAGAATTTGAGAACCACATTCTCTCCTGCCTGTATTTCATAAGGCTTTTCTGACTGACTCCCTGGTCCAGAGTGGCCAGGAAATTTAAAATTCAGGCAATGAAAACCGTATCTGTAATAGCATAATGTAATAGTCAGTTAATAATGGCTAATCACTAAGCAGGCTACTGAAAAAATATCTAAATTACATCGCTTATCAAATTAACTGTCTCATGCTGCCATGCTATTTAACAAGTACTCGTATTCAAAGCAACAGCTTCGTTAACTCTTCCACTGCCAAGCCTGGTGTCTGCTTGGCCCTTCACATCCAAAAAACCATAAAATCTTGGAGTAAATTGAATCTCAAGCCTATTTAAATTTACTGAATTGTGCCGTGGCAGGTTCCACTGCAGCGATCCCAGCCTGAAGCAATATGGTGCAGGGCAAACCCAGGCCGCGCCCTGCCATCTTGCACTGGCAGCAGGGGGGTAACGTGCACCTTGAGAACCCAAAGCAATCCAGCAGAAAAGAAAGGCAAGGGACAAGGACAAGGGGCAATGGATGCAAGCAAGAGTACAGGAAGTTCCACCTCAACATGAGGAGGAACTTCTTGACTGTGAAGGTGACAGAGCACTGGAACGGGCTCCCCAGAGAGGTTGTGGAGGCTCCTTCTCTGGAGACTTTCAAGACCCGTCTAGATGTGTTCCTGTGTAACTTGCCCTAGATTCTATGGTCCTGTCTGGCAGGGGGGTTGGACTCGCTCTCCAGAGGTCCCTTTCCAACTCCTAACATTCTATGATATTTAGGATGGCGACTTCAAACATCCAAAATACTTTACAATGCACCATGTACCTTCATATAATGCCAGACTAAGTTAAAAATGTTTAACAACACGTAAAAGGATTAACACCTACACTAAAAATACAGCTTAGCCTCAAAACTCTGCAGAAACTCTAATCTCATCGGCCACACCTGGAGAAGTTTGACATCATTAAAAGATGTATTCTAGTAAATCTTTCCTCCTCGCAGGAAACATCAGAAACGCAAAGCCATCACAAAAAGCCAGCCTTTCCTTCACACGTTATCAAATGCATCCAGAGATTTCAAGCTTAGGAATTTTATTTTATAGCCTATCCATCAATTAAAGAAAAAAAAAAATCAATCTGCTGTTGATATAAAAACCTTTGCAAGTAAAAAACTACTGACTTACAAAGGCCTGTCTTGGTTCGGAGTGTACGGGTTATAACATCTTCTAAAATATTTATAACTCACATAGTAATTATGAAAAAATGTTTTCATTTGTAGTGAATCATTTAATATATTCTATCCAAAGTGACAGCTTAATAAGATAACTGCTCAGGCAAACTGCATAACCTGCTCCATGTGTATCACTCTGCTACTTCCAATCGAAAAAAATTCAGGCTTCTTTGAATTCATGTGTCTCCATCAATATGTCAACTTTTATCAAAAGTAACAGAATTAGTACTCACTGTGTATTAAACCTTTCACAAGTAGCAACAAGAAATTTCATAAGGACAGATACCATGTATAAATAAAAGAAGCGCTGCACCTTCACATACTTTCAGTATACGCTGCAAATGTGGCCTTGCTCCAAGTGTCAGTAGTGGAATAAATATATATATATATCTAAATATAAAAATATAGATAGATATAGATAGATAGATAGATAGGACCTTGCAGTCCTGGTGGACAACAAGTTATCCATGGGACAGCAGTGTGCCCTTGTGGCCAAGAAAGCCAATGGTCTCCTGGGGTGCATTAAGAAGAGTGTGTCCAGCAGATGGAGGGAGGTCCTCCTCCCCTTCTGCTCTGCCCTAGTGAGACCTCACCTGGAGTACTGCATTCAGTTCTGGGCTCCCCAGTTCAAGAGGGACAGAGATCTACTGGAGAGAGNAGGGGCAATGGAGGCAAGCTAGAGCACAGGAAGTTCCACCTCAACATGAGGAGGAACTTCTTGCCTGTGAGGGTTCCAGAGCACTGGAACGGGCTCCCCAGAGAGGTTGTGGAGTCTCCTTCTCTGGAGACTTTCAAGACCCGTCTGGATGCGTTCCTGTGTAACCTGCCCTAGATTCTCTGGTCCTGCTTGGCAGGGGGGTTGGACTTGATGATCTCCAGAGGTCCCTTCCAACCCCTAACATTCTATGATATAGATAGATAGATAGATAGATAGATAGATAGACAACCAATATATTCATGTTAACCACCCTCACCTCTCCAAGGAACCACGGTAGGTAATAATCTATGCATTCAGCATTTCTTTTAAACAACATCCAGGATCTTCAGAAAGAAAAGGAAGGGGAAAGCAAGGGGAAGAGACATGGGAGAACACACCAGCCAATTTCATATCCCTCTTTAGTTGTGAAGATTTACAAATTAAAATCACTGAGGAAATAGAAACTGATCATGGAAGTTTAAAAAAAAAAACACTGTAATGAATTTTTAAATAATTAATCCGTATATTAAAGGCCAAACCATTTCTTTAAAGGACTCTATGCTGAATTTAGTTTTCAAGATCAATGCAATTATTGGTCTTATTTCAAACACGTGCAGTGATTTCTCAACAAGTACTGCCTACGTCAGCACTACACACTACCCTGTCTATCATATTTTTGTTACACAGGGTATCCCACACGTTTCCTATCTCTTGCAATTTGGTGAAGCAATTTTAAAACTGTAAAGGGAGGAGAATTTTTTTTTTTCTTCAGCTCCAATCAGTAGAACACGCATTTATTGTCTCAATTCCCATATTGCTTTGTGACACTTCTGCCATAAGGTACTGCAGTCTAGAAAAGCCTAAAGAAAAAAAAAACAAAACACAACCAACCAAACATGCCCTTTTGAATAAAGCCTTAAAGTAAATTACAACTACATGGCATGCAAGGAAGTAAAGGCATCCTAAACTCTGTATCACAAAGGAACACAGAGCTGGCCTGTACTTCCTCCAGCTGTATGCTGGCAGTACTCTCGGACCTTTTGTTCTTACCCTGATTCCCACTTATAAGCCTTTTTTAGAAGAAATACGACAATTGCAGAAATTTTAAGAAGAATTCTACTGTTGCTAAAGTCAGATTGTCATAGTTTCACGAACTAGTTCATGGCCAGCTGACTGCTGAAGGCATAAACCCACACAATTACACAATATTATTCAGCTTAAAGTAATCCTGAGATTAAAAATCTGCCGGATCAACCATGTATCTCCAGAACATCATTCCTATTTAGAGTCCTTCCTTCTAACGTGCGAGACTCAAAAGCATTTGATAGGAAACATCAAGTAGCAGTTTTTAAGTCATCACAAGTTTGATGCGCAGAGGACAGGAGTGGTTTCCCCCGGCGATAACAAAACCAAGAACAGGAAGAGCTAGCGCAGAAAGAAGGCCAAGTTTTCTACAGCTTTCTGCAACAACAAAGGGTAGAGATGATTAAACATGGACTGTGGGATTTCCATCACCAGATCTTCTTCCAGAATGGCCCAGGCAGCATGTCACCGTAACCTGACCTTTCAGGCAGCGAGGCCAGATGTTCTCTTAAAGCTCTACTTTGTGATCTGTTCCACATCTCTTGGACAAACCTGGACGGGAAAATTTATTAATGGCACCTGAAATCTATGTTTAAGAAGTCTGTAATGAAACTGAGTAAAAGCAAACTGAAATCCTGCTTTTGCCTAGAAACCTACTTTTTTCTTCCTGCAGAACAGGGGTTTTTTTAAAAGGTTCTCATAAAAAAAAAAAACCGTATCACAAAGCAGATTATTAACTGAAGCTATTTTATTTTAATGGCATCCACATAAAAGAACAGAACATTCACTTTTTGTTAACCGGGGATTTTAAAATAATTTGAGTTTGACTGACTTTCAGATTATCAACTGCAAAAAACACATCCACGTGCTCCACAGCTCCAGGACAGATAACCTCGCCTCTTAATGAGAGGCGAGAAGACAGGCAGAGTAAAGTGTAACGAGAAACACTCTGCAGTGATGCTGTCTCCACACCAGTAATCCACTGTTTGTGAGGAAATCTGCAATTTTTCAAGTTCTAACCTTTGAAAATATTGCTATGCTGAACACCCATAAGATCAAGGAAACGTCAAGTACCAGGAAGCACCTCATGAACCTAAAGCTTACACAGAAAAATCTGATGCTGCTGGTAGCGTTAACTATCAATTCTACAACTTTCAGGTGGTGAACGACTCATACAACCGCCGTAACTTGCATACGTATGTTTCTCATCAAATATTGAAAAAATAGCATTATTTTACTCTTTAAGGGGAAATGAATTCTCACTCCAAGTAGTTTGAAGATGTAAATGTTTATCCAGAGCTGAGACACTGTCTTTTCTTCCCTATTACTTTAATTACCAAAACCTATGCAGCGGAAAAATACAGAATTTTCAAGTATAATAATGCTGTAAAATACACAGAGATGTAACAGATGCTTAATTGTTCCTACGTAAAGTCCCCCAAAAATGAGACAAAATATATTTATCCTTATACAAAAGCTAACAAAGCTTTTCACACACAGCACATAACCACCGTGTATCATTCTCAGCCTAGAAAACTGCATTTTCACTACTTCTTTCAGCATTTAAGGTCAGCTCTGATCCTGCTTTAAAGGTAGTCTCCGTGGTGCATTCATCTGTGCTCTCAGCTATTTTGTGAATCACAAAGTAATTAACCTTTATTCAATACATTTATCATTCACTGACAAGCGTGGCATTTCCCCCTCAAGCCTTTCTTGAAAAAAAAGTGCTGTTATTATAACTGTTACCAACCAACAACGCATGCAAGCAAATACTGTTAAAAGGCAGAGCAATACGTATCCACGTGAGAACAGTCAAGCAAAAAGCAATTTTTTACTAGCTCCCTCTGATGCCCCTTATTTGTAATTAGGTCAGTAAATAACCTTCTTTACAGATGACTCTGAGCACAAAAAGTCTGCAAGAGTTTTTGGTGTGGTTTTTTTTGAAGTTCTCCGAATATTCCTCTTTTTTTTTTTTCCCCACCGCCTGAGCAGATCACAATAAATGTTTCCAATTTTTAAGCTCCATTTCTGAGCAAGTTTCATATCAAAAAGGTTTTTAGCATTTCTAGTACATGCGATTTAAAGCATTACTCGATAGCATTTTTTCAGTCATTCGTGTTCCACAGAGGTGACGAGGAAGGAACACTGTCCACATCAGTGGATCCAGATTCTCTGGCATGCCTCTCAGTGGCTGACATACCACTCGGTGCATGGGCAATATTTTTTTCTTTTCAGATGTATTAGACTACATATAACTTCCTTTATATAGGATGAGCTTTCAGAACTACCTTCAAACTGGAAGGTCAGGAAATTTTAGAACTAATGAGGAAAAGGGTGATAAATGGGGGGTACAAAAACAGTTCAAGGGCTGGAGTATCTCTCCTGTGAGGAACGACTGAAAGATTTCGGGTTCTTCAGCCTGGAGAAGACTCCAAGGAGACCTTATTGCAGCCTTTTGGTACTTAAAGGGGGCTTATAAGAAAGACAAAGAGAGACTTTTTACCAAGTCCTGCTGTGATAGGACAAGGAGCAATGGTTTTAAACTGAAAGATAAGTTTAGATTGGGCATAGGGAAGTTCTTTACAATGAGGGTGGAGAGGCACTGGAACCAGTCGCCCAGAAAAGTTGCGGATGCTCTGTCACTGGAAGTGTTCAAGGTCAGGTTGGACAGAGCTTCGAGCAACTTGAGTCTAGTGAAAGCAGTCCCTGCCCATGGCAGCGGGGTTGGAACTAGATGACCTTTAAGGTCACTTCCAACCCAAACCATTCTGTGATTCTCTGATTCTAAATTGCCACAGTGGTATTCAAACCAGAGACCTACCTGAACTCACATACCAAACGGGTGAAATACTTACTCGTATAAACTACCTGGATGTCTAAAACAAGATGTCCAATTTGCCCTCTCTTTCTTTTTAAAGCAAAGAGATCCTCAGCAAATGTTAAAGGATCTATAAACACCTGCTATACCAAGCAAATGGGCAGGAACCCTACCAGGAAACAAAACCAGTGGACAAATGGACTGAAGTGATATATTGGAAACACTCAAATGTTTTTTAAGGTCAGAAACAATGTCTGCAAAATCTGTTCTCCACGGAAGTCATTGTCAACATGAGTAAAGATGAGTACATTCAAGTTTTCCAAAAGCTTCCTAAAAAGCACTTAAGGAACATAGGATAGAAGAGAAGGCTTTCCTCACAGAGACCTGGTCCAACAGATGGTCAACACCACACAGGTACAAACAGACACTTAAAATACTGCAGGGAAATACCACTATTGGGGTCAAGATGGTCCTGTCTCACCAGATGCTGTGCAATGCAGTCGTGTGATCAGAATATGGGGTAGCCGGTAAGTGGTACATTTTACTAATAATATGTTGATATAATAATATACTAAGTTTTTCAATGCAATGACTGGTTATAAATTTCTGTGGGCAACTCTCCGAAAACACTTGTGAAGTAGTTAGCAAGTTCCAAAAGGAGAGATTTGATAGACTGTGATGATGCTTCAGGTAGATCATAGAATGGTTTGGGTTGGAAGGGACCTTAAAGCTCATCTAGTTCCAACCCCCCGTGCCAGAGGCAGGAACACTTTCCACTAGACCAGGCTGAGCAAGGCCCCATCCAACCTGACCTTGAACCCATCTGTGATGGAGCATCAACAACCTCTCCTGTTGACTCTCCGTGCCAAGCTTTGACAATGTCTTGAAAAGCTGATCATTAGAAATTCAAGGTCATATTTCCCAGGAGAATGCAGTGTATGACCTCTCAAAACTACCGTCAACTTAACCTTAACTTTATGTATGATTTAAGAATTGAGTAGTTTTACTGATCCTAGAAACTTAGCCCAGGAAAAGTATCAGCCTGCAAAGCGCACACAGCCCCTGCATGTTCTCATGGCTTTGCCTTCGTTAACTGAGAAAACGGATTATTACTTTTTTTCATATTTAACATTTCCTGTTACAAGCACATTAACTTTCTTGGAAAAAAATGAACTAGTAAATAGCATTCCAATGGGATTTTTCTAATATTCTTACTGATTACATGAAGCAAGTGCCACAAACCAGATTGTTTAAAGTTTGTGTATGTATGTGCATGTGTATATGTCAACCTAGAAAACCAAGTAACATGGAAAGTTATTGTATATCAGGCTTGCAACAAAATATTTTCCACACTAATTAGATTATCACCTTTAAACTGGAAATCTTTGATTGTTATACGAAGCCCGGACAGCTTCTCCTATTGTTCCATATGAACTTACTCTATACCGACCATTCACACATCTAGTCAGCTGTTACCACATCTAACAAATCCACAAGTTCAGTATAGAGGAAATTACTTACGGGCTTGCTCGACAACTCACAAGATGCTAAGTCCCACCTCTCTCTGTGGGACATCTTTAGCTCTCCTAGTACACGTAACCAAACAGTTTCACTGAATTTCAGCAGTGCACGTAGTAGTAAATTTTTCATTTGTGAAGGACAGAGGCATCCATCTGTCTGGAACCGTGCTGTTGGCTGTTTGCTTAGTGTCCTCAATGGGAAGGCCACAAGATTGCTAAGGCTCACGCAGTGGTAAACCACTACCCTCCATGTCTCACTCCTGTGGACACAAATGATGCTACCAAGAAAGAATTTGAGCATAGATCACTGGCAACTACAGGGCTTTGCTTCGCCTGGATTCTGCCACTCAAGGAGGATGGATGCACCGGCAGGAAGGGATGTGTCCAGCAGCTAGTTCTGGCAGCTGGACTTTGGCTTTTATGGCCATAGGACACCTTTGCAAAATGAGAACAACGTTAGAGAGACAGCATCTGCCTGATGAAGCAAGGCAAGCAGATCTTTGCCAATAAACTCTCTACCCTTGTGAGGAACGCTTCTATGCTAGGTTCACTGCAGGATGGAGAACAAAGCCTGAAGAGCAGCAGATGACTGGATGATAGATGGGAAACAAGCATGGAATGAGGTGTCAAAGGAGGCTTTTGGATTGTCCTTGAGAAAGCAGTGCAACCAGGGGCCCGTAACGGCTGTTCTTATCTTGGGAAACAAGCAGAAGGAATTAGAGGTCTGTGCCTAGCAATAAAGAGAACCACAATGTACTCGCGATTCCAGAGACTTGGTGGGACAGCTCACACAACCAGAGTGCTTCAATAATTGGATATAGGCACATTGAGAAAGAAATGCAGAACAGACAAGCCAGAGAGAAAAAATTTGAATACGAAGGCTCAAGTGCATGGAGCCCTGCTGCAGAAAGAACGACCAGCCGAGATCAAAGGGGAGACCAGCAAGAGAATGTTGTGGTGGACATTTTAATGCAGATGACCTGACCATGAAGTGGACAAAGCCGTATTTAAGCAAATCAAAGACAACTCTAATTGCAGTTCTTCTAATGGAGGACAAAAATATTCCAGCTTTTACCAGGAAGGTAACACGGCAAGACACAAGAAATCCAGGAGATTTCTGGAGTGTGGATGGAATAAATTTTTGCCACAGATGCTGGACAGGCCTACTTCCTCTAACCTTGTAGAAACTTCTGTCTGCTTAAAAAACTAATGTTGCTGTGTGTCAGATAAATTACTTTTACCTTGGTAAAACAAATACTTCTTGCAGTGATCTGCTTACACAGCACTTTTGAATAGATAGAGTATTCTTGGCTGCTCTTTTATCATGGAAAAAAGATGGATGTCCTTACATTAAGGCTATAAAAATTAGTTCTTTATACTTATGACTCACAGCTTTCAGAAGAAGCTCACTCCTTTTTCTCATAATGGAGCATTCAGCTTCCATCAGCAGTGCTACCACTAATGATCCTAAAACTGACAGTCTAAAAAACATGATGAGCCCTTGCGAGGAGTCTAGTAGCAATTATCTTCTCTTAAATGTCGATAGAGCAGATAGATGCTGAGCTGGCCACAAATTTTCAGACAAACAAGAACTTGCTAATGATGGATTCTTGAAACTATGAAGAATGGGACAGTGGGCTAACCAATCATTTGCAGGGTTTCTCTTGCAATAGAACAGTGCCAAGTTCTGCTAGAAAGAAAAAAAAGTAGCAGGGAATTCAAGGTTTCTGGAAGAGAGGATGTGGATGTCAAAACTTAAATATCACTACCAGAGGATGTAAAGAAAAAAGTTTCGAGAAAGTAGTTAACTGGTGACTTCAAATCTGAACCAAAAGTCCCCATCAATTGGCTTTAGGAGACCAGGACAAAGAGAAAGGCCTGTGTGATATTAGGCAGAACATCCAAGAGCGTGGTCCATATCTACAGGATAGGAATCATGTTCCTCTTTACTCCTTCCCAAAGAGCAGGTATTAGAGGTTTTAATTCCCCCCCTGCCCAACAAGCATTCAGGAATTACAGGACTTGATCCCTTGGAAGGAGAGTTATGGTCAAGATTTAAAGACAAGGTCATGATAAATACAAATACTAGTCTATGATTCTTCACATTATGGAGCAACGATGAAAACTTTAAAAAATTCCTTTAAAGAGACTTTCTGAAAGAGAGATTAAAAAGATGGTCTTCTCTAAATGTTGATTTTCTTTTTTTTAAAGGAAAAAAAAAAGCAGCAAATCAGACTACTGGAACTATATGATTCACAAAGCAAAATTTTCCAAATTCATGGACGTCACCTATTTGGGACCAGAGAGCAATACGAGTTATAGCTACAATAAAAAATTCCAACTGCCGTTAATCTTATGTAAAAACTACACAGCACCACAAGCCGCTACTACTACAGCCAAAAAAATCCCCAGAGAATAGTTGAGGTCACTTCACACCTTCACAGTCTACATCCTTCTCTCATCTGAAGGACATCTGCTCGACTTCTTTCATACTTGATGGAAGCGTGAAATAGAAGCTCTCCCATCTATGGCTCAGCAGGGAAACTACAACTGCTCAGCACTTGGTGGCTGCTCCTGTCCCTTCTCTGTCACCTACCTGCCCAGCTGCACCGCTCCCTTCCAGTTCCCCACAGCGCTCTCCAGTCTCCCTTCAACGCTAAAATACACCGGCCTTGACTCAGTGCTGCATTTTTTGAGGAATGGGCTATCTCTCAAAAGACCAAAAACCATCCTTTTGAACTCAAATGTTTTCTTAAAAGTTAGAAATGCCTTTATAAGTTTGCATGTTGTACGTCAGTTTTTCAACAGAACACAAAAACTCACCGCAGAAAGTAGGGAAATGTCCGCCAAGGAATATTCTGCTAATTAAATTGCTACTTTATCTAGTACAGTTAAAACAAATTTAAGTGCAGTTGTGTAAAAATCTATTCTTTCTGTGCACACATGGGTGGAATTCTTGATGCGCAGCTCCAATAAATCGAATTGGATACTCCTTTACTCTTTGAAAGCATTGCTGGCTTTGTAAACAATATTTTAGACTTAGAGATTTTTATAAAACTTCATCTCTTTTAAATTTTAATTCAAATTCAGGACTTGTCCCAGGTATTTGCTTGAGACTTGTGGGTATTTAATTGTTTAAGTGCTACAAAAAACTGCATCTACCAGAACGTATCAGTACAATGTGGACATGGACACTGTCGTCTGCCACGCACTTGTTGATAGCTGAGCAATGAAAATTATTATTTCTTAAATTGAAAGAAACTAGTATGCTGAGCAGAAGATGAATGACAGCAGCTCAATCTACAAACCACATCTTAAGAATTCTATCTGTTCTCAGTCAAGACAACAGGAGGTACAATGGAGATACATCAATGCAAAGTTAGTTTTAGGGCTCCATACAGAAATAGAAACCATTCTGAAAGGTAATGCTCTTTCAGAAGTCTATATATAACACGTTCTATGCAGAACACTAAAGAGAGGAAGGTACATATTGTATCACGGATACACTCTTGGTAATTGGAATTGAATACATCTGAAGACAAAGCCACATCATGACCTAATGCCAGAATCTCATCAGTCAAAAAAAAGCAGAAAATTGCATTTTAAATTAGCATTAGAAAATAGATTGGGTGCCTCTTCTTTCTTCTTATCCAACAAGCAAAAGCAACAATCTAAGCAAAACATCATATATCTTAACTAAATGCAGCTACATCTTCTTGAAGACACAAATTCCTACCTTCTCATCTTTTCCCCTTAGTCAACCGGTGTCATCTGCTTCAGTTGGGATGAGTTTCAGCCAACAAGCTCTTCGCCAAAACCTAATTTCAGTCACACACTGATCATCTAAAAAACCTGCCCATCTGTGTTTCACGAAAGGGAGATGTAAAAATGAGTATTAGCACCATATTGATGAAACTGCAAACCAATCTGTCACAGCCTCCTTTGCAGTCTCACAGAAAAGGCAAGGTTGGCAGGAATCTAAAAAATTCCAGGGGAAAACTTCTGGAAGAGAAGAAACAACTGCTTCGAACAACTCAGTTGTCTGGGGCAGACTAAAAAGGGCAAAATTAAGCGTGGTTCTGCCAACCAGTAAGGTAACATGGAGATCTGGCAACCACCTCTTATGGGCAGTGAAACAGAATCCTGTACTCATGCTTGACATCTTCCATCACTGATACAATATGATTAAGCAATCACAGAATCACAGAAGGGTAGGGTCTGGAAGGGACCTCTGGTGATCATGTAGTCCAACCCCTCTGCCAAAGCAGGGTCACCCAGAGCAGGTTGCACAGGAACATGTCCATGCAGGTTTTGAATCTCTCAAGAGACTCCGCAGTCTCTCTGGGCAGCCTGTTCCAGGGCTCTGTCACCCTCATAGCAAAGAAGATTTTCCCTTATGTTTAGGTGAACCTTCCTGTGTTCTAGCTTGTGCTTGTTGCCCCTCATCCTATCACTGGGCACCACTGAAATAGACCGTCCCCATCCTCTTGGCATCTGCCCTTTAGATACTTCTAAGCATTGATCAGATCCCCTCTCAGACTTCTCCAGGCTTAACAGACCCAGGTGTCCCAGCCCTTCCTCATAGGAGAGATGTTCCAGTCCCTTAATCATCTCTGTAGGGCTTCGTTGGACTCGCTCCAGTAGTTCCTTGTCTCTCTTGAGCTGGGAAGCCCAGGATCAGACACAGCAGTCCAGATGTGGCCTCACCAAGGCAGAGTAGAGAAGGAGGAGAAAATCCTTTGACCTGCTGGTCACACTCTTCTTAATGGCCCCCAGGATACCACTGGCCTTCTTTGCTACAAGAGCACACTGATGGTGCATGGTTAGCCTGTTGTCCACCAGGACACCCAGGTCCTTTCTCGGCTGAACTGTTTTCCAGCAGGTCAGCCTCTACCTTGTACTGCTGCATGGGGTTATTCCACCCCAGGTGCAGGACTCTACACTTGCCCGTGTTGACCTTCATTAGGTTCTCCTCTGCCCAACGCTCCAGCCTGTGCAGGTCTTGCTGAATGGCAGCACAACCTTCTGGTGTGTCAGCCACCCCTCCCCGTTTTGTATCATCAGCAAACCTGCTGAGGGTGGACTCTGTCCCTTCATCCAGACCATTGATCAATATATCGAACAAGACTGGACCCAGCACTGATCTCTGAGGATCTCCACTAACCACAAGCCTCCAACTAGACTCTGTCCCACTGATCAAAAGCCTCTGGGTAATTATTTCCTTCAAGTTCTCCTCTTTACCGACACATTGTCATGCCCTCCAGCATAATCTTTACATAGTTTTGTTTTTTACTCTAACTTCACCTTCACATATTTTTTCTGTCTTTTTCTGTTATGTGCCCAGGAACAAACACCAAGTTCTCCCAAATGTTTCTAGGTGCATACACATACATATATACATAGACAGAGAGAGGGGGGTGTGTGTATGTATATATCTCTCCAATAATTTATACAGGCATATATATCCAGGATTTGAGGCGTGACAAGCCAACAACCAACGCAGTGAAGTTCTTCCTTGTTCATTAATGTTTTGACCATTCTTGTTCATGTTCTCCTGCTGTCCTACTAAATTAATCCAACAGGTAATAATATCCATATCTCATCAAAAAAAAACAAAATAAACCTCAGCAGTTCAGAAATTCCAACCCTACAGACCCTTCACTTTGCAGCATCCTCTTACTTCTCTTCCAAGCGCTTTTGGAACACGGGCAGCTCTAATCACAACCACCTTTACTGTAATATGTCATGCAGCTTTGATGGCATCACGCGATTAAGAGCGGCAGATCTCCCCGATGCAATATGCTCTCAGGTATGCATCACGTAAAAACTCTCCTGCCAGTCAATTACTCCTTTTCATAGGAGCTGAATTACTATTAGTCACTTGCATGACATTTTTCCTGCTGCTCTGAAGTGCAAAACTAGAATATAAGGCTCTTATTCGCTCTCTTGATGTCCACCCAAGATTTAAGCCTCTTGTACATCCTAGAAACTACACAGCAATTGTAAGGAGTACATATTCTGAGCATACCAAGCCACACTGAGTCCTTCTCAAACTCAATTCTAGTCTTTTTCTGATATAATTTTGCCTGAAGTATTTCACATGGACAATACAAGCTGGATATCTGTTTCATTTGTACACACAACCATAGAATCATTAAGGTTGGAAAAGACCTCTAAGATCATCAAGTCCAACCCTCAACCCAACACCACCATGATCACTAGACCACGTCCTGAAGTGCCAATCAGGCACACCACAATTCCAATAATAAACTAGAAAGAAGCTGCAGTACGATTCACATTTCTGGTGCAAAATTTGAGCAAACCTATGAAAAGAATCTGGATTCATATTTATTTGTTCCTCAACACCTTCACAACTAGAAGACACAGACTACTTGCCTGCGCTGGTTACAACAGAAGTTACCCTCAAGAACACTAGTAAAACTAGTAATTGCTCTACCATCTACAGAAAAACATCCACATTACTTCATTTTTTGAGAGCTTTACTGAAAACTGTGCAAAAAGTAGATTAAGTAATGAGCCAGTAAATTATCTTTTTAACTGTTCAGCAAATTCATTAAATTTGACAAAAAACTCTTAATAGACCAGTAAGAAATATGGAAAAAAAAATCAAAAATAGAAAATTCCCTCTAAGCAGCCAAACCAAACTTGGCTTTTGTATTTTAGATGTATGAAGATGTTTTGTGACATATTAGACGACTTGCGAACATTTCTTTATTGTGTAATAAAATCCTCCAGCTACAAGGAGCCCTGTGGCTCTTCTTCTTAATTCAGGGCTTATCTTACTGGAACAAACCCGATGTTCCTGGAGCTGTGTGTCCTACAACGGACAGCAGGATCTGTTGGAGGAGGAATCACAAGCTAGACACCAAAATATTCATAACCCTCATTTATTCTCAGCATCCGGCAGCAAAA
>VZZY01004673.1:20286-100798 GCA_013400335.1 Eurystomus gularis | reverse complement strand
GTAGTGGTTTTTTTGGTTGTTTTTTGAGGACTATGTAATATTGTTAAAGACTCAGTGTTTATGATAAAGTCTATATTAAGCACAAGGCATGGATAGACAGACACAGTGCAAATGTGCCACAGAAACATCCTGTTGTTCAGATCAGAGCACTTCAGGAATTTTGTCAGGCAGCATAACAAAGGTTCTGCTGCTAAGATCAACGGCAGGAAATAAGGTGATTTAGCCTGTGTCACAGATGGCTACTTTGGATTCCTGTCTCTAATTAAGTAATGCCCATGTGCACTGAGAGGGTTAGACAGACTCCATTAGCAAAAATTCATGATGTAATTTGTTTTTGAACCTTTGGGTCAAAATCAAAACACCTTAAACCCTGTGCCCTCTCTAGATCTTACTAAGCTGTGAAGTTTTGTGAAAATCCAAATTTTAACAGCATATGCAATGTTATCATTACTATTGCTATCATTATCCTTACAACTCTGATCCCTGTTGGATTTAGATACGTGACAGAAATAGTGCTTTTTTGATAAAAGTAAATACTAATCTGACTATCAGTTGAAGATACTTCAAGACACATTGTAATACCACAGAGGATTATGCAGCCAACAGTCTCTGTATACTATACCTTTTTGTCATCCCAGTGTTGATCCCTCGAGAATTCCCATTTAAAATATTGTAAACAGGAGTGAAAATAAAAGAAAAAATTCCATATTTTATGGTACAGGATTTATCCATGCTTTCACCGGATGAACACTGACTCTTTAATTCAAATGAATCCAGTCACCTTCTGTAAAACTTATTTTCAAGAGGTTCCACAGAATTATTTTTTTTTAGTAGTGAAACTAGGCAAACAAACACTTTCCTTTTTTCCAAGATCCTTTACATTAGATAGAGAAAAGCTGATGTCAATGCAAGGTCAGTTGCAGCTGCTGTCTGTGTAGGGAAGAGATGAGAATAGTGGTAGGGTGTCTTAATTATATCAGAGCATCAAGAACATTTCCTCCTAACACAAGGCAGTGGCTAGGATATAACTCCATTCCTCATCCAGTGGCCATTACTCTTCCCTCTTGTTCCTGTGCAAGCAAACAGAACACACTTTGTACTGGTGAGTACTCAATTAGATATAAAGCATGGATAAATTGCACTGGATAAGGAAATGTCATTGTGTTGATTTTGCAGTCCAGGATTTGTGAGTCCTGCAGGACATTAACATCTCTTCTTTTCTTTCTTTTTATTTCTTTTTTTTCTTTCTTTTTTTTTCTTTCCTTCTTCTTTTCTGTTTAGAGTTCAATGTACCATTTGAACCACTTACACTCTTGCAAATAAGAAACCATGGGGTTTTTAATGTCAATATGTGGACGATAAAGACCAAAATTCCACAGCAACTAAACTTCCATTGGAACAGTTATGACTGCTTTTTTTAATATTAAATATCTTGTCCTACTTTTTATCATTTTAAAATGTATTCATTATGAAAGCTGAGGCATTTTTTTCTCATTTTTCAGGAGTTCTAGCACAAGATCTAGGTTTCGAGTTGATAACATTTAGCTCCTCAGTATAAGGATTAAGTACCTGGAGCTCACGAAAGGGTATTTTTACCCAGGCATGAATTTCAAGCTACACAGCTAAATGTACAGAATATTAAGAACAGAAGATCATCCTCCACTCTCTTAATTACCAGTAGCAATATTTGATATTCTTCTTCTGCATTTTTATCACAACCTATTTTAAGTTCTTTTTTTTCTGCTGTATGCTTCCTCTTTCCCTAAACTTAAAGATTTTAAGAAGGATTATACCTAAAGGAAGTAAGTTACGTCAGTAGCAGTGCAATATAATATTTTTCGTTTTGTCATTTATTTTGTAATGCTATTTTTTTTATCGAATTACACATCTAAGAAATCCCCTATCCTCTAATAAAGGCATCAAAATAAGTTTCTAAATTCTACCAATTTTTAAGATTGTATGAACAAATGCATTGCAAGCCAAAACTTCAGAAGTAATTTTTATTTATTATAAATGTCTTACTCTATACCCTGTACATATATCTATCTTTATTCTTCCACTCTTCAGCACTCTCAATAACCGAAATAATTAGGATCCAGTTTCATTCCACTGACTTAATTCAAGATTCATAGGTGACTTCATTAAATGCAATATGTGCTTACAACTAAGCACAGAATTCTACTTTGCTTTATCTCCATGTGTCCATGCTACATGTAAAGTCTTCATAATGAAAAATATCCAGCTCTCTTCTATGTATAGATGAAGGACTGTGGCAGAGATCAGAAGAATTCTTTGATTTCATTTCAAGTTTTCTCCTAAAAATATCCTTGGAACAAGACAGGGTATACTCCCAAAAATAATAGGGTAAGGAAGAAGAAAAGACAAGAGAGGTCTTAAACAGAATATCTCTGATATTATATAGGTGGAATTTGCAGGGAAAATTAACGGTAACCCTCTGACTGGAAGATAGCTTTTTCTTACTATTTCTCAGTTAAGGCTGAGAGTGCCTCTGATTAGGCCTTTCCAATAAATATTTTCCCTGTGGGTAATGCAGAACCAAATTTTACTCTGAGTTGGGAAAATGTATTCAAACATCTACTGCTTTAGAGATCACACAATATACTGATTTTTCTGCCTGAACTTCCCACAAGAAGTTTCAGATGTGTAATAGAAGGTCTGGATAAAACCATGGCTCACAGGAATTCACCAGACTTGTTCAGCAGGACCAGATGAACTCAGAAGAGTTTGGAGACTTATGAAGCTATGTAGAATTTTTTGCATTAAAATGAAAAAAAAAGGAGTTTTTTAAAAAAGACAACTGTCCTCTTCACTCATCAGATCAAAAACTTTGATTTTTGAAAGAAAAATATTAGAACAGCTATGTCAAATTTAAAGGAGACTAATGCTTAAAAATGCTCTAGTTCTTAGTGTCTTTCTAGGACTGCCAACCAAGTGAGATAGGTAAAAAATTATATTTTCTTGAGAGACACCACTCAGATATTACTCTGCTACGCACATTTCTAATCAAGTTTGGCACATGTAATATCAACCAGTGCACTTAAAAACAAATCCTGTGATTTAAATACCATGAATACTTTGCTGATTAAAGTTCAGTTACACTGGGTGATAAGACAGAAACTTTTTATAAAATACATTGGAAGGGTTTACATTTCTGAAGATACATAAATGCATTTATTTGAAACTCGCAAGAGTTCTTAAGACTTCAGTAGGAGAAGGAAACCTTCAGGTTATCTAAAGCAGTTAGAAAAATATTTACTTAAAATATGTAAATAAAAAATGTTGGTCTCTCTTCTACATTCAGAAGCTAGACACATATTACTGTTTTACCTCCATTTCTCTGGTTCTTTTTTATCTCTTTTAAACCTTTTGTTTTTCAAGCTTTCATCTTGATTTTGATCAGTGATATGAAATCCTTTGGTCAACAATATTTTTGTAGAAAGCTCTTAGAAAAACAAACATTTCTTTTCCAGCTAGTGTCGCATACATAGCAACAAGACTCCAAGCCACTTTCACCTAAAATTTATCCCTTACTAACCAGAAGTACTCACAGTAAACAGTGGTTACCTGAAGTCTAGCCAAATCTCTCTAAAATCTATGAAAAAATCCCAGAATTGCAGGGCCCTGATTTTTAGCATGAAATACAAAGCATTACTATCTTTCTTGGGAAGTTCCCAACAAACTGAAACAGTCAGAGCTTTGCAAAATTTCCATATTGTTGATTTATTCCTGAATTCTCTTTGTCTAATTGACAGTGATGGAGTGGAAGCTTTGTTGTTGATACCATATTGAAATATGTGTTTTAAATCTAGTTAGGGAAGTTTATTGAAAACTACAGGTAGGGGATTATATGTATTTCATATAAAAAATATAAATAAACAATTAGAAGTAGAAGAAAACTGTGAAATGTGCTTATCCCTGTCATGAATGGTCATAATAAAATTTTGTAATCAACTTAAATTGAAAACAGATAAAGAAAAAAAGACACAAACCATTCAAGAAAAAAAAAAACAACAACCTCAGAAAGAGAATGAAATTTCTGTCAAAGAAATTCTCACAAGCACTTGAGACCTTAGTGGTTGATTAGGAAATACCAAGAAACCCTCCTAGAGGACATCAGGTAATGAAGTTGATAATGAGGAGAACAAAAATGACATTTTCCAAAACTGCAAAAAACAGGCAATGTTTTTAAAAGCATGAAAGTCAACATTTCCAATAGTGACTGATAACTGTACTATGGACTTGTGTTTTGAAGATTTGGAATCAGCAACAATTTAGAATTTTACTACATAAAAAAAAAAATCTGATCTAAATTATTTCTCCATATGGAATTTAGATATAAATTTAGAAAGGAACTTAGTCCCTTAAAAAATAATAACAACAGTATAACTGGGATGGTGTCTGGCACAAGAAATAGCACCCTGCATGAAGCTTCCACCATAGTGTTGGGGTAAAATCAAGTTTCCCAGAAAAGAAGTCCTAGAAGCTAGCATGCTGAGGGAGGTATAGTTTAGATAGTTGAAATGCTACAGATGGATGCTTGCTGAACACTGTTATAATTATTTTTACCCCATGACATATTAACAACCCTGAATGCTTCCTTAAAACTTGGTATTCTACCTGGTTTTTAGGTTATGAAAAGTAGGTTTTAAATCCTAAGTGAAAGGAGAAATTTGAGAACAAAATTCCTTCTCCATGAGTATTCCAAGTGTAGGAATATTGCATGGAGAAAAATTTGCTGTCACTGCCTTTTGAAAGGATCCTGCTCTAAGAGCTATACTTTGACAATAGTTCCTACAGTAAGTTCCAGGATGGCGGACTTAGGTGGGGAATGTGTGCTTTCTGGGTCTCAGACAAGGCTGGGCATAAAGTAGGGTCCAAATTGTCAATATTATCCACACTAAAATGTTTCTGAGCATACCGAGAAACTCAGAGCATTTTTCATACTGAAACTGGGATACCAATAGTAATGTTTTCATGCTAATTAAGTAGAATTTAAACATAGGTTTTCAACATAATCATTAAATGCAGTTAAATGCTTTAGAGACACAAATCCTTTTGGGAGGATATCTCCTTTTTGGACAATTTTTCCCATAGGCCTAGCCAGCCAGCCATAGCAATGATCTGATAATCTCATCAAAGTGTTTTAGAGGTAAAACACTGACATATTGGTAACACTTAGGAATTTCTTCTACATCCATGTTTCAAAGGGTTGGGGAGAGGGAGGAAAGAAAAAGAAGACAAAACCAGAAATTTGTCTTCATACCACAGCCACCTTAGAGGATTAGTACAGTTCAACATTATGTTCAATTTCTTTCCATTTACCTGCTAGAAACACATAAGTATTTTCACAAAACCATTTTCCCTGGCTTGATTTCTTTTAGGTATGAGTCTTGTCTTTTCAGGGCCATGCTCTACATTCTCCTTCTTTTCTCTGTATGTACAACACTTCACCTGGGACTGGACTGCTCCTGTTCCCATTAGACAAACATTCTTCTTTTTCTTACCGTTTTCATTGCCTTTTTATGATTCTTTAACTCTTTTTTTTCTTTTCTGTATTTGTCATTCCTTCTCCTTCAAACAGACAAAACTTGTGGTATTTGTACAACAGTTGACACTAAATGATATATTTTACTGTCAAGCTCCCCTTGAAGTTCAACATTGAACACTTCTGAGATGTACTCTACTAATCTAGGTTTCCCATACGAGCTCAATGTTATTGACCAGTGACAGAATGGAACTTTAATAAAGTGGCCAGCTGATCAAGAGATGTGATTGTGCCCCTCTACTCTGCCCTGGTGAGACCTCACCTGGAGTATTGTGTCCAGTTCTGGAGCCCCCAGCACAAGAAAGATGTGGACATATTGGAGCGTGTCCAGAGGAGAGCCACCAAAATGATCAGGGGAATGGAGCATCTCTCATATGAAGACAGGCTGAGAGAGTTGGGGCTGTTCAGCCTGGAAAAGAGGAGGCTCCAAGGCGACCTTATACTGACCTTCCAGTACCTGAAAGGGGCCTCCAGGAAGGCAGGGGAGGGTCTATTCACAAGGGTTTGTAGTGATAGGACAAGGAGTAATGGTTTTAAGCTAGGAAAAAAAAGATTTAGGTTGGATATTGGAAAAAAGTTCTTTAACATGAGGGTCACAGAGCACTGGAACGGGCTGTCCAGAGAGGTGATGGAGGCCCCATCCCTGGAGACATTCAAGGTCAGGCTTGATGAGGCTCTGAGTAACCTGACCTAAGTAGATGTCCCTACTTGTGTAGGGAGGTTGGATTAGATGACCTCTAGAGGTCCCTTCCAGCCTGAAACATTCTATGATTCTAAAAAAAGAGATCATGGGATGACAAAAATCATGCAGAACCTCAGCAGTAAGATTCCTATAGACACATGAGACATTCAATGCCAGTGAGCACAGGTCACCACAATATTTATTTCTCCAACTGACTTTAGTAGCTATATGCATGTAATTATGTGTTTGACTGAATGGAAGTCTTAGCAAACAAGCAGATAGTTACATGGTTGTTAAGGTTATATCATTCCTTTATAACTATCTGTAGGCAGAAAAAAAAGTTTTGCAGAATTTTTATTAAAAAAAAAATATTGGTTCTCTAGGGATAAGTGTATGTTATTAAAGTTTAAATATCTCTGAGATTGTCTTTCTTAATAAACTACCACTTCTGCTAACTTTATAGGTTTTCTCTAAAATAATTTCAAATGAGCCACATGCATTGAGTTCCTACTAAAATGTATGTAATATTTTCACATGAAAGAATTAGATCCTCGTACTGAGATTCTTCTGCTTCAGCTTGTGGCATGTATTGAATTTATAACTGCTTCTTTCTGTCAAGCTTTTTCCCAATAATGTATATTAAAATGATTATATAAAAAATAAATTGCATTACACAGTATTGTAATGTTTTCAAAGATGACATTACATTAGTCTAACACAGGTCAATTTTCTCCAGTCCTCTAATGGCATGGATAATACCTTGCTTTGTGGGTGTTTTTGCTCTTGTTATTTCTGATTTTCCCTTTTTTCCTGGAAGAAATGTGGAACATTTCCCGGCACACATAAATAAGATCTGTTTTTACATTGTACTGTGGGCACTGTGTCTAGGTTTACTTCAGTCAGCTAAATCTAATAAACATCTACTGGGATAGTAATTTTTAAGTTCAAGTTCAATATCAAATATGTCAGCAGTGCACTTAGCAAGAAGCAGAGCAGCAGTTTGAAGAAAATGCAGATCCAGTCACCAGTAATTTTTATCAAATTATAAACCCTTGTTAGAGTGCTGGGATTTCATCAGCTAGCCATACTTAAATAAAAGCAATCCTTCTCCAGGAGGTGGTTGTTTTTCTTAGGCATAGGTAGATTAACATAAATTCATTTACATACTCTTGACATATGCTCTGCCACTCACATCTTCATTATCTACATTTGTGAAATGAATACTAGATTTTTCATGGTGTTTTCAGGAAGTCTTATTCTGATCAGGAATGGACTGGAATTTGTATTTATTTTCTCATACCTACTGGTGTACCTACTGATGTCATTTTTCTTTCAGGTAATTTTTGTCTTTGTGAAACATTTGCAGATTACCTAAAGAAAAAGTCATCATATTTAGAGTTATGAAATATTGTGGCAAATTATACATAATTATTTTATAATGATTAGTTATACAGCATGATACTAAAGGCATGTGTATACTTAGCAGGTAGATTAAAGATACTGAATACATTTTTCAAATAACAAAAATTATTTCTAGTCTATGATTACAAAGAGAAATAGAGGGTGCCTTATTTTAGGAAGCTAAATCTAAAATTTAAGGCATTAAAATTTTTTGTCCAGTGACTGCTAACAAATTCTGAAGTTACTTTGTTTCCACCAATTTCTGAGATAGGTGAATGGTTTGATATCTAAATCCAACAGGATTTGTCAAGTAGTTATTACACTCAACTTCTTGAAATAAAAGTTCTGAAATAAAGTGTTTTCAGCAGCCACTTTATGACCTGCATCGTCCAAATGGAGAACCTTTCAGATGCCCACAGGCTGAGAAAGCTGGGACTACTCATCCTGGAGAAGAGAAGGCTCAGGGGGATCTTGGTATGTATTGACATCTAATGGGAGGGAATGAAGATAAAGGATCCAGACTTTTCTCAGCAGTGCTCATTGACATTAATTTATTTATTCTGCCCCCTGAAGCTGTTCTCTGTGTTTCAGGGGCTATAATCTGCATATCTAAAGCAATGGGAAAAATAGAGGTTATCATTAAACTACTCATTTTAGTTGTAATCCCAAAGGAAAAAAATGAGTAACAGAGTTTTACAGTTTTGACAGTGCTAGAGACTGTGACATAAATTTGAGTTAACATGAATAATCTCTGATTTGCTGTCTCTGTCTAACTCTTCTTAATTTGTTGTCATTTGCTCCTCATACATGGCTAAAGTAAGTGATGTTTTCTGAGAAACTGAATTTAAGTATGCCCAGGTAGTCCGGTAAATGGACTGTAGGGAAAAAAAATAAAACAAACATGAAAAATAAAATCACAGAAGCTCGAATGCCTGAAGTGGGAAAGGACCATTGGAGATAATCTATCTCCAATATCACTGGTTCAAGCAGGATAAAGCTAGTGGATGTTTCCCAAGACCTTGTCCAGTTGAGTTTTGAATATCTCCAAACACAAACACTCCACAGCTTCTTTGGGTAACCTGTTCCAATGCTTGATTGTTCTAAAAATGCTGTTCTCCTTAAGCAAATGGATCTCAAAGAACAGTTGTTGTATGCATCGTTGTATTACTAATTCTGTTTCCTCTTATATCTATATGCAGCTACTATGTCTTCCCTACAATTCGACTTTGAAATTAAATTTCATCAGTGTCCAATGCTAGTATTCTGCAAACTGTCCTAAACAAAATGAAGGATCAAGATTTTTCTTCATGCTTCAGGACTCTAGTCCTGAAGCCACATCCAGCTTCTTACAAAATGAATAGTATTTTCTGTCTCAAAACAAGTTTAATAAAATGACTATGAAGTTCTGATGTGTCTTCTGTACTACCATTAAAACTTGCAGGTAACTTTCAGACATATCCTTCTTCTGTTTAGAACTTGAGGTAAATCTACCTAACTTCTGGTAAGTTCATATACATTTTTTGTATCTTCTCCTTTCTTTTCAGGAGCTCCTGAGGCCGAGTTGTGGGTAAACTGCACTGATTACAGCTTCGGTAATCCGTCTTGGTCCACCCCTGTCGGACTGATAAGTCGAAGTCCTTTTGCTTCTCCCTTTGTTGAAGTTACAAGTCTGTTATTTTAAAGTCTTTAGAAGAAAAAAAAAAGGTACCATTTTTCAGCCTGTGAATAACAGATTTTTCACAGGGATTTGGCTTTTAACTTCCTTCATGCTTTCCTGAAACTAATTTTTCTCAGCTTAATGTTTCTGAATTGCATCTCTTCTAGTTCCTACAGTGTGCTTCTCTTCTGCTAATGTGCTGAGGTGCAATATTTAAACTTTTCTGGTTTTGATTTTCAAAACTTCAAGGATAAGAGTTATTTCCTCTAGCTGAAGTTTTCATCAAGCTGAAGTAAACTCTATGCCATTCATAACAACATTGGCATTTAGAATATTAAAAACAAGTAAATTGACCATAGTATATTTTCACATAATGTTAGCATAAGAATGAACAAGGTTTGTTCTACAGATTTCTGTTTCGGGAACTTGCAATGGGTTCATATAGATTTTACCTGAAACTCTCAGGAAAAATCTTTTTTGAGAATTTAAATCAGATCTACATGTTCCTGATGCAGAGTAGGGAACTGAATCTTTTCTGAGTTTGTTTGGTAGTGCAGGAAATTTTTCAAACTTCTTCAGTGTCACTTTCTTTGCTTCACAGTAATTATTTCCTTTCTTTCTGTTCTGTTCTGTTCTGTTCTGTTCAGGCATAGAAGAAGATGGAATTTCAGGTCCCAAATTAGTTTTACCAACCAAGATAATATGATCTTTATGATGTCATGAAGTCTATGATGGAGGACTAGAACTGTAATGGTGCGAATTTACCAAGATAGAAAAGTGGAATTCAAACAAAAGATGACCCAGGAATGTTCTTTTTATTAGCAGATCTTTATTTAGCTATGCAATATTTTCTTAGTCATGTACCATTTGATACATAATATACAATTTTGAAAATAAATACTTATTATAACAATTGTCCTTTATAGTAAATTTAACAAGTAGAATCTGCGCAGAAGTGCCATTCATTATGAAAGCTAAGAATAAGTATAAATGGCAAATCTAAATTTCTGGCATTTAGATCAAGTGGGCCAGTCGTAGAAAGGTGAAGACCACCTAGAAAGCAAATGGGAAAATACCTTTACATAGCTATATGAATTAATTTGTAGTAAATAGTAGTCTTCCAGGATTTATTTCTGAAAGGGGAAGCAACAAAAAGATTTTTGTGGTTTTGCCAGGGTAAAAATATATTCTTATCTTTCCTGGTTCAGAAATTTTATTTGCATGACACTTGTGAGATATAGACGTAAATATGAGCATAGATTAAACCATAGCTGGCAAAAAACATCTCAATGTTTTATTTGCATGACACTTGTGAGATATAGACGTAAATATGAGCATAGATTAAACCATAGCTGGCAAAAAATATCTCAATGTTTTCAACGGATTCAAAGCAACTTTTATGGTTTTAGTTAAATGTGTGCCTATGTGCTGAGCTGGAAAAGGTAAGGAAAGAGATCCTTATAAAACATAAAAGAGCTTTCTCAGCACTATCTATTGAACAATATATTACATGAAACTTTTCCAACACTGCATTCTGGATCTATGTTGCAGAGGAAAAACCAAACTAAAAAACTTTCCTAACCAGCTGCACCTCACAGTCCAATTATGTACTTATTCATTTTACAGATGAAATTTGGCTTTAGTGAAAATTGAATCACTGAGGCTGAAAATTAACATTTTGATTTTTTAAAAAAATAATTTTGTTTCTTTTCATTGAATTAACACACATACAAAAGCACACATCAGTAGCCCTGGGCACCCTGAAACATATTGCAATGGAAGTCAAAAAGGGGGCAACAAACATTAAATAAGATAGTACAACTGCTGTACAACAGACCAACAAATATCTATCAAAATAAATGTCTCAAAACAGTCATGTCCTTACTAATTACAATAACCAACAGACTGACTTTACAGTTTGTCTTGAATGTCAGCAGACCTATGCTGTTTCAAATCAAATAGGTTACCTATTTTTAAAGCTGAGGGACTCACTCTGAAAGTACTTTAATCGTTTTTTTTAAACCAAGTGTATTGCATTTTGACTGCTTTTTTTTTTTTTTTTTTCTTCAGTTATTTAAATAACATAATCAGGCAACATTACAAGGAAGAATGTCCTATGTACTTTGAAACTTCACAAGTAAAACCATGTTGCTAATAATGTCAGTATTTAAAGATAACTAATCTTAGATATTTTTTAGATATTTAGGTATAAACTTCTAAGTCTGATCTCATCATATTTATATAGAAAGAAAAAGGAAACTTAGGAATATATTGAACTAAATATTGGAATATTTGAGGACGGGGTTCATATATAACCTCAAGAATCTAGCAAGAGTTTCTCTACCAGTTATGTTTTGCAGTCAGTGAAGAGGGAGCAAGTCACCTCCAGAGGATGTCATCTTTAACAAACTGCAGATTTATGTAACATAAATTACCCTCAGATAGTGCCCTTTTTATTCTGATGAATGTGAAGAAGCTATGTGAAGCTGTTCTGCATTATTGAACTGTTTCCCCATGTAAGAAAAAACAATCATCTAACTTTCAGGTGAAGAAGCATGGATAACTTAATTGATCAAAAAGAAGCATCAGATTGTTAGAGGCACACTTCAAAAAGATTTCTCAGTCTATCGAAAAAAAAGTGTTCTTTGAGTGCAAACACATTTTTACAGATTTTTTCCTGCTGTTATTCACTAAAATACAGTTATTATACTGCTTGCCCAGCAGTCCATACATTGTTTAATTTGCAGGGAAATTCTTTAGGAAGTAAAATGCAGGAGGAGGTAGAGGAATGTTCATTTCATGTTCTTTTTTTTATTATTCTTTTTAAAAGCACATCAAATTATTAATTTCAGATCTATGTGCTTCTACAGTAGGTATCTGCACATTATTGGGGAAAAAAAAAAAAAAGAGAGACACAAGAGACCTCTGGACAAAAAGAAAGAAAATAAAAAGAAAAAAAGATCTAGATGATAAAAAGATCAAGTAATGCCCTCCTCTCCCACTTTTAGTTTAGCACACTAAATAGGCATTTTTTCTTTCTCTATGTAATGTTAGTATTGCTCTTTGCCTTGCATATATTCTACACTGCCATATATTTTTATTTCTCATACTTGTGCTAAATTTTCCTCTTGGCAAACCTTGGGGTAAACCCATACTGATTACATAGTTAAAAATTCAGAAATATATATTTCTATCCATATGCTTCCAATCTCTCAGCCTTTGGATGAAATCTTGTCCCAAAAGAACTAAATGAGAGGCTTATCTTTGACATCTGTGAAGCTAGTTTACTGACTAAGATGTAGCCATCAAGAAGTCTGATATAGGACTATAAGCATAATTTATGCAAAGAAATCTGGAAAATTCTGAACTTTTCATTAAATAACTTTTGATGAAATCTACAATTTCAATCAATCTACTACATGCTTGCTTTCTTAAGACTGGAGGAAGATGGAGGAAACAGGACAGGCAACAAGCTTAAACTTCAGACTTCTCCATCAATGATCCAGAAATGAAGTCATTTCATATCAAGGAAATAATACTTTTCATTCTTACTTGATTTAAAGTAAGAAAAATGAATGTAAACATTGAATAAAGGAAAAGGCATTTTAAATAAACTTGAATATATTGAAGCTTGTGAATTAAATATAATCATTGATTAAAAATATGAAATAGGTCAGGAAAAATAATTAACCAGAGAAGGTAAATTCATGCTTAATATTTTTTCTTTCACAAGATAAGCTTTTCTTTAATATAGTATATTTACTAGAATATGCCTTCCAAACAAAAATAAGTAATCATGGGTTTATTGTTTTAAACAACACACAAATGAAACCCTAACCTACTGAGTATATTGTCATATATCAAATGATATATTTTATATAAACATATTTTTAAACTTATTTTAAAATTACACTTTAATTAATCATATCAGAATACCAAATTAGTAGTTGTCTCTTTCTCTGCAATAGGTCATATATCTCTTTAAATTCAAGTTCTTCCAATCTTTGGTGTGTTAAGAAGCAGAAATGCAAGTTTGAATGGTATTGCTTACCCCATCTTCAATTATTCAATGAACTTATCTCACCAATCATTAGCCTTATCCTGCAAACCCTATGAGTGCATCGCTCTCCCTAAAGCTAATAATGCTGTTAAAAAGTTAGTGCTGATAAAGGACAGAGTCAGAATCAAGCCCCTGAGTGTTTCACTGCTGTTGATTGGCAGATAAACCTCTCATTTAATATCTTATTAACAGCTAGACAGACTTGGACTGCACAGCATCTGCTACCATGTGCCCATATAGGTAGTGGCTTAGGACATGCAAGGAAAAAATATCCATATCAAGGAAAAAATATCCATATCTAGGGTAGATGACAGAAAGGAATAAAGAAAATTTAATCCCTTTGCAGCTTCATGTCCCAGTCATCAAGAGAGTTGGGGTGTTATGCGATAAACAGGCACAGGCCAGCAGAAAAAGGCTGTTCACCTGTGATAAGACAGGAGGGATACATCTCAAAAGGCAGCTCTAAGAACTAGTGAACCTTATTGTCCTACTTCCTCAAAGCCATTATCTTCTTCCTGAAACCTTTTATCTGAAAGCTTTTATCAAAGACTACTCCTGAAATTAATATTGACTTTACATATTTTACATATTAATTATACATGTTTCCTCTAAGTAACAGAATGTTTGCATTAAGGTGAGCTTGATAACTCTCCAAGTGCCTAAAACAATATCTACCTTAAACAATTAAGTACCTTAGACAAGTCTACTTGTCTAAAGATAAGGCTGAGGATAAGGCTCATATTATATACTAAGTGTATATTAAAGTTTTGGTCAAGTTACTGTTACATAAACATTAAAATTATTATCCTGAGTTTGTAAATATTTTCTCAAGTAAAAACTGTTTCACAGTAGTCTTATTTAACATTCTATGAACTCAACAAGCTATGACATTTCATGGTTAAGCATGAAAGTAGAAATTAGAAGAATAAAGTCTTGGTTCAATTAAGGCATTTTGCATATCCTTTATTAAGATGAAATCCTAATGTCAGAGATTTCAGGATTTGATCAAGAATTTCATAGTTGTTGAAAGTCGTTTTCCTTTGCTTATATCAAAGACCATTAACAAATTCACAATGAGTTGTAACTGTTATTTTATCAGCCATTAACAATTTAACTTTTTTAACCTTATTGCATTTTTGTTATGAAGAACAGTATTCAATGAGAGTTAGACACGTAGGGTTGCATGTCTATAGATGGACAGGTAGGATTCAGTTGCTTAAACAGAGGCATCTACTGATGTTTGAAATATCCTAATTTAACCCACTTGGCTTCTGATTCTTGTTCCAGAAGATACGGATCTCCTGTAGTTCTTGTTGTTCCACTGACAAGATCTCCATAAATTATAATGGGACATAGTACAAGCAAGGTGGGATTCAGTTGCCACACATACAGATACTCCTGGCTACCTAATCTGCTTTTTGGTTGTGGGCAATTGGATCAATTTGCTTGTGTGCCGTCCATAAACTCACTTGAGACTTCACTGATTGTTTTGACTAGACTTCCAGGGACTGCTGGGGAAGCTTTGACACCTATCTCACCCATAGACACCTGAAGGTTTTGGTGTCTTAGTGTGCAACTGAATCCCACTCATAATGCCTAATTCTCAGAATCCTGTATCTTTTTACGATACAGGTGTCTCTGATGTATCAAAATGGGTTTTCAACCACAGCAGAAGGTAATGTTACAGTATTGCACAACACCCTATGGTAACTTTGAGTCCATACCAATTTTTTTTTTTTTTTTTTTTTTTTTTTTGCAGTGTTTTTTTCACAGTGCTGTTCTGGAAATCTCATAGTTTATACAAACATCATCTATAGTGATGCTGCTTTCATTCTGGAAAATTGATCAATTTTACATTCTGAAAGTTATTTATGCTTTACTTTCTGAATTTTCTATATAACATTTTGATATTTCAAAGCAAAACCAAACCATATGAGGCCTTTATATCAAGATCCTAAGGCTCAGTTTACATAATGGCACTGTTACTTGCTTTGAAGGCAAATAAAATTCCTCAGTCATCGGCCACTTTAGATGTCCAAGTCTAAAATTCTAATCTTCATAAGTCTCCACAACATTTATCTTGAGCTATAATTTACATTACAGACAAGTCAAGGGTGTGAGCATGGTCATCTAGTACTATGTTAGATGTTTGTGTATCTGTTCTTCTGTATAAGGCCAGCAAATATGACATGGAAAATAAATGCCTTTCAAGAGGGGCAGCTAGTGGCCAGCCACAGTACCCTAAGACATCTAAAAGTACCCAACTAGGTGGGTAATTGAATTTCCCATTATAGGATTAATTATGAAGACTGTCAAAGTCATGGAACAACAACTGCCACAGTATCAACCAATATTGCAATGATGTCACAAGAGAGACCTCACATTAGTCTTCCTGAATTTTGCTTCATTATGCTACAAAGAACAAAATTAATTATATTTTCCCTACTTAAGCAACATTAGCCTTTAAACTTCAGTTTTTGTAGTCAAAATACAGCATCCCTAAGGAACAGAGGCTTAATTTACTGTCCAAGACACAAAAGAAACATAAACTAGTATGGTCCTATTCCTCCTCTCAAAAACACAGAATAAGTGTTTTAATGATCTGACTCCAAAACACATTGCCTTATATTGTTCTGCAACATTTATTGATTCTTGAAAGACATGTACTATTAAAGCACTATTCCTGTACTAGCAAGATTAAGTTTATCCTGCATTAATGTTTTAGTCTGATCATTTAAATTTTTAGCAAGTTTGATGTTTACATTTTAATTTATTCTAGTTAGGCTAGTGACAAAGCAACTAAATCTTTAAGAGTTTGCTTACTGAAATGATTTAGTTGTAATTTTAATAGGATTGTGTAAATTGACAGCCGTATATAAAACCTTTCCTGTTAAGTAGTATGCCTCTAGAATTTAGTCCATCTTAGACATAGTAACATAAACATCATGAGCAGCAGTAGTGTGATTACACTGAACAACTATGCAAAATACACTGGCAAGTATGGCTGTATGCTTCAGCTAGTGTAAATCAACAAAGCCTATTTAAGTTAGTGGATCCTTACCAATCTACATTAGGCTAAAACCCTGGCACTGCATTTTCTTCTCAACAGGCTTGAACGTCAACATTGTTTTTATTTTCTTATGAAATTCTATATTATAATAAAGTACTTAGGTATGTTTAGCCAATCAATTTGCTGGGTAAATGGAATAGTCTTAATACTGTAATTGTGCAATTAGAGTCATTTGGTCTATGTAGAACTAGCCACTCTTAGATTAGCAGATTGATAAGGATACAAAGAGAAGGCCAAAGCATTTTTTTAAACTGAAAGTTTATTTCATTATCATGTAATTGGGTTAGGTTTTATTTTGTTATTCCATATTTCAGTGGGTATGATAAATACGAGGTGCCTTGAGGGTGATGCTCATGCTATGATTTGCCTTGTCCAGTGTTTATCTGGTATAACGTTACTGTCACAACTTTTAGTTTTGGAGCACAGTATTTGGAATAGCCAAAATATCTCAGTAACCATGGAATTAAATATATTGTGCTTTACTTATGTACTTTTAGCACTTATGCTTTTATGTAACACAAGTTTTGGTGCATTGTCATTGCTAACTTCAGGAGAAAATGCAAGTGGATTTAAAGCAGTACTGTTAAAGGTCTTGCTCTCATTTCTGTTGCTTTATTGTTCTTAACAGAGCTTGATGCTAAATGTCAGAAAGTATGGGAAAGGAATGTTTTGAAAAGCTAAAAAATTTTCAGCAATTGTTTTTATTTATGTTCCTTCTATATTTATCACTGCTGTCTTCCTAGTGATGTATATGCAGTACATGTCTATAGTAGTATATTAAACAGCTCTTGGATAATGGCACACAATTATCCCTGTCATTAAATTGTTTGAAAAGTGCATGATGTGCCTTTGGCCTGGGCCAAATTGTACTCTGCAACACGATTCCTGGACGTTGTTTGGGATTTAGCACCAACCAGGAATTTTTCTGAATAAACAGTTTGGATTTGGCCACTCACTTTTTAGGGTAAGAGAGTTTAATAGAACAGACCTATGATACTTCGTGGCAGTTGGCACAAAACATCTGAAAATGGTCCCAGGCAGTGTTGAATTTATTAGGCTATACATATAGTCTATGTGTCTTCCCTAAATTGCACATGTATTTTGTTGTTGTTGTTGTTACTAAAAATGTCTACCTGTTCCAGTATGTTATTTCTGGCAGTGGTAGCAGTTGGGGCTTTGAGAGGACAAGAGTTTGTTTCCTGGATGTGTGTTCCCAGCTTTCTGAAACCTGAAATCTGACTTCTGAAGCAAGAGATTATATTCATACATATTGCCTTTCACAAAGCTATGCAGTTCCTTCCTGACACCATTCTGCAGTGTCCTGTAGCAGTACATTCTTCAATGTATATGCACTGTACATCTAATTTGTTCTAGACTGGTCCCTTACAACTTCCATGTTTATCTTTGTCTCATGCCAAACATTGATTGTTCCATCCATCTTCATCTGTGTGGTGGGTTGACCCTGGCTGGATGCTAGGTGGCCACCAAGACACTCTATCAGAAGGCGAAAATTGCAATGAAAGGCTCATGGGTCAAAATAAGGACAGGGAGAGATTACTGATCAATTATGATCACGGAGAAAACAGACTCAGCTTGGGGAAATTAATTTCATTTATTACCAATCAAATCAGAGTAGGATAATAAGAAATAAACCCAAAGCTTAAAACACCTTCCCACCACCCTTCCCTTCTTGCTGGGCTCAACTTCACTTCCAATTTTCTCTGCTTCCTCATCCTGAGCAGCATAGGGTGATGGGGAATGGGGGTTGCGGTGAGTTCATCACACACTATCTCTGCTGCCTCTTCCTCCTCACACTCTTCCCCTGCTGCAGTGTGGGGTCACTTTCACGGGAGACAGTCCTCCATGAACTTTTCCAACATGGGTCCTTCCCAAGGGCTGCATGAACTGCTCCAGTGTGAGTCCTTTCCATGTGTTCTTCCTACAAGGTTGACNGAGCAGCATAGGGTGATGGGGAATGGGGGTTGCGGTGAGTTCATCACACACTATCTCTGCTGCCTCTTCCTCCTCACACTCTTCCCCTGCTGCAGTGTGGGGTCACTTTCACGGGAGACAGTCCTCCATGAACTTTTCCAACATGGGTCCTTCCCAAGGGCTGCATGAACTGCTCCAGTGTGAGTCCTTTCCATGTGTTCTTCCTACAAGGTTGACTCCTTCAGGAACACACTGCTCCAGCACTGGTTCCACATGGGACACAAGTCTTGCCAGCAAACCTGCTCCAACATGGGCATCTCTCTCCACAGGTCCACAGGCCATGCCAGGAGCCTGCTCCAGGAGTCTCCACAGGGTCATAGCCTCCTTTGGGCATCTACCTACTCTGGTGTGGGATCCTCCATGGGCTGCAGGTGAATATCTGCTCTGCTGTTATTCCCCACGNATGTGTTCTTCCTACAAGGTTGACTCCTTCAGGAACACACTGCTCCAGCACTGGTTCCACATGGGACACAAGTCTTGCCAGCAAACCTGCTCCAACATGGGCATCTCTCTCCACAGGTCCACAGGCCATGCCAGGAGCCTGCTCCAGGAGTCTCCACAGGGTCATAGCCTCCTTTGGGCATCTACCTACTCTGGTGTGGGATCCTCCATGGGCTGCAGGTGAATATCTGCTCTGCTGTTATTCCCCACGAGCTGCAAGGGGACAGCCTGCCTCACTATGGTCTTCACCATGGGCTGCAGGGGAATCTCTGCTCCAGCGCCTGGAGCGCCTCCTCCCACTCTTTTTTCACTGGCCTTGGTGTCTGCAGAGTTGCTAGTCTCACATATTCTCACTTCTCTCTCCAGTCGCTTTTTTTCCCTTTCTGCAATATGTTATCACATAAGCAGTACCGCCATTGCTGATTGGCCAGCAGTGGGTCTGTCTTGGAGCTGGCTGGCATTGGCTTTGTCAGATACAGGGGAAGGTTTTAGCAGCTTCTCACAGAAGCCACCCCTATAGCCCTTCTGCTACGAAAACCCTGCCACACAAACCCAGTATAATCTGCTCCAATGAATCCTCTGTGTTATAGATCCCTCCTGTGCTCCTCTTTAAGTAATTTCTTCTCAGAGTTGGAAAGTCCCATGTTCAATATCACATCATATGAAACAGTATCCATAAGCTTGCTTATCCTTCTTCTCTCCTGAATCTTTTTTTTTTTTTTTGAGTTCTCTATCTGCATGTATCCATACAGGTGCATACTCATGAACATTATCACAGCAAAAACCATTGAGGCTTCATATGTAGAAATTGTCCTTGCATAGTAGAAAAGCAGAGCGCCTGCTGCAACATATTTTCATTTATATCTCATATTTTAATTTATATATCTGTAGAAGAGAAAACAAGTTGAGAAATTAGATTTTGTATCTCTAGGTGATCTGGAAAAGGTTTAAAAAAAAGCACTCTTAACACTAGCTACTTTAATAGACAGTTGTTTTAGATTTGGAAATCCAGTACTTTTCTTTGATAAGGCTAATGCTAGCACTAGAATTAAGAAATACTGCATACCATGAGGGAAAGTAAGTCTTACCAAGCTTAGAACAAGCAAAGAACAAAACAGTATACATCTTTGTTTGAGTTAATATCTGCTTACTAGTAGGGTTTTATGACAAATTTCAATGGCACATTTTGCATTATTTTTACCAACCAGAAGTTCTGAAGAACAGTGCCTTATTATGTTCTTTGTAGCATAGTCTCTCTTCCTTCTCAGTGTGGATTCAGCTACACAAGCAAAATTTTGGTGCTTCCTTTCATGTGTAGGGTTGTTATGCTTTTAGTCTGGACACTTTGTTATCTTTAGGCACATAAGGGATTCTGTACCATTTTACTGCTCCTACACTGGCCTGGAAGGCACTGTTAGTTTAGAAAAAAAATCTACTTCCTGATTTGTCAAGGTGATTTAATACAATTATCAAGTTTAATAACTTCAGGGAGGTTAATTGTGCTTCAAGCATTTCAAGTGTTTAAATTTTCTTGGTTAAAAGAGAACTGTTTTTGTAGAATAAGGCTTTGCAGAGTGTCCTGTTTGCAATTAAATACAGAATTGGTGGAATTATTCCATTTAGAGTAAGATTTCATGACAATAAATGTTTTAGTGTAGAACCTAGTCTATTAACATTAAGATAATGTATACTCATATAATTCCTCCCTCTTGTTAATGTTGCTTTAAAGCATCACAAATTCATGACATAGATGAATCCATTCCTTTCCTTCCGTCTGTGAGATTCTACCAGGGCTTCTTGAAAAGCCCAGGACTACAGTAAATCCTAACATCCAAAAGTACAAATCAAAGACACTTTGTGCTGGGTTGGAAGGCACCTCTAAAGGCTGTCCAGTCCAACCCCCCTACAATAAGCAGGGACATCTCTAACTAGGTCAGGTTGCTCAGAATCCCATCAAACCTGGCCTTGAATGTCTCCAGGGATGGGGCCTCCACCACCTCTCTGGGCAACCTGTTCCAGTGATCAACCACCCTCATATTAAAGAACTTCTTCCTAATATCTAACCTAAATCTAGCTTAAAACCATTACACCTTGTCCTATCACTACACACCCTCAAGAACAGATCTCCCCTTGCCTTCTTATAGGCCCTTTTCAGGTATCAGAATGTTATTATAAGGTCCCTCTGAGCCTTCTCTTCTCCAGGCTGAACAGCCCCAACTGTCTCAGCCTGTCTTCATAGGAGAGGTGCTCCAGCCCTCTGATCATTTTCATGGTTCTCCTCTGGACATGCTCCAACAGTTTCATGTCCTTCTTGATTTGGGGGCTCCAGAGCTGGCCTCAGTACTCCAGGTGAGTTCTCACCAGGGCAGAGTAGAGAGGCAAAATCTCCTTTCTGCTGGCCACATTTCTTTGATGCAGACCAGGATGTGATTGGCCTTCTGGGCTGCCATTGCACATTTGTGGCTCATGCCCAGCTTTTCATCTACTAGTACCCCCAAGTCTTTTTCCACAGTGCTGCTCTCTATCATGCCCTCTCCCTGCCTATATTGGTAACGCTGGTTGCCCCAGCCCAGGTGCAGGACCCTGCACTTGGCCTTGTTGAACTTCATGAGATTCACCTGGGCCCACCTTTCCAGCCTGTCCAAGTCCCTCTGGATGGCATAAATACTTGGACATTTATCGCTATTTCTGACTAGTGACAAAAATAAAATATTTTTTGTTTTGCTCTCTGTCTGCTATGGCTAACTAAGCATGCAAACAAGCCCAGGGTCTTCATACAGAATTCAGTTCACGTCAAGCAACTTGACAGTGGGAATAGTCAATAGTAAGCAAAGGAAAAAAATTCTCCAAAATGTCTGCACTTCTGCTGACATCACCTGGCTTGAGCTTCAGCTAACATTGTCTAGACATTAGGGAAGATAACTAATAATGCTTGTGGGAGATCTAGCTCCAAACAGCAGGTTCACTACCGGACAAATAATGGTATAGGGAATTTCTCTGCTTTATGTAAAAGGAAGACATGGGCATTTTCCTGGTCTTCTCCTTGCCTTAACATGATCACATTTAATGGAGACAGTTATATGGCTGGAATTCTAAGGTCTATGGACAAAGACTGTTAAAAAGCAGCAGAATTGAACTCAAACTGAACAAATAGAACTTAAACATCTTCTGTTGAGGAAGAATTTGGTGTAAAGTTTTTCCTTTCTTTTGTAGTAGTAAATTTGAAATCATTGTTCATATTTCAACATGTTTACTCTGTGTCTCCTGGGTACACTATTGCATGGAAAACATTTGCTGTATCAGACTTTTCAAATGTCAGTTACTCTCAGTGTATACTGCCCTTGGGACTTGTGTATATATATTCTGATACTGACAATTTTCATTGTATTGTCTTGCTTAAAGTGCTGTAGAGGTCTATTAGTTTATTTTCTTTATCTTTAGGATGTCACATATTCTGAAGAGAAATCATCATGTAGAATAGAGAAAACTATTTATATTCTGTTAAGACCATTAAATTTCTGTATTAGTTCTAGGAATATTTCAATTATAGAGGTTGCCTAGTTATGAATATGGGCTTATGTTCAGTTGTAAGGAAAATGTTTTCTTTGTTTACAAAACAAATAATTGAAATACCATAATCAAGGATCTCCACAGTTTCTAACACTGATATGGTTGATCTTTAAACCCCTATGGAGTTAATTAATACAAAGATACACTTTAATATATACATATAAACTTTGCTCAAAACACTCAGTGTAGACCCTGGACAGTATCTGCCAGTCCCAGAGTGCACAGCTTGTTAATATTCAGGTGACATAATCTGGTTTCATAAAAGTCTTAACCACAAAAACCTTCCCTCCACCTATCCATCAGAGACTTACTAGATTACAACCTTGCTCTCACATTTACCACTCATATTTTGAAATTGAGTATATATGTCATTCTTCCTATCCCTGTTCATTTCCTTATAATACAGGCCTTCCCACTTTATGTGCCCTTTTTTTTCCCTAAAAGCCAGTCTCCAAACTGTTACCAGATTTTTGTCTTGTCTTCTTCCACACTCCTTGAGCTGAAGCTGAGTGAAAGATAGTATGGGCAGTCCTCAAAATGCAAATGGAGCTCTATGTTTCTCAGGGAGAAGCAGCAAGTATAGTTGGATAAGGACATCTTTGGAACAACAAAACTCCTTTAGAGGTGGAATCAGCATCAGACTATTATATGTTTCATTCACAGAAGATTAAGACTGCTGTCTGCACACATGTGAAACGATGTGCATTGTTCAGGTCATTATTTCTTTTCTTACCAAGTGCTTGAAAGACTTCTTCATTGACTTTTTAGAAAGGTGTATTTAGTCTCTGAATTTAAAACAAGCTTTTCTTTTTTCTTGTTGCTGAAAAAATGTTCAGTTCCCCAAACGCTGATGGAAATAAAATATTAGATTGGTGTTTTGGTAAAGAAAAGCAAGTCTAATTCTAAGTAAATATTTTTGAAATTTTGTACAGTAATGATAATGTAAATAATTAGTAAGCATGAAGCAGAAAGAATTTTACTTTTGTCAAAGAGAAAATTAAAAAATCCCAGTGTTTCACATAGGATTTTAGTGATGCCTTAAAATTAGAACAACAGTAATAACATAGATCAAGATAGTTTATATGCTGCAATACATATCAAAAAATAAGATGGAATAAAGATGGAGATTCTTTAACTGCTCTGGGCTTTGAGGAGTTCAAATCATGCTACCCATGCTTTTTGAACATAATTTATTCATGTGTAACTGTCTAAGGGGGGGATATTGTTCAAAACTAACCATATCTTAAATGGAAAAGAAGATACAGATTATTTTTTTATTGAAAGAAATGCCAAGGCATGTTTGTATTACAGTCATAGAGAACTATGTTATTTTCTTTGAATTTAGTGATGGCTAAGTGAATAAGACAATGGAAAAATAAGATATGGAGAGGAGGGAACATAAAAAACAATGGTAATATTAGCAAAACAAAGCTAATTAGTTTTGGCCAAGAAATAGATCTCTTTCAGAATTCATTAGTATCATTAAAAGATAAGCAAGGAAGGAAATATCAAGTGATTGAAGTTTTATCTACCTAAGCAGTCTGTGCAGTGCATAGAGAAGACATTTAGAGAAATCCTGTAGAGAAACAGTGCTGAGGACCCAGTGTGCATTCTGTACATGTTCTGGGGTGTGGGGAAGAGGGCGGTACTTAGAACTAGCTTTAATCGGAATGCTCATTAATGGCTCTAGGATTCCACAGGTGCTCCTGGTGTGTGCCTTTTGATTCAATTTTATCAGGAAGGCATTCAGCTCATGCACTCCAATACCTCTCTACAATGACAGCAAAAGTAGAGAAAGAAATGGAACAACAGGGAGTTTTGTTTCTTAGATGAGCTCCTAAACCAAACTAAGACATTTGTATAAATAGCCCATGCAATAAATAGAGGGCACCTCCTCCATAAAGACAATACTGTCAGAGCTCAAACTTGATTCATTTTAAGATATCCAGAAGTGACTGACTGCCTTGAATCTTTTTGGTGAAATCAGACAAGGACTTTAGGGCAGGCTTCCCACTCTCAGAGCAAAAGAAAACATCAGAGCTTTTTATGTTTAGTGAATAAGGGAAAAACCTATTGAATAACCAGAGTTCAGGTTGCTGCAGGATATCAGAAGAATATTTTTTTCTGTATGTGCAGAAGAAACAAATAATTAACATTAGTATTACTCTAAATGAAATTTCATAAGCATAATTGAACAACTGATTCTACTTCTGGGAAAAAAATGAAATACTTTAAAAAAATAGAATGAATTTTTAAAACCCAATCCAAGTAAATCCTAATTTAGTAACTATTTTTGTTCACAGGACCATTGAAGCACAATGTTTAAATGGTACTGATGCCACTGCCATTTTTGTATGGTTTTAGCTTTTAGATATAATCTTACAGGGTTCTCTGAACAGGGGAAATTGCTTTAACCCTCAATAGTTGGTATACAAACCAACTGCTGGAAGCTCTGGAATTTAAATCCCTATGACTGAATAATTCAGAAATTTGAATCCCTGAGATTCTGCCTTGACCCTACTCTTTACATGTCCAATTTGACTGGATCCCTACTAATAGAAGAATCAGCATGTCATTACAAAACCAAACATAATCTGTTTAGTCATTTATATAGCAGATTTCACTTCATATCAGAACCCAACAGATTAATCTCACCTCATTCAAGCAGCAAGAAGTTAGTTACTCCAGTCTAAGGTAGTCCTCAAATGCTCCTTCTATTGTTAGCAGAGCTAAAGAGGCACTTCCACGGAGTGTCTAAGGTCATTAAGGTGAACTGGCTTCTGGAGCTGCCATTTTTCTCTATTTATCATAAAAGAGGCATACAGAAGCCAGCTTTGGCTTACACAGCAAAATCTGAGATACATAAACTGAGAACACTACTTCTGATTTTGGGTGCAGGTCTCTGTTTCCTTAATGGCTGTTAAGCTGAATTGGTACACGAGCTCCAAGTTATCCCTAAACTTGACAGAATCCCAGTTATGATCAGGGCTTGTGAGTCCACTTTCACCTTGAATAGCTATTTTCAGTAGTGAAGTGCATATTCTTTTTGTTGTTGGTTTACATGTTCTTCTCTTCTTTTCCTCATGTTCTTTCTGTCTTTACTGGGGGGAATGGGAGGGTGCAGGAAATGAAAATTACATTGTAAAATTATGCTTTTTTCTCTGAGCTATTGTTTGTATATGAATAGTTTAATCATGCACAACATTCACCCTTCATTACATTGAACATTGTTAGTAGTAGATGCCTCTGAGCAAAATAATTCCTAATTTACATCAATCTTACTTTGCTCAATTCTTTTATGGTGATACAAACACATGACAAAAATTACTCTCCATTTTTTAAACCACAATAAATGTGTGAGCTACACTCCCATATTAAATGACAATTTACTGAACTCCTCTAAAGTAACTACAAAAGTTACAATGTTCTCATTTCTGCAAGACAACACACAAGCAAAATATCTTAAAGCAGACAAGAAAACAGTGTTTGCACAGAGAGGCAAACAGGTAATAGAGCCTAAGCAAAATTTCCCAAACCACAAATAAATAAATAATTATACTGCAATCCTGGGTTTTTAAATTTTTTACTTTCCCACTCCTCTACTTTCCTGCAGGTACTGTTTTTGAAGGTGTACCCCAGATAATTTAATTTATTTTGTTAGGATCTCCAGAAGAAGGCTTTTACCAAAGTATAGCTGTGACATAGCTACTCCTGAAAGTGGAATCCATTCTGGTTTTCATTTAAATTTTCCAGGATATACTATTTTGTCATTCTTTTCCATTGTTAAAAGTTCTACTTTAAGTTCTTGTGGGTTTTGTTCATCCCTCCAACTTATTTAAGAGATGCTGATGTTGTATGATTTCTTAGTCCAAAAGCCATAGAGTTTGTGCAGTAAAACTTTTTATTAGCTCTAGAGAGCTGGGCACATGTTTAGCAGCATGCCTACACTGTGCAGTTATCTCTGAACTTGTACCAAACTCCTTGCCTCCATCTTGAATGTAATACAGGTGTTTCAGTGCTGACACTGGAATTGCAGCTCATGAGCTACACAAGGTATCTTGTCACAGATGTAACATAACAAATCAAAACCTTACCCAGGACGTGTACTCTCAGACCCTTACATGCATCCCAAACATCCATCATCAATATCTGCATAAATGGGTTTGAATCTCTCCATACTAAATGTTACCTAATTAGGAAAGCTGCAAACTGACTAGAATTACTGCTAGGGCAATTGCTAAAAGATGAGGGCATTGTTCTTCATACTGTCCTCTCCTCCTCATCCTATATTGCTTCTCAAGGAGAATTTCATCCATGAAAACTGTCAGAATTCCAAAATGGAACACCTTTCAGAGGAGATTAACCTTCTCCATGGTGCAGCAATTTTCCCTCCTGAGGAAAACCATATTATTTCAGTCTAGAGAAGGTGTCTATTAGTTTAGAATTTAAGAACCCACATGTTTCTTCTTGGAAAGAGAAGCAATTACTTTAACTGCTGTGCTCAGCTTGAAAATGTTTGGTGAAAAAATGCCTCTCTTAATCATATTTTGACATCTATATTTAAAATGAGGCTAAGTGTATGAAAAACTAAAATCTGAGTTTAAAATATGAATCTATTATAACTATCGTGAAATTATAAAATACAAAATATACAATATTAATACATTGCTGTGTGGAAACACATCTTTATGTAGTATTTTACAATAAACCTTTGAGGAAATTCTTTCGTTAAAAGCAGTTTTGATGAAAGATACTGTCATTAAAGAAAAAAAAAAGGGCTGGATATATAGGTAACTATAGACCTTGATTTATTATACATTAACTATTCTCCATTAAAAACTAAATATTTTTTGTAGTTAGAAGAAGGAACTCCTCAATGTTTTTCTATATCTGACAAGCAGATTTCACCCTGTAATCTTAATATACTGCTGTGAATAAACTGTTTGATTAGCTCAAGAAGGCACTTTCTGTTATCAGGTAATAAGTTTTAATTTTTTTTTTCCTCTACCCGTTAAAGTACCTGCAAACACTGAAGCAAAATAGTACTTGAATTTCTCCTACATCCTCCCATCTCACTTATAGAAAGGAAAGGATAACAAAATTGTATAGCTGCAAAAAACCAGCCTGAAAGATTTGTCTTTGGTGTGGACCATAGAAGTATCAAATTTCTGGGGCATGTGTACTGGGGCATGGCTCATACCCATCCATGTGCCTTCCCAGTCCCTCTTCCTGCTAAAAGAGTCTCACTGCATCATCAGGGAGTGATGCAGCACCAGACAAGCACAGTCTCCCTAAGAAGGGGAACTATCTACTTTGAATCATCAACAACCAAGCACAGCTACAGCACTGCTGAGAAGAAAGCCTGTGGGAGAGACGTTTAATATGTCATAATATATCTTAATGCTCAGTCAGCTATCAGTGTGAAGTCTTCCTAAGTGTCCTAGAAATCTACTGCTCAGTGAGTTCATTTACCTTTCTGTTGCCCTTCTTTCTTTCTCTGTTATCCCCTCATTTCCATGGAGGAAATTGATAGTCACTAGGAGATACAGAACAGTCCAGGGCCATGTGTAAAGTAATTTTTGGTGGCAGCCCCTGTTCACAGATTCCTTGCCCACCTCATCCCTTTCAGATAGCTCCCTCTGTGGATAGTTTCCAAAGTCACAAATGCTGCAAACACATTGAATAACCACAATCTGTACTATCTTTTGAGAGGAATCACTTAATTAAAGAGGATGAAAGAGGGGATGGGGGATTGTTAATGACTTGAATATTTTGTTCTGCACTACAACTTGCTGGAGCCTGTGAGTGAATTAGTGTAATGCAGTCTCTAAGTGATTAACTCAGGAATTTTCATGAGCAGTAAATTCACTGCCAAAATTAGGCCAAAAGGTACAAAAATACATTGTAAACATCAAGAAGCAGAAGAATAAAAATTGTTCATAATACAAAATTTATAGCTAAATAAACATTATTAAAAGGAACATTGAAAAACACATTAATTTGAGGGCACCTTCCCCCTTCACTGTTCTATTGAAAGAGAATAACAGGGAGATTAAATCAGAAGAGAGATATAAATGTCATACTTGCAATTTATTTTAGTGCTATTGAAAGAAGACAGCCGAAAACAAACAATCTACAAAGACAAGCAAAGGCTTGATCTTTATCAGTGATGGGGAAACGGGCCAACCATCTACAGAAGAATTTGCAAAGCACTGTTGTCAGAGAACCCAGTAGAAATAGCTTTGCTTGGGTTTCTAAGAACTCTTTGAAGCTCTATTCTACCCTCCCTAGATTGTTTCCTTAGTGTTAAAGCAAAGCTTGTATGACAAGTAAGTAGTTCAGCTGCAAACTGTGCAGTGTGTTGCTATGTCTCTCTGTGTCTTATTTGGTATCAGCCTGGAAATGACAGCATGTGACCTGTGTATTGAAACAGTGAATTACAAGGTTTTATTTTTTTAAAGTGAGAATAGTTCATATCCCTAAACTTTGAGGTGATTTAAAACACACAGCAAAGCTCCTTTAATGACTTGAATTAAAAAAAATCACCTTCTGTGACCAAGATCTTCCATAGATTTTTAATCTAATGGAAATACATACATTATCATGTTTGTAACTCATATCAGAAATTGCACTTCCACGAAGACATGCTGGTTCTGTGTTTTGTACAACATTTTTATTAAATATTGCTCCATTTGACTGGAAATTCTTTATATGGGAGCTGAATTTGCTGGCCACTCTGAATACTACTTAAAGTGATTCTGTTGAATTATACCCCACTGCTGAAATTAGATGTAGAAAGATGTGGTTATTGGGACTTTGAAGTCTTTCCCTATATTAAGCAGAACACATAAGAATAACTTTACTTCAGTTTTGTTCTTAAAATACTCATCTGGTTTTAAGAACAACGATAAAGGTATTGTGAGCAAATACTATGAAAGGAGAGAATTCCTACTTGGCTAAGTAGTTCCACACTTATTAGGTTTCACTCTTTGTACCTCATTGTTCCTCTGCCTCTACCATTATTTCTGTCTTGGGCACCTCATCTGATCTTTGTGTCTGTATGATGGAAATAATACAGTCTAATCATCCACTGCAAAGAGAATTGTTGAGCATCTTTATTTAACATCACCACACTGCTCTGAAAATACAATGAGCCATAAAACTGCTAAATAGTTTTGTTATCATTGTGTTCCCACAAGTGGCTAAGCTCCCATAGACAATGATCACAGATGTTATACAAGTCAGAGATGTGTCATCAGTGCTGCCTCTTATGAGTCCAGGTTGCCAGTTTGGTTATATTTTTATTTTGATCTGTTTCTTGGCTGTAGATTTAAAATAGCAAGGCTCAATCTATCCATCAAACAGTTTTATTCAAGGATTTATTCTAAGAATAAGAAAAATAAATAAACTGTATTTTTTTCAATCTAATCATAATAAAGAAACTCTGAATTATAGAACTTACTGAACACAAATCTGCATTTTCACATGGCTAAGAAAAAGCTGAACTTCAGACAGCACTTAGTCTTTCTTCACTATGTTTTGCTTTCCTATATAAAAAAAGAAGATGTCATATTGACAGAGCTGTTAAATGAAACAAATCCAGAATTTCAAATCCCTCTCTCCAGCAGTCACTTTATAAAAAATTCAGCTGTTGGCTGAGTTCAGAAGTGATCTTGATCCTCCCAGGGCTCTTACCCTGCAGGTTAACAAGGCTGCAAGCATTAAGACCTGGTTCAGCAAAGCACTTCAGCAGTGGGCAGGGGAGTGGAGGTGATAGATCACATATGGTTCAAACATCCCCTAACCCCATTTGCTCTGAGTATATTGATAATAACATCAGTCTTACAAATTAGACTTGGAAAAAACTTTATTGAATCATGATGCCTATCTCCCCAGCAATTTGTGACTTATCACACTGGGATATTCTTAGCATGCTATTCATTTTTGTTTTGCATGTTTCAAGAGATGGAAATGTTCGGTTTCAGCTGAATCCCATTTAACAGCCACCTATTGAACTACTAGGAATTTGTTGGCTTTTTTTCCCTTCAGATGTTTAATCTCTCTTGGCATTTATAATTGTTTTATACTGTCCCTATAAATCTACATGCTGAAGCAATCCAAATTGGTCTTTCTAAATATTTTTAAATACTTAGAAGGTAGCCATTATTAATATAACTCATTTTTCAAACATCACAAGAAATAGATAATGAGTCTGGCATAAAGTTAAACATTTCCCTCTGACAATATATAACAAGTAAAATGTAATTTTATATAAAAACATGATTGCATGTGTAATATAAATTAATGACCTTTATTGATACTTTCTGCATATATTCAAAGAAAACTGTAGGAAAGGAGGAGGGTGTTTTAACAACAGATTTCCTGTCTGAATATAACATTTTAAATCAAAATAGTGTTATTTAAAATGTAGTTTTAATAGTATTTATACTTACCTATACTTTATCTTAAATAATCTAGAATTTAATATATGTATGTTTTCATATATTTATAGCATCCTGTAATGCAAAGTAATTATATGTGTAAAACCAGTATGAATAAATTCTATAATTCAAGAAAAATTACCATACAGATATAATTAAAGCTTCAGTCACTTTAAAGTATTTGTATTTTTTCTTTGAGCACTCTCCTGTCTGTCTGTTAATATCTTCTTTGTAACGCTTTGCTCAGAATCATATGTAATTTTTTAAAGACAGTAACATTTTGATCATGCACCAAAGTGCTTTTATCTTCCTGTCACAAGATCTGATGATTTTTTACATGCATGTCTCAAAAATGAGTTGATTTCTTCATACCACATGGGTATGAAAAATGTGTGTAAATTACTTTCTTCTTACACCTACAGTCATTTTTAGAATTGTTGCTGTCAAATTTGCTATTTCTGTTGAATGACTGTGATATTGTTTTCTGTTATTTCACTTATACTTTTTTTTTTTAANNNAAAAAAAAAAAAAAAAAAAAGCTATGTTCTGAAGGGCTTCAGTCAAGACCAGTGACCTGCTGTGTCAGGCATTGTGTGAGCATGCAGGTATTTTCTCATACAGGTTCTAAGATAATTAAGTCTCCTTGTATTACTTCCTTGTCCTCCAAGCATCTCTTTAGTATTATCTGTGAATGTAATTAATGCTATTTACTTCTCTCCTGGGTTAGTGAAGATATTAATCCCTGACTTAATACAGATCCCTGCAGCACCATGCTACACACCTCTTCCCATCTGGATATATTGCTGACATTATCCTTTGTTTATGCTTTTTCATCTTCTTTCAATCTTTCAGTAAGACAGTATTTCTATCAAAGCCAATTTTAATTAATGTTGACAAAGATTTTAACATGTATTGCAAACCAAATATATTGCAGCTATTGTTTTTCATGTCCTCATTTTTCTTTGTAGTTCTTGTTAAAAAATACATCAGATTTATCTTCTACCCCTTTGTTCTTTCTGCATCTATTCTGCCTCTTGCTGCTAGGTGCATTAGCCTATAGATATTCATGGTCTTTTCTCTTGCTATGAGCTTTACTATCTGAGGGAGAACAAGGACAAAGCAGAGCAAGACAGTGAGAAGGATGGCCCCAATCCAGCAAAGCAGCGAAACACATGGCCATCTTTAAACATAGACATAGACATAATCTATTGACTTGGAGTCAATAGAAATACTTGCACACTTGAAAGTAGTATCTACCAGCTCAAGGCTGCTGTGCTGAATATATAAAAGGATTGTGTGCTAATCGTCTCATATTTCCTTTTCTATTTAAAAATAGTTTCACACTAACCTTTCAAAGCCAGCTTAATTCTTTCCGATATTTGAAGCAGTGATACAATATGTTTTTGAGGTAATGTGCAACAACACAGTAGGATGCAAAATATTTAGATTTTCTGAACTATATACTTACATATTTCCCCCATTACTCCCAACTTCCTCCTAAGCAGAACAGGAAATATTTTAACATTATATTCATGTCACCTATTTATAAAGTTAGGTTATTAGTACTATTTATTTGTTCACTAAAAAAGAATTCAGTATCTCAGTCACTTTTGAAACATCATTAATTTCACCCCTCCTCAGGACATACTTGATTTCTTCAGTAGCGAATGAAATTTTGCTTTGCACCCAGCAGCATAATGGTGCTTGTTGACAAATGTTAATTATTTGTGTGGGTATTCTGTTCCAGACATTTTTGGCTCTGAACTTAAAATCAAAGCAAAAAGTAGGGGGGAGGAGAGGGGAGGGAACTTTTCCCAAATAGGGGAACAGCTTTATTTGTGAATGTCATGGGAAGCTAGAAGGAGAAAAGAAAGCAAGTAAGTAAATGCGTTAGCCCGAGGGAAAGGATTTCTAAGGATATGCTCTTACATCCAGCTGGGACTGGTCTCTTCTTTAGCTAAATGGAAAAAAAAAAAAAAAAAAAAAAAAAAAAAAAGAAAACAACCCCATGGCCCCACACCCCCAGAAAATACAATGGGATTTTAGCACTCAGAGGGAATCTCTCCCCACCACAATTGAAACACAGCTTAACTAGCCTTAAATCAGGCTATCTAATCAACTGAAATCCAATGAAAAATAGCTTCTGTTATGCCTTAGAAGCAGAGTGTGGATGAGGAGATTAGCTGGGGTGAGATTAATCACTTTAGAAAAGAGAACTTTAACTACTTTTTAATAACACACAGTTCAATGTGGTTGAGAATATGGAAGCTCAGATAAAGCCTTTTTAAAAGTAAGAGCCATCAAAGCAGTTTGGAAATGTTTAGCTGCTCAGCTACAGTAGTGGGCAGAACACATTTTCATCTATGCTTGTCTGAGGTGATTCCTTATTATCATTCTATAAGTTTCACACTAGACAGAAAGAGAAAGAAAGACTCCATAGTTTTTTGGTCATTAATGGCTGTCATTTTGATTAAAAAAAAACCCGAAGAAACACTATAGTTTAATGGGTAAATGCAAATGACCTCAACATTGCAGTTTTGTACTTCAAAGAGGACTAAATTTGTTTTGAAGTTTATTTGGTAGATGAATTGCTGTCAGAGATAAGCAAAAAGTTTTGAACTCCCAAGGGCTCTGATAATGCTTTAGAAAGGAGAAAATTCAAGAATTACCACACTTGTGATCAAACATAATAAAAATTAAGGCTAATAAACAGCTTTTCTAATGTCTGTCTAAAAGGTGAGCCAAGGAGGCTTGTGGATCATAACTTTACCAGTTTGCAATTCACAAGGCTTGTTATCTTTGACGTTTTTTCCATTTTTTAAAAAAATGAATATTATTTCCACTCCTGAATTAAAAATATTCTTCTTGCACAATAACCCATCCAGATTTAGCTTTTACAATCAAACTCTTATATATGGGCAAAATTAACAGTTATGGTAGAAAGCTTTCTTCCCCACAGTTTCCTTGATAGGCAGAAACAGGGCAGTAACTCTCAAAAGATAATTTAAATAACAATTGAACCATTGTACAGGAATGACATTTCACATAGACTGTTTGATTATCATATTCCATGCTCCTAGGAGCTATAGGACAAAAACAGAAGACAAGATTACCCTTATGCTATAAAAATTTTCCCCAAAATGTCTCTGATTAAAGACAAATAAAACGTATGATTTTACTTTTGAACTATCCAGATATCTCTTTGGTATTAAATACAGATACATGTACATTTTTAAATGTTGCATTGCCATTGATGTTTTTTCAATGTCATATTATAATTGGAAGATACTGGTGTCTGAGTAAATTTATGCTGATTTGTATCTCTTGTGAATCTCTCTTGGTAGCAAATATGTAGATGTTTATATTCTCTTCCCTCATTGATACATACTGTCCTGAAAAACTTTCAGACAAGGCAGACTTGTTGGTGCTTACCAGCGGCTCAGCAGTCGATGCCCATTCAAGGGGGTATACTTTGTCTGACTTTGCTCTTTAACATCAGACATATATAAAAAGACACAGCTTGTTGTGTGTTTGCTTCAGAAAGAGCACCATGTTGTCAACATGACAAATTAAGTACAAGACAAGCCAGGACACTGCAAAAATCATTTACACTTTACTGCATGTAAAGATAGGTTAAGGGAAGGAATACAAGTTTTGACAAGGCATTTAAATACTTGCACCCGACCATTTTCTGAAATCAACCAAGTCAAACAGATTTTGTTCTAAGGTCCAAGCTGAACAGGAAAAACTAGACAGAGCCTATCTGCCTCTGCAATCTTTCTTGCACTGTCAGAGACGTGCAAAGGAAAAGCCTTTGGGCAGCTTATTGCTGACCTCTGGCTCATTTTTTGTTGATGGAGCACAACAAGGAAGGGAGCCTGCCTGTAGAGTAGTAGAAACAAAGCAAGCTGCCCCAGAACATTTCAAACTGCTGCTGATGTTCTCGCCCACATAGGCTCATCACCTGAATTGTACATAAACATTTTTTGAAATTTTTAGGTGTGCTGCATGCTCTCTATCTACCCTCTGCAACCAAAATGGACAGCTCATGAGCTATGAATGTCACCCCAGGAAGAATATATAGAAATATAAATTAAATACTAGGCAGGGTAGACAACAGCATTTTATTGCCAATTTTCTGTCACACATATATTCTGCCTGTGAACTAGAGTCATACAGTCTTCTAGTGTCTCATTTTTATCTATTAGAATTATTCAACACAACCATGGGGCCAAAGACCCTCCCACCGTAAGAGAAGATCAGGTTCATGACCAACTGATGAACTCAAACATACATAAGTCTATGGGACCTGATGAGATGCATCCCAGAGCACTGCCAGGAATTGGCTGAAGTCAGGTGAAGTCCCAGGTGACTGGAAAAAGGGAAACATTGCACACATTTTTAAAAAGGGTAGAAATGAGGACCCTGGGAACTACTATCCTGTCAGCCTCACCTCTGTGCCTGGGAACATCATAGAACCAATCCTCCTAGAAGCTATGCTAAGGCAAATGGAGGACACGGAGGTAATTTGAGACATCCATCATGGCTTCACCAGGAGCAAGCCCTGCCTGACAAACATAGTGGCCTTCTATGATGGAGCAACTACATCAGTGAACAAAGGCAGGGCTATGGATGTTTGCTGTCTGGACTTTGGTAAGGCCTTTGACTCAGCGCCCCACAACATCCTTCTCTCTAAATTGGACATATACAGATTTGATGAGCGGACTGTTTGGTGGATATGGAAGTGTGTCCTGGTTTGGCCAGGACAGGGTTAATTTGGTACAGCCAGGCTATTCTGTACCATGTTGATGTCATGCCCTGGGGCCAGTTCCGGTTCCGTGGTACGAGTCGTGCGCATGCAATCGCTCCACTCGGGTCTGCTCAGCACCATCTGTTTGTCCACACAGTATTGCTTATTTTGTACATTGTTTTTCTTACTGTTGTTAATGCTGTCATTACTGCGATAGTTCCTTGTGTGTCATTGTGGTAAACTCTCCTTATCTCAAACCTGGCTCAGTGTTTCCCCCTCCCCCTTCCCCAGACCGGTGCTGGGGGGGCAGCGGCCACATGGCTCAGCTCCCGGCAGGGACTGAACCACCACAGCTTTACTGAACCACCACAAAGTGGTTGGATGTTCACATCCAGAGAGTCCTGGTCGATGTCTCAATGTCCAGATGGAGATCAGTGACAAGTGGTATCCCTCAGGGATCCATACTTGGACCACTGCTGTTTAATATCTTAATCAATGACAGAGAGTGAGGTCAAGTGCACTCTCAGTAAGTTTGCAGATGACATCAAGCTGCATGGTGTGCTTGACATGCCAGAGAGATAGGATGCCATTCAGAGAGACTCAGACAAGCTTGAGAAGTGGGCCCATGTGAACCTCATGAGGTTCAACAAGGCCAAGTGCAAGGTCCTGCACCTAAGTCAGGGAAATCTCAGTATCAATTTAGGCTGGGGGATGATGTGATTGAGAGCAGTCCTGCAGAGAAGGACTTGAGGGTCCTGTTGAATGAAAAGCTGGACAGGAGACAACAGTGTGCACTTGCAGCTTGGAAGGCCAACCATATCCTGTGCTGCATCAAAAGACGCGTGGCCAGCAGATCAAGGGAGGTGCTTCTGCCCCTCTAATCTGCCCTAGTGAGAATGCCCCTGGAGTACTCTGTTCAGTTCTGGAGCCCTTAGAACAAGGACCTGAACCTGTTGGAGCAGATCCAGAGGAGGGCCACAAAAATTATTGTAGGACTGGAACACCTCTCCTACCATAAAGACTGCGAGAATTTAGGTTATTTAGCCTGGTGGAGAGAAGGCTCTTGGGATTCCTTATTACAGCCTTTCAGTCCTTAAAGGGGACCTATAAGAATGTTGGAGACTTTTTAACAGGGCCTGTTGCAACAGAACAAGGGGTAATGGTTTTAAACTAAAAGAGAGTAGATTTAGACTAGAGAAAAGGAGTAATTTTTTTACACTGAGTGTGGTGAAACACTGAAATAGGTTCACAGAGAAACTGTTTCCCTGTTACCCAGATGGGTAGATTCCCCATCTCTGGAAACACTGAAGGACAGGCTGGACAGGGCTCTGAGCAATGTGATCCAGTTAAAGATATCCCTACTCACAGCATGGGGGTTGGACTAGATGACCTTTAATAGTCCCTTCCAAACCAAGTCATTCTATGATTCCATGAAAATTAGACTAGATTAATCTGGACCATAGTGTCTGCCCATGGGCTGCATATTCTAATTTGTCTATCTTTTAGATAGACATATTGATACTTCCAAGATGACTACAGTGGCAAATGTGTTAGGAAGCAAATAAATCTTGTCTTATTTCTGTTTACACTTCAGAATAGGTATTGAACTCAAGCTACTGGTACTTTACTTGTATACATATATATATATACTCTATCTTGGACAGTCCCATTTCAGTTAACTACCACTTTATATTGATTCTGGAGTGCATGTACAGTTGTTTGAGTAGACCTTTGATATTGCTATCACACTTCAAGAGCTCAGAGGTGAAAGAGATGGCTTTCTACTGCTTCCGAGTAAATTTGTAGCACTGTTAGTAAGCTGAGGGAATATATACATCAAGACCCATGCCTAGGTAAGTAAAGAAGAGACAATACTAACTGAAGCCTGGGGAATAGACATGCTTTAATAGATTGTTGAATCCTACTCAGAGAGAGGAACATGTCCTAAGTCTCTGTAAAATATCACCTCAATACCATCAAGTTAATGGGAATCTTGCCTTCAATTTCACTGGAAATGGGATCAGTCCCTGTGCTGATTACTGCAAGGATACTTCCAGTTTTGCATGAGGAAAGAAGGAAAGAGGTGATCTGGGTATTATCCAGACTGAAGCTGTCCCTGCATCTATGGAGGTTTATACGTGACTGGTGGTTAGTATTTCCAAATACTGTTTAAACTCACATCCATGGAGCAGCTGCCTTGTGGAAATTTAAACCTTTGCACTGACTCTTTTCCACGGGGTTTTTTGTTTGCTTGTTTGTAAAATGCTCAGATGTAACTCCTCAGGCACTCAGTTAGGACACTCTAGCCTTCCATCTGGTCTCCTTTCCCGAGACTAACTGAAACTATAATACTTAGCATTCAAAACTGGGTACATAGAATGGTGACTTCAGTCTTCAATAAATAAGGAACTTGACAATAGTACATGGAAAATAATCACTGGATTATGAGTTACTTATTTAATTAAGTGCTCACAAAGCAGTCTAAGAATCTAGGCCTACTATAAATAATCTGGGCCTACTATAAAGAATTGGATAAAGAACTGGCTGGATGGTCGCATCCAGAGAGTGATGGTCAACGGCTCAATGTCCAGATGGAAGAAGGTAATGAGTGGTGTCCCCCAGGGGTCTGTGCTGGGACCAGTGTTGTTTAATATCTTCATTAATGATATTGACAGTGACATTGAGAGCACCCTCAGCAAGTTTGCAGATGATACTGAGCTGGGGGGTGCAGTTGATATGCCTGAGGGACAAGATGCCATCCAGAGGGACCTGGACAGGCTGGAAAGATGGGCCCAGATGAACCTTTATGAGGTTCAACAAGGCCAAGTGCAGGGTTCTGCACCTGGGCTGGGGCAACCAGCATTATCAGTATAGGCTGGGAGAGGACATACTGGAGAGCAGCCCTGTGGAAAGGGACTTGAGAGTGCTGGTGGATGAAAAACTGGATATGAGCCACCAGTGTGCAAAGGCAGCCCAGAGGGCTAATCACATCCTGGGATGCATCAAGAGAACTGTGGCCAGCAGATCAAGAGAGGTGATTCTGCCTCTCTACTCTGCCCTGGTGAGACCTCACCTGGAGTATTGTGTCTAGTTCTGGAGCCCCCAGCACAAGAAAGATGTGGACATATTGGAGCATGTCCAGAGGAGAGCCACCAGAATGATCAGGGGAATGGAGCATCTCTCATATGAAGACAGGCTGAGAGAGTTGGGGCTGTTCAGCCTGGAGAAGAGAAGGCTCCAAGGGGACCTTATACTGACCTTCCAGTACCTGAAGGGGGCCTACATGAAGGCAGGGGAAGGTCTATTCACAAGGGTTTGTGGTGATAGGACAAGGGGTAATGGTTTTAAGCTAGGAAAAGATAGATTTATGTTGGATATTGGAAAAAGTTCTTTAGCATGAGGGTCATAGAGCACTGAAGTGGTCTGTCCAGAGAGGTAGTGGAGGCCTCATCCCTGGAGTCATTCAAGGTCAGGCTTAATGAGGCTCTGAGTAACCTGACCTAAGTAGATGTCCCTACTTGTGTAGGGAGGTTGGATTAGATGACCTCTAGAGGTCCCTTCCAGCCTGAAACATTCTATGATTCTATTATTTTCTCAGACAAAAATTCCAAACACTTTTGTCTATGTATAATGTCAGATTAGTTACCTTTGATATCCTTGGAAGTTACTCTTGTTTCATCAGCAAAGAGGACTCAGTAAATATTAGTTGCTTTAGATCAAATTATGAATGAAACTAATCACAGAAAGAAGTATTTTTCAGTAAATAAAATCTATTCATCTACATATCTTTCTGTGCCTTCAGATCACCTTATAAACACCACAGCTGAAAAAGGCTCTGGAGTTAATGGTGTTTTGCTGGAGTATGGTCGAGGCTGGGGCAAGGCTTGTCATGTATGTGATATTTCTTTCCATTTACTTGGCCATTCAGAGAGATCTCAGTGAAAGATAGCCATAGCAATGTAATTTTTACATTCAGTTATCAATCATTTAAGTGTTGGCATTTGAAACCTTGTATCACTTTTTACAGTGAGGGTACAGAAAACTCCAGGCCTCAGCTCAGGTAATTACCCTCCACCTTACACACATTTCTCCTTCAGTGTTTGTTTAGAGATTCGTTTCTTTGTCCTGTTCTTTTATGTCTTGCTATGCACAGTGGAACTGCTTCTATGTCTCATTTTACACCTTACTGAGCTGTAGTAGGAAAGTCACTGCCTGACAGTCTCCTTTTGTCAAGTGGTTCATAGACTATTTCTTGTTGATATCAAGTCAGCATTTACACACTGGTCATTTTGCCACAGCTAACAGCACTTAAGGTTTCTCTACAGGATACTGCAGAGTCTAAACACTTTCTGGTCTTATCACAGGGATTTCAAAATTGTCTGTATGAACTGTACCTATTCAGTAGAAATACTTGTTTCTCTGCAGTCTAGAAATGAAAGTTTGAGTTTCATCAATGCTAGTAGAGATATAAACCTAGTTTCTGTTGCTTCCTTCCTGAATTTTTGTAGACAGAGGATCAATAACACAAACACACTCCAGCTGAGAAAACTCCTTAAAAATGTGGTACATTCTAAACTGAGCTGTCCATTAGGCACCCAAGTGAGATGACAATTCAATGTCACAAGCTGTTAATTCAACATAGAAACAGCAATATCCTCTTTCAGAAAACATCTTCCCTTCATCTGTTTTTTTTTGCATTGGCATTGTCATGTAAACATTCCTGTAATTCTTCTTTTATCCCACATTATCCACATTGTCAATATTTCCATTGCACCTTCGTAAGAAGCTGAGAATGAATTAAATAATTTACATTCACTGAAAAGTCCCTTGTTGTCTATGAAGCATCTGTGAATTCACTAGCAGAGGGATTTCTGCTAGAGATGGTAACAGTCCCTGCTGATACTCTGTAACTATATTTATATCAGTGAATTGAATGTGCTTAGGTTTGCTTTCTAAGAAAGATTCTAAATAACATGGCATGATCCACATCTGTACTATTAAAATCCATTTCTCAGGCTGCCTATTGGCAAGAGTTTCTGCAACCTCCAAACTCTTTAGCTGTGTTCAGGGAATGCTTGAGAAAGTGGCAGCTTAGGCCAAAACCATTCTAGTAACCATTTTAACTTTTTAGTGATACCCATAATAAACTTACAGCACCTAGTAACATTTATTGCCACTTCCTAACTTACTAGTTTAGGCTCAGCATAAGTTATTTAAGTTTTTGGTCATTAGATTAGATCACTTGATAGGATTCTTAAAATAAGGATTTTGCATGGCTTCAGGTGATAAACATATGGAAGAGAAATCCACAGATGATTATCAAATACACAGAAGCCACAAGTGGTTTGTAGTAGTAGTCCCTGAGCTGAACAGAGTTTGAGAACATTAAAAGGCGATATGGTGGTACTTTCCCTGCTTGTATACTCTTGACATTTAACCTACTTAGAATAAGTAAAATAAAACTTGAGCTATGTGCAATTTTGGTCTGAGTGAGTCCATATACTCCTGTATTCCCTGCCTTCCTTTCTACCATTCTGTTTGGAAAGTAATATGTATAACATGGCAAATATGACATGGACTACATCCCTTTGTCAGGCTATTGATTTCACCCAAGCTATTGACATTTTGTTTATAACTCACACCTTTCTTGATATCAAGGAGGGAGATGGATGAACGTTTGTTTTTCTTTTTTTTTTTCTGCTAGATCATAGAATCATAGAATGGTTTGGGTTGGAAGGGACCTCAAAGATCATCTAGTTCCAACCCCTCTGCCATGGCAGGGACACCTCCCACTAGACCGGGTTGCTCAAGAGCCTTGAACAGCTACAAGGATGGAGCATCCACAAAAGCCTTTGACACTGTTTCCGACAACGTTTTCCTGGAGAAACTGGCCTCTCATGGCTTGGATGCGCGTACACTCCACTGGGTAAAACACTGGTTGGACGACTGAGACAGAGAGTGTTGGTGAGTAGAGATAATCCAGTTGACAGCCTGCCACAAGTGGTGTTCCCCAGGCTCAGTTCTGGGGCTGGTCTTGTTTAATGTCTTTATCAATGATCTGTATGAGTGTATCAAATGCACCCTCAGTAAGTTTGTAGATGACACTAAACTGAGTGGGAGTGATGATCTCCTCAAGGGTAGGAAGGCTCTGCAGAAGGACTTGGACATGCTGGGTCAATAGGCTGAAGTCAATTGTATGAGATTTAACAAGGCCAAGTGTCAGGTCCTGCACTTTGGTCACAACATCCCCATGTGACACTACAGGCTTGGAGGAAGAGTAGCTGTGAAGCTGCCTGGAAGAAAAGGATCTGGGGGTACTGGTGGACAGCAGGTTGAGCATGAGCCAACAGTGTGCCCAGGTAGCCAAGAAGGCCAACAGCGTCCTGGTCTGTATCAAAAGTAGTGTGTCCAGCAGGAGTAGAGGTGTGATCATGCACCTGTACTCAGTGCCGGCAAGGCTGAAGCTTGAGTACTGTGTTTCAATTTTGAGGTGCTGGACCAGGTGCAGAGAAGGGCAACCAAGCTGGTGAGGGGTCTGGAGAAGATGTCTTATGAGGAGCTGGGACTGCTTAGTCTATAGAAGAGAAGGCTGAAGGGAGACCTTATTGGTCTCTGCAACTACCTGAAAGGAGGTTGTAGAGAGGTGGATGTTGGTCTCTTCTCCCAAGTAACTAGTGATAGGACAAGATGAAATGGCCTCAAGTTGTACCAGGGGAGGTTTAGATTGGATATTAGGAAAAATTTCTGTACTGAAAGAGTGGTTAAACATTGGAACAGGTTGCCCAGGAAAGTGGTGGTGTCACCATCCCTGGAAGCGTTGAAAAAACAAGTAGATGTGGCACTTCAGGACATGGTCTAGCGGTCAGGATAGTGTTGGGTTAATGGTTGGACTTGAGGATCTTAGAGGTCTTTCCCAACCTTAATTATTCTATGATTCTGTGATGCTATGATTCTATGACTGACTCATCACAAGACAGGACTTCAGATTCTTCTTGATGTACCAGCTACTGCAGATCCCTCGATTTTGTAGTCTGGATTATGGCAATAGTTATATTTCCTTTGGGAATTTGAAATTATCTGTTGTACCTTGTGCTTTTCTATTGATCCTACACTACAAAATGTAATTGAAAGCACAATTCCATTAAAAGAAGATATTGCTCCTGTAAAGTAATGAACATCTGCATGAATCTTTAAAAAACAGTTTTAAATATCTTCAGTACCATGAACATTTGGGTGTGAATTGTGGCATAATGCATGAAAGGGCACTTCTTTCTAGGAATTTTAAAAGGTCTTCATAATATTACATACTCATTTTTCTTCATAGGAAAATTAAACCGATTCCTGAAAAGATTACAATCAACCAGTTAGCTTTTTGGATTTTCTGTTGAAAAATTCAAATGAGCAATCTGCTTATTGCAGTCAAATATCTCTATGCAATGTACAAACAAATAGCCTTTTCTTTACTCCATTAAAGGTGTAATGTGAAAACTATGATGTTCTCCACTTTGACTCACCCACTATCCACAAACCTTAATGTGTGAGAACTATCAAAAGGGTAATAAATGCCTTGCTAAAAAAGAAACATTGACTGCATTATAGCCTGAGAAATGAAGAAAATATATTTACTTGTAAAAAAACCTCAGATTTGAATCTAATTTAGACCTTCGTGATTAACATCTAATTTTTTACATTCATAGAGATAGAAACCAAGCATTGCTAATTGTACTCAAAGCCTTCTAATCTGTTCATCATTTATAGTTTAGATTTAATTTACCGTTTTTACAATATAATAACATTTTCAGTAACTCTTGCTTTTGACACTGAAACAGCATGGGGCTGATTTATTGTGGTTTTAGACTTGTGCTTTTATGTAAACACATTAGTATTTTCACAGCATGTTAGGGATAAATGGAGCAAATTCTGCCTCTCTTACACCTATACAAAATCTATTGACTTGGTTGAATAACAGAAGGAAAATTTGATTGAATTGCTGGAGTAAGTCAAGATGAGTCAGGATAAAAGATGTAAAACCTTTGCCTATTCTGGAAAGCAAAAGAGACCAATTTCACATAGCACTGAAGAAAATGGACTAAAACAGCAGTCAAGATGAATTCTGTGTCTGACAGCTTTTATCTGTTATAGCTTATAGTACAGCTGGGTCTACCAGCTTTCACAGTTACAGAAAATAAATTCATATGTATAGATAGCACGATATGAAGCAAATGTATTGTACGTAATATCTTTCAAACAAACTGATCCCTAAACATTCTCACAGAGATAGGCAAAATAATTACAAAATAAAATAATAAAAAACAGAGGGAGGAGAAGAAAGTAAACACGGTAGGTAAGGGAGAGGATTTTCTTTTCAAAGGAGACTCGAGATTAGAGCATCCCTATGAATTATAGCTTTCATTGGTAACAAACACTCCCACTGTTGTTAAAGGGTTTTATTCATCTATGTAGCTTGACTCCTTTGTGCCATTGGAAAATGTAATAGAAACATCTTATGGCTCTGTTTCACCTTTTTTTAGCAAACAGGATGTTAAAGTCCTGAAAGGCAAAGGTATTGGGATATGTTAGTGAGAAGCAACATGTTGGATCTAATTCTGTGTTAACTGTGAAATGCCATTGAAGTCAGTGTTACACAGATGTAACTGGCAGGAGATGTTGCCTTTTACTTCTAAAAAACGACAATGTCAGAGAGCAGAAACCTGTTTAACTCCTCTCATCTTCTGTTCTTTTAGCTTTGCTCAAAATATGTCAAAAGATATTTTTTTTCCTGGATCTTATCCAGCTTCCACAGAAATTTGTAAAGAACTCATTTTCCTACCAGTGATCTATGAACTGTAATGCAGTCTCGTGCAAAGATAATTTGACCAACAGAAGATTTTGTTATGTATTTATTTATATGTATTTTTTTTGCTAAATCATAAGACCTTATGTTTTAGGTTGCCAGTCTTGTAAGTCTTATCCATTTCAATTGGATAAGCAGGACTACACTTCCAGACATGGAATGGTTCCTTTTTAGCAATCTACTTTCTCTAATTGTACATTTCCTGCTACTGTACTGTGGTTTCTACATAACAAAATAATTGTCATATGAAGTGAGTCTGAAGTTAGGTATATAACCTCAAATTCAGATACATATTCTTTCTACAAATAAAATTTAAGCATGCATTTGACCCATTAGAATCCAAGGACATAGTTAGACATCTTCCTGTACAACTGGACACAGGAGTTATCCTGCATCATTGTGAAGTTGCAGTATTTGGGTCTACCAACAGGTTAAATGCTACCTAAAGAAAATATTTCAGGTCTAATTAAGACAATTTTTCACCATCTGTAAAAGGGTAGGTAGCCATTTACAGGCAAATGCGTGATTTGTGTGTACAATTAATGAAATTATACATACACATTGGGTTGAAATGAATCACTTAAATTTGTATATATATGAATTTGGGAAAATCAGACCCTCATGCTTTAGAGTGTGATGTAAATTATACACAGTGGGGCTGAATCCACATCAAGTGAGGAATTTTAATTTGGGGATTTCCCCAGTTTTGTACCTAACGTTATGCTAATGTTTTTGTCCATTAATAGCTAAAAAGATTCATTGCTTCTCTTTTCAATGGGTTTGTTGTTAATGAAAAAGATCTTTTGTTCTATAGGAAAACTGTACAGTTCAGTCAGAATGATAGCATTCTGGTTCTTTACACTTTGGAAGTTTAAAAGCCTCAGGCAAAATATTTTGCTGAAAAAGGCAAGCCTGTCTCCATTTACTTCCAAAGTACTGCCCTCTTACACTAGCTATGACTTTGTCTCTTTATTTAATGACTCACTGCACCCAGATATTTGCATAAGAGCATATATCGATGTGGAGCTAAATGTTAGCCTTCTTTCTAAAAAGATCAGTTTTGAACACTAAGAATATATTCTCTTGTCCTGGGGCATCCTTCTGGCAGCAATTGTTGAGTTGATATAAATAAATCACAACACTATTCCAAAATGAATAAATAGAAATAAATGCATATGTTTCTCTCTTTTTGAAAGGTGACTTTGAGCCAGAAAATTCTATTTTGTTTTGAATTAGGTCTCTGTTTATCTACTGAGCCAAGAGGGGTGGGGAACTATTCAGGAATGACTCTTGATTTTAAATATCATTTAGACCAAAGAATAGATTTCAAGTAACCTTCCACTGTGACAATACCTGTAATCTTAAAAACAGCTTTATCTAAAGGAAGTAAAATGCTCACCTATGAAATATGATAAATACCAATTCAAGTTTAGTTTAAATCAGTAACTAGCAATAACATAGCAGTTGATATATCAAAAAGACCTATACTGAATTAGCAATTTTGACCTTCTTTTGATGTTCTGCTAAATTTCAAGTAAACACAAGCAGCCAATACAATAATTCAAAATCTTAGCTTTGGTTTGGTTTCAAGCAATCATTATACTCTGTTTAGTATTTTCCCTTTTCTTTCATGTAAGACTTCCTTTACAGTACAGGTGAAGTCTATAGCATATTTTTGTTTATTGTCAATACATGAAATATAAAAACCCAAAGGCTATACAGTTACCTTCAGGAACTTCAGTCCTGACAATAAAAAGCTGTTGTAGCAAAGCTACAATCTCTTTCTGCATGAATATCAGCCCATCAAACTGGTCTTTAATTGCTAACACACCTACATTTGTTCCTAAGTATCTTACGAAGGGGATTTTCTCCTGAGTTCACACGGGCTCTGGGAATATCTGTTCACAATCCTGTTGGACAAGTACAGAAATGCAGCTTTGTTTTGGGATAAATATCAGCTGGACAAGAATAAGTTAGGAGATTTAGGAAAATTCATTTGACCTCAGATCTGTTACAGGATAGCTCAGCAAAAACTATAGCAACATGTAACACTCACTGTATAGCTGAAAGTTTTCCCTAAAAAAGGGTAAAATCTGGGTTTGGGCCTGGGATTACCCATTTTATACTGTGGAGTTCTTGATTACCATGTGGAAACTTGTGGTGGACTTGGCTGCTGCTAGGTTAATGTTTGTATTGCATGATCTTAAATATCTTTTCCAACCTAAATGATTCGGTGTTTCTGTGTCTTGGTAGAGAGCCTAAATCCTAGCCTCCTGCATCACCACACGTTCACCTTAAACTTGAAAACCTATATTCTTCTTCTAGTTGCCCTTGATATAATTTACATACTCTATTAAGTAAGATGAGCATCTTATTCCTAGGTGAATACCTGCTAATCTCTTTACATATGAGGGAAAGGAGAATAGAAACCATCTTCTCTAGCTGTGATGTGAAAGAAAAGAGTGACCTCTGCTGAAGTATGTCACAGACCTTGCATGGCAGGTGGGAGCTCCATGTTATGACTGAAAACTGCTGAAGCTGAGAAGCTGGCATTTTCAAGATGAATTGGAGGGAAGAATTGAAAAGACGCATCCTTTCCTTTAGCTTTTTGTACTGTGTAGTTTAGGTATCATTCTCATGCAGCAAATTGTATGCTGCAAATTTCTTTCCAAGTCCTTCAAATCCCCTCAAACTCTGGGTAAGGAGCATTGAACCAGATTCCTGCTTGTGAGCTCCCCTGTGTAAGGTAGCTGCTGAGCTCTGTGATTTCTGCAGGATTTTGTGATGCTAGCTTCCTGCCTGCTGGCTGTGTATGCATTGGCAAACATACATAGGATTTTTTTTCAATTATTTGTAGTTAAAATTGGTTCTGGTAAAATAAAAGCATATGTTTAGAGACAAAAAGTGCTATTTATTTTTGTTTATTTCATCAGGGTCTAAAACTAGCATCAAAGAATTGTACATTAGTACTCGTAAGGAGGATGATGGGAGAGATTCCGAACACTTTTTTTTTTTTTAATTAACAATTTTTTTCAGTCCCCATAGCAACAGTGGGACTCTGTTACTGTCACACATTCTTACTATATATCACCTCTGCCTGTGTGGAAGCAATGTTTCACCCATGCCTTCATTTTAAATCATTATTTTGTGCTATCCTTATTTTTCCTAGAGACATAAAGCCTCATTCTGATCTTGCCCCCACTAGTATTACATGGGTGTCACCCTTACATGGGAAAGAAGCTCACTCTGACTCACAGCAATGAAAAACAGGTCAGAAATAGGGTCATGCTGTAACTGACATCACGACAGAGTTCTCATCACTCAAAACTTATTTCACAACTCTGCCAGCTGTTTTCTTTCACATATAAAGTCATAGTTCCTTCATAATATATGCATGTAGCCCAGAAATAGACACTGGGGAAAACTGAGGGATCTCCTCACTTGAATGGTAGTTTCAATGGAAAGGGAAGAAGGAATGTAGTAAACAGCCTATATACAGCACCAGCAAAATATTGATAAAGCCACCCCTTTCACATCAAAGACTCCCTCCTCCTAAGCCAGTGAGAAGAAACCCTAGCCACTGAGAGAAGGCTTTGTCACATATTTTGTAGCCCATCTATTTCTTGCAAAATTTGCACGTGTAAACATTTTCTTGATAATCCAGTTGGTGAGAGAGAGACACTATGTTGTTATTAAACATCCCAATTATTCCTCTGTCATTTCGTTCTATGACTCTCTTCTCAAATCTATCACATGGTTATTGAAAAAGGAAGTGGCATCAGGTATGAATGTGAATTAATGGTCTAGCTGGAGGTATTAGCTTCTGTAGTTAAAAATGTGTACACCATTCTTATTAGTAATGAAAGTCATTAATTTACTGCTTTGTTCCATTTGTATCACCAAAGATTTTCTACCAACCATCTGATTTTTAACAGCTCTCTGGCAATATATTCAGAAGAAAGCATCTATAAGTACTACCATTACCTGGATTAGAAATATTCTTTAAAACAGATCATCCAATGATTTGAACAGTTACTGTTGTGACACACATCTTGGAGATAGCATTTAACTGATACACACTGTGTTTACAAATAATAGTGTGATCTCAGACCATGAAGACTTTCTGCTGAATGACTTAACTTTGGATATGATAGTGAAAACCCTACACCATCTGGTCAGCACTGTGGTCATTGCAGCTTCTGAAGCTCAAACTCATTAAGCTGCAAGAAGAGTGTGCAGTCCTTTCCCCTAGGAATTTCCCTGAGCAAAAGGAACCCTGAAGTGTAAAAAGGAAATTAAGAAGTAGACCTTACTCTCTTATTCATGAAACACATCTGCCTGTCTACAAAATTTAGAAATAATAGAGGATTACTTACCTTTCATGAGTTATCTATTTTCCTACTACTAAATAGTTCTGGGTTACCAGGAAGATTAAACAAAACAAAACCATCTTTTATTTATGAAATATTTTTCAGCATATGAGCTGGTAAAGCACAAAGATTACCAGCACTGCCTAAAGCTGCCTTCAGGTCTTTATCTTTTAGACACAGTTATTTCCAAATGTATAGTGACTCAATGTTCTCAGGTTTCTGCATTTAGCATGTTGTATTTTCCCTAAATCACTTTGCTGACATAATCTTTTTTTAACAAAGGGTTCCAGTTTTCCTTTATGGAAAAGTATATTCTTAGTCATTGTGAGAACAGTATGATAACATCTATGTGAGAACATAACTGTGTTTTCCAGTAGCAGAAGGCATGGCGTAGATATACAACATTTGTTATATATTAAAAATCACAATCTTATGTGACTGTCAAGATCTTGATATATTATTCTAAAATGCGTGGTACTGACAGAGTTGCCTTATAAGTCCACCAATGATGTAATGTTCGAATCTTTTATTCATAATATTAATGATTTTATATGAATTGTTTCACTTCATAGGAGGAGATTATTGTAAGGAATGCAAACTTCTTGACACTGAGAGAGCTTTAGCAGATTAGTAATTAATAAGCTTGATGCTACATCCCAGTGGCAAAATTCATGTCAATTTCAGTGAGAGCATGATCAGGCTCAAAGTCATCTGAAATTTCTATGAATGTAAAAGCTATTTCTTTTTTTCAGCTACTTTTGGACACTAATAAGGTTGATTTTAATGGAACTTACTACATCCTTACTGAAAGCAGAATTTGACCTCAGTTGAAAAGATTGCCCCCTTCATTCACTTTGTTTTGAAAAACAGCTACATTTTCATAATAGCGTCCGGGTACGCACACAAATCTCATTACCCAATAATAGGATTTGTCTACATACCTCCTGCTCAGTCTTTTGGAAACACACATGTCCCTCAGCGTGGGTTATTTTTTTTTCTCCTTGTTTCCATTTATATCTGTCCACATAAGTACAATAGATTATATTCTATATAACAGTTTTAGTCAAGCAAATGCAGCTAAGTATATAATCAAGGAGGAGGTGGAGATATTCTTAAAGGACAAAATCAACTTTGGAAGCTAAACTCTCACTTTTGTTACAATGATTGAGACATTTCAGAGTAAAAATATGCCAGAGAGGTGAAACAGAATGTCATGGAAGAGCTCAAATATAGCAGCAAAATGCTAAAGCAATGCTTAATTATAGTCTGCAGTCCAGTTATCCTCTGATTGGATTAATCTGCAATAGTGAAGTTGTCGTATGTAAACTTTAGATACCAACATTTTAAATTGGGGATATGAATGACAGTTTAGACTGATCCCTAATTTTTTCTGAACTGGTTTTGCATTTCTTCCAAAAGAGTAAAGAATTGAAAATCATTTTAATCTTTACTGCCTTACTTGCAATGACTACTTCTACAGCTGTTCTGACGAAACATGTTGCAGAAGCTTAGTTAAGATTTTTATTCAGAATCTAGAACAGTAAGTTTTGGAAAATCCCTCACATAATGTTTTAGAGGAAAAACAAAAAAACAGCCAAACAAAAAACCCCAAAACAACTCCCACACCTTCCCCAAACAATTAAAAATAAGCCACAGGAAGTCATAGCAAGTCAAGAATAGAGAAACAAGTGAACTGAACAGCTAAATATGTCCTGATGATTCCTGTGCTCTGTGAAAAGCTCATGACTTGGTAACATGCATGAACAGCAGCTAGAAATTTGGGCTGTCAATACAAGTTTGTTTGCTTTATTTCCCTATTTCTGTATCACACCACCAGTCTCTCCTCATATGTTTCTTTCTCTGTATAAAAATAGTTTAATTCATATAAGGAAATATTTCCCAGTGACAAGTCATGCTTAATTTACCTTCTGAAAAGTTAAGGTTCATCTATCTCACTTGTTGATAAGTACAAATAAGATATGAGGTCATTATTTGGATATGAGGTTTTTTTCTGTGTGCGCATCTAATGCACTTGATGCAGAAGGCTAAATTTTCACTTATTTTCCTGAATATAGGCAAGTGTCCTATGTAATGTTGCTATGCAGTTTAGCCATAGCAACAAACACAAAAACCAGTGCGTTGCTATTTCTATTTTCCCTTCCAGACAGTTTTCCTAGTAAAGAAAACACGCTAGATATAGCACTGTCAAAGTAAGTGCAGTATTTCCTGTGAGAGATGTCAAACATTTCATCTTTCAAAAGATTATATTGTGCGAAAATGCTAAGCAAGAAGGTAGAGAGGTTGTAGTAAAGATGTCCACACCCATTTGATGGTCAGGTAAGGAAGTTAAAAAGTAAAATTTACAGTTGAATGTGTAGAAGGAGAAGTCAAGTTTTTAGTTATATGCTTATTGAATATAAAAAAACCCATGATACATTTTGTTCCTTGCCAATATAATGGTACTTAATTTTTTATATAACCAAACAAAAGGTAAGGGATTAAGAACTTCAATACTTAAAACAGTTCTATGATACATGATACATCTTTATTTCACAAAAGGTTTTATCCCTCTTCTCCAGTCAATGACAGCTTACAATCAACACTGTACCGAGCTTAAATAAATCTACGTAGAACTTGTGGAACAATATCCCAGTCTGTTGCAAAGATACAAAAAGAATTTTCATGTGGCTGAGGTGAGGAGTGTAAGGAAAGACAAATAGTTTATTCAGCATATTCTTTCACAACTTTCCACATGATTCCCAGGAAGGTAGGCAAAGATAATTTTCAATTGAAAAGGAAAGTTTAGCTTCCTGCCTCTTGCTTGCTTTAAATAGGACCATCCTGGTTTCACTAGGACAGAATGATTGGCCTGCCATGGTCTTCAGGCCATTAGCAGTTTGGAGTTAGCCATGGTAGCTGACCCAGGTTGGCTCACGGGTGTCTCCCATACCATAAACATTATACTCAGTATAAAGGGGAAAGTTTGCTGAGGGATTTTCCTGCTTAGGATTTCTTGCCCTTTTTCCTGTATCTAAGGACTGGCTTCCTGTTTGTTGGGATCACTGTACATTCACTGGGCTGAGTATGGCTTTGTTTACTTTATACTGGCACTGATATCAGTTTTACTGTTTCATTAAATCCATTTTTGTTTCAACCTGTGGGTCTCCTCTTTTTTCCTGATCCCCCTTCTGGGGAGGGATCACTGGGTGATAGAGCAAGTGCTGTAGTTTAGCACCAGGTGTGGGCTAAATGTAGACAGTTTATTTGGCATCCAGCATTTATCTGGGGTCTGACTTAAATAGCTCACCTGGGAGAATTACAAACTTTAAACCTGAGGGTCTTCAAGGGCTGAAGTTTTAATGGATGTGACTGACCTATTACAAGTATTCATCATGTTGGTGATGGGGATAGGATGGTTGCTGGGTGTGATTCTCTGGTACTTGTGTCTAGAGTTGCTTTTGAAGTTGTGGGTAGCTTTACCACTGTGATTGGGTTTGTGTTGTTTACTGCTTCTGGGTGTGGGGTTAGAGATTGCTCTGCTATGTTCTTTGGCATATTATAAATTCTTCTGTAATTACAAGGATATTTGATTTCTATGGAATAGTCGTGGGCAAAGATAATTTAGTATACCCTTAGGATGCTTCCACCACCTTGATCATATTCTTAGGCCTTTTTGAATGACTTTCACCTCTTGGTCTTGCTTAGAGCAAAATATTGGTATTGGGGTGGATACGATATAGCTGGTACAATCCCTGCAATGGGCACTGAAGCTATCTCAGCTCCCACAAGAAACACTGCAGCTACTCAGCCTCTGATGGTGGGTGATGTGTCTGACCTAGGGAGTCAATCAGTGTATTAGTTTCCCCTGTAGAGAAGAAGAAATAAACAAAAATAACAGGTCCTGCAGGAATGTCACAAGCAGAAAAATTGCAGGTGACTACTCAATTTCTATCCCTAAGTGAGTTGTGAGATACACATAGAGATTACAGTAGCCACGAAGATGAGCAACTTGTTATTTGACTGCTGTAATGTTGGGATAATTGAGCTGGTAGTTTGGAGTTAAAGGGTAGAGAAGCCAAGGATTTGGATTGAGAAATTTGATGGCTGTCTTGCAGAATAGACACATCCTCTTTCTCTGCAGGTGGCTATCGTTGAGTGTGATTATGAACAGGTATCCTTTTAGAGATGATGTCATATACCATCTGGGCAAATGGACAACTACTGAGAGAGGTGTTAAGCTTCTGAGGGAACTAGCTGTGTGGAAACAGAATTTTGCCGACCTTGATGACCCATGGATGTCATTGGATCCAGATGAACTCAGAGTTATTCAGAGTGGTGTGAGTGGGTACTGATCATACCACGATTATATGCCAACATATTAGCATTTTTTAGCTGGACAGATGATGAGGCACCAACAATGGGTAACATGGGTACCTGACTGCAACAATATGTAGATAATCTCTCCTTCCCCACAAACTGTCAAAAACTCATCTGACAAATACATGGAACTGCTCAGTAAGATGTACAAAATTTTGCCCTGGATGAAGGATAGGCTCCACTCCCCACCTGCACTGACAAGTGTCTCACCTATAAGGAGAAAATGTTCTCCTCTAAGACCTGCTTGAGGGAGAGGGTGCACACCACAAAGTACTTCATGGTTTTTCCTGTGTAAAAATGGGGAAGGCATGAGGAAATGAGACGGAAAACCCACCTCAGTCTTACAAGTATGTGTACATGAATTGCAAGGTAAAGTGATCACAAAAAGGGGGCCCTTTCAGGAAAAGTGCTGCTCCAGTTTCAAGCAGGCAGCCTCCAAGATGGTACAGATAAGCTTTGGATCCTTGTTTATGAGACATGAGTGATGGCAATGAAGGTATAGTCCCTGTGATTCCCCCTGAGTCTCTATGCTCAGACCTATATGTAGATGATAGGCCCTCAGCTCAAAATTAGAGGGGCCCTGCCTCCAGCCTGGGAAGAGAAAGGCTACAATTTACTGGCCTGGCACATCACAATGACAGGAGTATAGGGCTTTAGTGGGCACTAGTGCAAAAGGAACCCTGATGTCATCAATCTATAGAGGGACAAGGATCCATTTGCACTTCTGGAGTGATGGGGAGGATCTCAGGAACGGACTGTAGTAGAAGCTGAAGTAAGTCTGACTGGACATGAGCGGCAAATGCACTGTATTGTGATGGTGCTCCAATGATGGAAAAGGAAAATAGAATTTTGGTCATCCTTTCATGCCTTTTTTCTTATTTCATCAAACTGTAGAGTCTTGGTTTGTATTTAGCTTTTTCTTTATTAATCCCAGAAGTTCAAAATGTGATTGATCTCCAGTTGCCAGTGTGGACACTAGTGAGCAATCATTTTAAGGAATATAATTCAAGTATATTCATGAGTGATGTAAATGGAAATTTTTGGAGAGGAAAGAAAGCTACATGCTGTTTCTTAGAGTCTAGGTAAAAAAAAACTGACCACACTTTTTGAGTGTGCTATGCTCTTCATTTATATAGCCACATGTAATGAAATCTATACCAACCTCCATCCCCCACCCCTCTCCATTAAATGAGAGTAAAACTTTCAAACTGAATAAGGGAAATTATTGAATCTGCCCTCTGGTCTGAAAGTCGAAGGCACAACCCTTGTTGTAAAACCTGCACGTGACTCCTCCCTAGGTGTTTTTCCAATCCACCTAAGTATGACACAGGCTTTTATTTTTTCCTTCCACCCACCAGTTCATATTTGCAAGTGATACTCTGTATTGTGGGACAGCGTGTACTGCAGGGAGCCTTGATAAATCCTGACCTTATTAAAATATGTTGAGGACACGGCATCACAAAATTGCTGGTTGCCTTGAAATTACTTGCTTCTTCCTCCAGAATTACTTGCCTCCAAAGAATAGATCCATTTTAGTTTATTTAAGAGCAGGAAGGACTTAAAATTTTGCTCACTGCTTTAAGTTAACCTCTTTGATATAATGGAAATCAGAATGCATTTTTTTTTATTCTTTCATGAATTTTGAGGCTTCATGTAGAGTTAGAATAATAAAATAGTTTGGGTTGGAAGGGACCTTTCAAGGTCATCTAGTCCAATCCCCTTGCAGTGAACAAGGGCATCTTTAAGTAGATCGGGTTGGACAGGGCTCTGAGCAACCTGACCTTGAATGTTTCTAGGGATGGGAAAAATCTGTCATATCTCTGGGAAACAACCTATTACAGTGTTTCACCACACTCAGTGTAAAAAAAAATTCTTCTATTGCAGCAGGCCCTGTTAAAAAGATGGTCTCCTTTAAGAACTGAAAGGCAACTGATAAGGTATCCCAAGGGCCTTCTCTTCACCAGGCTGAATAACCTAAATTCTCTCAGCCTTTCCACATAGAAGAGGTGTTCCAGCCCTATGATCATCTTTGTGGCCCTCCTCTGGACCTGATTTCTTGTGCTGAGGGCTCCAGAGCCCAACACAATACTCCAGGTGGGATCTCATGACAACAGAGTAGAGGGGCAGAAGCACCTCCCTTGATCTGCTGGCCACGCGTCTTTTGATGCAGCACAGGATATGGTTGGCCTTCCAAGCTGCAAGTGCACACTGTTGTCTCCTGTCCAGCTTTTCATTCAACAGGACCCTCAAGTCCTTCTCTGCAGGACTGCTCTCAATCACATCATCCCCCAGCCTAAATTGATACTGAGATTTCCCTGACTTAGGTGCAGGACCTTGCACTTGGCCTTGTTGAACCTCAAGAGGTTCACATGGGCCCACTTCTCAAGCTTGTCTGAGTCTCTCTGAATGGCATCCTATCTCTCTGGCATGTCAAGCACACCATGCAGCTTGATGTCATCTGCAAACTTACTGAGAGTGCACTTGACCTCACTCTCTGTCATTGATTAAGATGTTAAACAGCAGTGGTCCAAGTATGGATCCCTGAGGGATACCACTTGTCACTGATCTCCATCTGGACGTTGAGACATTGACCATGGCTCTCTAGATGTGAACATCCAGTCAATTCCATATCTACGAAACAGTCCACCCATCAAATCCATACAAGTCCAATTTAGAGAGAAGGATGTTGTGGGGAACTGAGTCAAAGGCCTTACCAAAGTCCAGATAGATAACATCCATAGCCCTTCATTCCATCACAGGATGACACTAGGTTTGTCAGGCAGGGCTGGCTCCTGGTGAAGCCATGATGGATGTCTCAAATTATCTCCATGTCCTCCATGTGCCTTAGCATGGTTTCTAGGAGGATCTGTTCTATGATCTTCCCAGGCACAGAGGTGAGGCTGACGGGTTGGTTGTTGCCAGGGTCCTACATCCTACTCTTTTTAAAAATGGGTGCAATATTTCCCTTTTTCCAGTCACGAGAGACTTCCATGACTTTTCCATGACTGCCATGACTTTTCGAATATCATGGAGAAGTGGCTTGGCAACTACATCAGCCAATTCCCTCAGGTCTCTGGGATGCATCTGTTTTGCCAATAGATGGGGTAAACAGAACAGAAACAGACACCAGCAAAAGGCATGAACTTATTTTACTGTCTAGTTCAAGGTGATACAGACGTAAAATAACACAGTAGTCGAAAGAAGCTAATTATATTTCAAGCAGCAAAGGTAATAAGCAAGGTAATGCACCTGATCATTACTACACAGAGTTAACTATAGTGATTAAGAAAGATATGTCACCAGTCACCCTGTTTACCATCATCCAGATCACCGATTTCAGCAAGAATCTGGAGAACCTGTCTTGGCAATTGGGAAATCCTGTGCAGTGCATACACTTGTAGGTGAGGTCTCCAAAGGATCGCTGCAAGAGAGTCCAGCTTTATAGTCCTCGATTACCAAATTTAGCGAGTCAAGATGGCTTGCCTTTCTTTTTTGAGCAGAAACATCTGGTATTTTCCTCCTGTTGAATGCCACCCACAACCTAGCCAGGGCTGAAGGGTGGAATGCAAGAGAATATAGTATCCTATGAAACATCTGGAGTTATCCTTTAATTAGCTCCCCTGGGGGAACGCAAGGGAGTATTTTTGTGTGAGAACACCTGCAGCTATCCTTCCGTAGGATCCCATCAACCTTGATAATGATTCATCACAAAATGTAACATTACAGGGTTCATCTAGAGGTCAACCTTCAGCTTGGGCCTAATATCTAGTCCCATAGACTTATGTATGTGTTCTTCAGGTGGCCATGAACCTGATCTTCTCTTACAGTGGTAGGGACTTTGGCCCTGTGGTCCTCATCCAGCAGTCCATTAACCTGGGAGGTGTGAGGAGAGGGGTTGCCAGTAAAGACAGAGGCAAAAAACCTGTTAATTATCTCTATCTTATCATTGACCATAGCCTAGTTTCAAAATGTGCTGGAATAAACTTTTAGCAAAGAGTTGCGCTTTTCATGAAGTTTTGAATGTACCTTAGAAAGATGTAGTACTGCTCTGAGTCCTTTCACCTTACTTAATAGTCAAAAAGTAGAGCATTTCTTAACGAGTTAGTCATCCAAGGCTTCCTTTAAAATCAAGAAGGAAAAACATGCATCTCCAGAGAGCAACTCATCTCAGTGTAAGATAGATTCCTAGGATAAGTGATACAAATTTTCTCCTTAGAGGTGCTTGTATATCTCTGTTGGTAATGAAGGAAACTGAGTAGATTTAAATTTAATGTTCAATCTGAAATTATTTGTATTTAGACATCTACAGGTAGGAAAGGTGAATAAATCCCCTTTTTGCTCTTTTCCTTTTGTGGTAGGGCTTCCTATAGAATAGGGATTTGCTCCACTTGGATGTATGCTGAAGCACCAGAGTTAGAGTCACAGAGGGGTAGGGGTTGGAAGGGACCCCTGAAGATCATATAGTCCAACCCCACTGCTGGAGCAGGATCCTAGACTAGATCACACAGGAACATGCCTAGACAGGTTTTAAATGTTTCCAGAGACAGAGACTCCACAACCTCTCTGGGCAGAATGTTCCAGTGCTCTGTTACCCTCAGAGTAAAGCGTTTCCTTACGTTTAGACTGAACCACCTGTTTAGCAGTTTGTGGCCATTGCCCATTGTCCTGTCACTGGACATTGCTGAGGAGAGTCTGGCCCCACCTTCCTGACACCTGCCTTTTAGATATTTATAAGTATTAATCAGATCCTCCCTCAGCCTCTCCTTCTCCAAGCTAAGCAGACCCAGATCCCTAAGCCTTTCAGTTTCTGGAGTAGCAAACCAGCCTTATGTGTGACTGCCCATTTCTCTTATGATGGAGACTTGGAAAGTTAGGCAGACTGTTGTCAGCCTCAAATGGAAGAGGGTGTTTGAGCAGTAGCTCCTGCTGGGATAGAAAAGTCTTCTTTTCTTAGACTTGGTCTTCGTTACTAGTCCTTTTTTTGGGAGCAATACTAAGTCTCCAAAGCTTTTGAGTTGCTTTTCCTTCTTTATTGTATTCCTTTCCCTTTTTCTCTTCAGTTTTTCCTATTACTGTGAAAAATCTAGATTTAATTAAACATTCTCCCAAATAGAAAATTACTGTGATATATAAGTAAAATCTTTCAGATTTTCTCCGGTGTCAGATTGTGTGTTTTATTCATGAGAAGGAATGGTAGGGCTGTCATAGAGAGTTGTCATAGAGACAACTACAAATTCTCAACTCTGCACCTGCCTGGATCCTAATTCACTGCACTACAGTGTGGAAAATTCTTTGTTTCACATATAAAATAGGTGCCAGTAGAAAATTGTCAAAAGACAGATTCATACTTGGTAACTTGTAGTAAGTTTATAACTATCTTCTATTGCTGAGGCAGTAAAAATGAAATGGATACAGATCTGAAAATCTGACTTCGGTGTACTTCTTTTTATGAAGTAATGTGACACTTTAGTTTTCTTTCTTTCTTCCTTCTCTCTATTCTATATTTTTTCTTCTATTTATTCTAATTCTTTAGCCATTTTCCACATCCCCTGTGTCTCTGTGCTGTTTTCTCAAGCCCTGCTATATCAGCAGTTCCTTCCTCACATGACTATATCCTTCTGCTACTTTCCATCTTTACCCTTACTCAAGATTCTCTCTCTCTGACTATATTTCTTATTTTTCCCCGTTTCCTGATGATTCATATTGGTCTTCATCCTCTTTGTCTGAGTGATGTTGTTTCCAACCATTCTTTACAAATCAAGGTATTTTTACCTCCGTTTCTTTTTTTTTCTTTTTCTCCCCTCTTCTATTTATTGGTAGTAACTCTGACTTACTAAATTGAAAAAGAGAAACTACAGTAACAAAAACTCCCCAAGCCTTTCCCTAAACCTCTGTCTCTACAGAAAGTAGAATAGAGTGAAGTAGGGCAGAAAGATAAAAGAGATGTAACTGACCATTGAATATCCTATTACAAACTTTTACTTGCATCTGAAAATATTTCAATACAATTAACTGTTTCTTATACAAACCTAATTTAGAGTTTCTTTTTTTACATTAGACTTTTTTTCCATGATGTGCAAAAAGTTTTAAAAGAGGAGGATATTGCTAAGAAGAAAGAAATGACCAGCCAGATAGGTCAAACAGAATAGTCTCATTTGAGACAATAGGTCCTTTTGACTAAAGGTGACTTTAAAGTTACCTGTCCTCCCAGACCACAAGAATTTATTTAATTTAAACTTTCCTTGATACTTATGAAAATTTTCAGTTTATATACTCTCAAAAAAATTCAAAAAGCACGTTCAGCAACCTCTAATTGCATAACATACATTCAGCCTTATTAAAGCCTGTAGCTCTTATGGTACAGATTTGGGATCCTTTACCTTCCAGAAAGGTTTGCCTGTAAAATAACTGAAATTCTCCAAAAGCCAAACATTACTGTTTGCTACCTCAGAATCTTGCTATTGAAAACTAACGTATAAATAAGGCTATACAATATACATACTGATTGTAAAAATAACCCCAACTGTAGGTAAATGAATTTTAGAATTTATATAAATTAAAACCTACATTTCCACTGATAGAAAACATAATTTCTTTCTCTTCGGTAATTCCTGCTTTGTACCACAGAAACCCTCAACAAACTTTGCCCCTCATGCTGGTTTAAAATTCTGCTTCAACACTAAGAAAACTCTGCTTGCACTATAGGACACAGCTTTATAATCTTGTAGGTAGAAATGTGGCCAACCATCTCTGTATGATGCTTGTGAGACTTAAGTAAACTCTTCATCAACGAGACAAGGTGCTGATAAACCCAGTCTTCCCATTTTTGTCAGTAACCATACTTAAGAAATTTCTTCATTGCCGTACTTTTTTCATCAACACTCACTTACTATCATAAACTCATTCAAGTTCGTCCTAACAGCCTTTGACCTAATAACTTTCTCCACATAGTAAGATATACAAATACAAGGAATACAAATAATAGATTGGTTAAAAAACTCAGCAACAACAAAATATAACAGAAGTATTATTTCTTTTGTGTCAACCACTTCCTTACCTAACGTTTGCTTTAGCATTTGAAATTGAAAGCTTCTAAGAAAATGAAGATATCAAGTTTAGTTATCCGTATACTTATTGACTTGTTTTTAAAAGTTTCACTAATTATCACAATTTTGACTTGTTGTAACATCACATTATACTATCCTATAGTCTGGTGATTAACAGCGTTGAAAAGGGTAGTCAGGCTCAGGAGGGTGAGAAGGTCGTACCACCATTGATACCTTGCAGCATTTTGCATATGAGAAAATATACTAGTCTATACATTTGTCTGCACTGTCTTCACATGATAAACAGAGTGTTCTATAAACGCAGCACACAGACACTTCCTGTAGCATCCATTTGGACATGGTTTTGACACCATCTAAAACCCTAACACTCCTTCCTTGTCCTTTGCAAGGACAGCTTTTGATGCAAAGAAAGCCTCTTGAAAGATTGTCAGAAGCTCCTGCTTGACACAAAACCTGGAGGCTATCTGTGGAAACAGAGCAAAAGAAAAAGAAGGAGATAGAAAAAGAAAAAAAAAAAAAAAAAAAGGAAATATTTTTGCTAAACAGATGGGATTGGCAGTTATCCTAAAAAAGCTGGGTTATAGCTCTGCTCAGTACTGAGGATTTAAAAATAATTGCCTAAGGCCTCAACTAAGACTGTGTTTATCTGCTTTAAAAAAAGGTTTTTTAAAAATATTTTTCCCCATTTAGATATACAAAAAGATGTGCAAAAATAAGGAAAAAAAGGTACAGTCAAAAATTATTTCTAAATGTTTTTTAATATCCTCCTATGACAGATTCTTCTTTCGGAATAGTTGCAGTATGAGACGTAAATCCTGAAGTCCTTATACAGAGACTTAAAACCCTACAAAGGAGTCTGTGAAGAAAGAAATCCTGTATTCCTATGAAGGCAGATAGCTCCCAAAAAAATTCTTTTAAGAATCAGCAATTTAGTTTCATAACAAGACTTTTAAACTTAAAATGGAATTGATTTACTGAAGTCTGACTGCAGTTCCTCCTTACTATCTTGAGTCTGTATGTGCTTAGCTCTCTAATAATAATTTCATTCTAGTCAGTGAAATCTTTGGGAAAGAGATCTGTGTACTGATACCTGCACAAAAGGAATTAACTAATCATTGGTTGAAATATGTAAATGGAATTCCCCTTCTTGGATCCATGCTCTTGTCTCTATAAAATAGAGACTGTCTTTGGAGTAGGGTTTAAAAGTCAGATACTGTGCAAGCTAGGGAATAATGCTTTCTAGCCTAATTTTTTTAAAATTCAGTATCCTCTGAAATTGGAATTTTGTCCAGAATCTATCCCTAGCAATACAAAACATATTACAGACCCACTTCCTTTTCTCTCTAATTCTGTGTCCTTCTCCCTCAGTTCAAGGAGTTCACTTTATTTATCTATTTTTTTTTGCTTTTGGCAATGGGTGACACAGCTTCCTTAAAAGAAGGGAGGCTTGTGTTGGAACCATATAGAGATTGAGTAATGAACAATGTTGGCTTCCAGTTTCCAAGTTTTGGAAATCATTTTAGCTACTGGATTTGTGGATAGAACAGGATGTTGCTGTCTGCTTTTCCAATTTTTTTATAAAGAAGTAAAAGGGACTAGTGCTCCATCAGCACAGTTCTAGGAAATGCCAGTTAATAGCAACATATTCCTACAGACCAGAGGCAGTGACATAAGCTCCTCAGAGGACTGGGATTTTAAACCAAAACTAAATTTCAGTGCTTCGGATTGCTGAACGACACAGCTTTCCACAAACAGAGCACATATTGTGAAGGTTCTGCACTTAGATGTCATTTTTTTTTGTATAAAAATTATATGCAAAGTCAGTAAATCTCTACTAAATGGGTTTATAAATAAATAAATATGATTTAATATAAACACACCTACTTTAAAATTGATATATAATAATTTGTCTTCCATAGAAGTATACTGATATCAATTTAAAGAATTTAAAGAATTAAACACGTGCGTATGCACATCTAAACAGCACAGAGATTTTGTTTCCCTCCATGTCTTTTATGCCTCTTACATCTGTTAGGCCCTTTTTTGTGCCTTTTAAGAAGACATTTTAGGCAACTCTTTTAACAGTAAAATACAGATGTAGAGTAATGCTACCATACCTCACTGAGTGTTGAAAGGATTATTTTAGATAATGAAGATGCAGTATTGAAACAACAGAAAAGCCATTTTTACATGCTAACAAATACCTCTGGTCACAGTTTGGTGAGAATTTTCATACAAATTTTTCCTGATGTTCCCAAGATCTCCAGGCACTTTACAAACTGAAGTGGAATCCATTAAAATGAGAAATATTTTTGGACACAATTTTGCTTAGGTTAAAATCCAAAGCTCATTAAAGTGAATAATAATGTTTCCATTTACTTTCTTGGGCTTTGACTCAAGCTCCATGAATAGAGTTTAATTATAAATGAACATTTCAGCTCTTTTTATATATTCACCCAGTCTGGAAGATCACTGTGTCTACCCCTTTGCTAGCCAGGATCCTAACAGTAAGTGCCCTACTTACCCTCTAGATAAAGAAGATACATTGCTTACTGAAATTTGCAGCTGCTGCTATTGCTCTAGCTCCTAACTTCCTAATTCAGATGTTGTTGAAAATGACAAAGAAAGAGGAGGAGGGGAAAAAAAACAGCTTTGTAAGAGGAAAGAAGTCTCAGTCACATGCCCAGTGCTTCTGCATTGATTGTAAAGTACTGCTCAGAATGAATCCTACTGCTTTTGTTTTCTGTCCAGGAAATTCAAAATCTACTCAACTTTACAGTATAGACTGAAATGTTTAGAAATAGCAATCAAGTAGCATTTACTGTAACAGTACTCAGATATACAATCAATGGACCTATGATTCCAGGAAAACCCATGAAAAGATGTGAAGGACCTCTGAAGTTGATTGAAATGTCTAAATATATATATCAACACAGTCTTACATTAAAATGTGACACATGAAGACAGCCATCCTCTTCTGGGTGCTCTGTTTTCTTTTCTAGGCATCTATATTTGTCGTACAAGAAATACCACTTTAGTGTCAACTCTTACGTGCATTTAAGTACTCAGAAAAAAACCCCAACCCATCTTGTCTGAGGTCAGATAAAACGTGCATTTTCAAAGCAAATTAAACTTAAGTGTCCTAGCTCTGCACCTTTGTACACTAACTAGTCAAATTCAAAAGAATTGTGCCCTAAGTATGAGGCAGAAGTGGAAGAAAAAGGACTTGATGTTTCATCAAGAAGTTCTCTATGCTGAGGACAGTCAACATAGACTGCTGTTTTGGGAAAGTCTTCTCAAATTCAGTGCAGAAAGACTAGGCTAATTTTGCAATGATGCTTTCTTGGGTATTTGAGATGATGATTTTGCTTATCTCTAGTATTGCCTCTGATAATTTATTTTGCTCAGTGATTCCTTCCTTCAACGAACCTTGCATTTCATTTCCTCTCCAGTTTATACTGGATAGTAAATTATGATAATGTGATGGATAGACAGTCTTTGCCTCCAGAAAAACCTTTCTATCGCTTCACTATTAATATGAATGCAGATAGACAGATAAATACCTATTAAACAGAAAAAAGGAAGTGGTACCTGTATGGACACAAAAACTCACCAACTCATTTATATGAAACATATACAAAATAGGAACATCTATCAAAAAATTGCAAAACAGCAATGCAAAAGTAGATTTAAAGATACTGTTTTAAAAAGCTCTCACATGCAGGGCATGCTTCATAAACTGCAGATAGACTTCTTGAATAAAATATGAGGATGTGTAGCTCCATAACTATCTTGCTTAGTGAAAAAAAATCTGAAGAAAATTTATAAATAGGCCATACACTATCTCCAAAAGGATAAACAAAATAGCCAGCAGTGACAGTATTTGCTTTTCATGTGTGCAAATACAAGGCATAACAAATGTCAGCTCCTCATTTGCAAATTAAGATGTAAAGGAAATGTCTGTGACAGTACATGCAACAGTTCATATTTGAAGTTTGGTACAGTGAACTGACAGCCACAGAGGAACTGCAGTTGCCTAATCCTTTCTTTCTGCCTTCCAGCTACTGGCGAGGAGGGTGGAATTTAATAAATATGTGATGAGAAGAGGTTGTGAAAGGCTAGCATATCTTCTCCTCTGCAAGAACTCATCTTCAGAGATAATTAACTAGGTGACAATATACAATGTGCCATTAACGAGAGCATTCAAATCATTTCTGGACTTAAGTACAATTTTAAGCTGCTTATCAGATTTTCATTTCTGAATCCATTCAGCTGTCAGGCTTACATCCTGGCTCTTTATTGAAGCTCACATGGGAACCCAAACCTTCTAATTTTCTAAACAGATTCATTTCAGAATCAATTAGAGCTGGTGGCAGCCTTGTCCCTGTGTGCTAAGGGGATTAGCTGGGTGCTTGCTCAGCTGAAGCTACCTTTGAATGTACATTCAACCCTCTATCAAGAAAGAGTTGTTTTCCAGAGGATACTAAAGCAGTCAAAGTACTGGAATCAACAGATGGCAGATAATCACTGGAATGGTCTCCAATTTTATTAGGAAAGGGAAAAGTATAATGATATTTCGGACTGCCTCCTAGGTAAGGATCTTATGCTGCACAAGGAAGAAGGAAAATAAGAGAAAGAGAAGAAGAAAAAAAGAAAAAGAAAGGGAGAAAAAAAAAGAGGAAAAAGAAGCAGGGGACTCTTCTGACTGTCTTCCAGTTGCACGAACTGGACACTCTAACTCCCAAGAGCTCTCTTTTTATCCTTTTTGCTTCAGTAAGTACTTCACAACCCAGTTTTTGCATCTGACCTTTGGCCATCTTTCCCCCCCCCCATTATTAACTTCTCTATTACTTGTCTTAGTAATTTCAGCTTGCCATCCCAAAACACATTGCTTTTGTCTTCTTGTAAACACTTCAGCTGTGTGGAACAGTTGTCCACTCTTTTCTGACTCCAGGCAGTCTAGTCTTTATTCAGTGACTGAAGTTGTTAAGAAGGTATTTTGGTAGCTTGTGTACTGGGGCCTTTCTGCATAAAGCAACATTTGTGAATGAGTATTCTGAATTGCAAAATAAGAAAGTTCTGGTTAATCCACTCTAAGAGCTTAAGTATATAAGGTTTTTGCTTATAAGGAGGTGGCTTATGCTCTGCCACTTCAAAAAACGTTGGCTGCTAAAGTCTGAATTCAGGTTTCTGAGATTACTTGCGAATTCTGACAACTTCACAAAAAATTAAGCATCTTAAGAACAATTTACCTGTAGCTGAAGTAATTTTAACAGCTTTTACTTGAAAAACATAGAAAACTGGTTTGTGGAAGTATAATACCCTTACAATAATATATTTCAATTATTTAAATTAAAAGTGAAAGTTATAAACAAGGAAGATGATCTTCCAGGTCTTAGGAGCTGTGTCTATGAACCCCAAGACACATATCCTGAGGATCAGGACCTCCAAGGGAGGCTAGGAGGTAGGAGATGGCCAGCTATGTCATGGTCATGTCAGGTATGTACTCATACTGGCTGGTCACTGGCTATTGTGGCCTTCAGAGGCTTTTTTGTTGTTCACTACCTCCCCAAAGAATGCGTATCTGCAAGTAGTTTCCAGCCTTCCTAATAGAACATTTCTGCAGGAGTCCTCATCTAATTTTCGCTCAGTGACTGCATCTGAACTGCTTGTAGGTCATTTGGGGGCCAAAAGCCCAGGTCACTGATCCACATCACAGGCGTTCAGAGCAAAACTTCAACGTATTTTAATCTTTGGAGACATAAATGTTCTCACTACTTTGAGTTGAGTTCCTTCATGCTAAAAGTGAAACAAGAATAAAAGTTCTTCATTGTACTGTTAATCCACTAACATGGGTAATGTGTTCACATTTTCAAAAAACTTTTAAGTTCTGCAAAATACTTTTGACCTTTAGATTCCTCTAGGTTATATAGCATAGGGACAGATTTGAGTGGTCCTGCTCTCAATGGGAATAGAACAGTCTCCCAGGGAAAATGCATCCTTCAAGATGGGTTCAGAAAATGATAAATTATTCACTCCAGTAATGTACTTTCCATTTAAAGATTATTACAATTCTACTACTAATTATCTAAATCCTAAAGTTCTTTTACTCTCCTGGCAGTATTCTTAGAGTTCCACATACCTCACATGAACAATGTTGAGATCACTATATTCAAGTGAAGTATTTTTTTCCTAAATCAAGAAGAAAATATTACAAGGTCCATTCACATATTTTTAAATGGAAGATTTTGTTAAAAATAAATCATTATAGATATTATAATTCTGTATTTTCCTAAATCCTGGAAAAATAAAGAGGCCTAGTGAACACACTTTTTTAGAGATGTTGCTCAAAAGCTCCCTTCAATTCTCAGCTGGAATCCATGGGCTCCACATGTTGTCATAGCTGTCATATTTCTGAGCTAATAACATTTAATGTGTTCTGTCCAAATAAGAAGAGGTGTGATTTTGTGATATTGTTTTCCGAATGACAAAGCACAAAGAAAATAAAGTTCGTACATTATTTGTACAATAAAAGATGAAAATTATTAATGCAATAAGGATAAATCATACGTGCACACACACATACACTGGTACACCTGTATATGAAGGGTAAGATAGTGCTGAAATGCATGTATTCCCAATGTAACAATTTTGAATCGTTCTAATATTCAGAGGTTTAGGCATACAATTTTTACAATGCCTTATAATAATAATTATTATTTTGTATACCACCTCCCAGTGAAGAAGAATGCTGTATTCTTAACGTATGATTGTATGACATTCATTTTAATGCAATATGACAGTACACCTAATTTAATACTGTAGAGGACAACATCTCCAGATTTCTGGAGATTTTTCTCCAGAAAAATCTCTTCCATTCTTAAAATGTACATATGTTAAAAACAAAACAAATCCTGCAAGGTGTTGTCTTTAGTCAGTCATACAAGATGTAGTGACGTTACTTCTGATGTTGAAGGCAGTGAGTATTTTGACCCTGGATTTCAACTCAATTAATTGAATAAGGAAAGTTCTTTATTCTTTATTTTCCATCTTTCATAAAGTTTTGCATTTACAATTACTTTAGAGAAACAGTACATTGAAGCCTGACTGGAAAATAAATTTGAAATACTATTTGCAAATTTCCATATATCTTCTTGAGAAAGAAACTGCAGACCCAGAAATTAGATATATAATTTCTATTAGTATTTAACAGGAAATAGCAAACAAAGAAACTAAGAAAATTTGCCAGTGATAGATTTGGAAGATTTGCAAGCACCAGTGAAGACTCAGAAATTAGCAATATGGGCAGAAAAATAACATTCAAGAAGTAATCAGAGATTGATCTTGAAAAAATGCAAGCTCAAGAATCTGTGAAGTGATAAACCAAACCCTACAAAGACTGAAAGAGAGGCAACAACCTGGAAAGTACTAACTCTGGGAATACTGGACAGCTAATTAGATACCAGTTTCCAATGTGAAATATTGTTGCAGTAAAATAAAGTATAAAAACTAATACAAATTTTGGACTGCATCACCTTACAAAGTAAAGGTCTAATTGAATTTCTCTTTCTAAGGTGCTGATGTGATTCCATCTACAGCAGTACCTTCAGCTCTGGGTATCAAATTTCCACAAAGATACTGACAAATTGGTAGGAGCTCAGTGTACAACATAAATAAATAAATAATAAAAAAGTAATTGGTGAGCTGAAGTGAATGATTTATGAAGAATTATTCAAGGAGCTAAATAGAAGCCTGGCCACCTAAAAATGACATTTTCCCTGACATGAAAAAATGCTACTAAATAATATTCACCTTGCATGAAAATGTAGTCTTTTCCTGAAAACCCTCCTTTTACCATAGTCAGGTCCCTGTATGTAAAAGCTTATTGAAGCAGCAACCAGGGAGAACAGCAGCTATAGTTCAAAAAAAGTCAAAGTATGTACAACAGAGGAACCACTGCTATTAGCATAATACATTAATTCAATGAAAGCAAAGTAGAAGGCTCAGTAAACTGTGTGAAAGAAAATCTGTTTGAGGGGGACTGTGCTTTCATAAAGAGCTTTTAGAGACAACTGAACAAAAAGTCACACACAGGATATGTTAGGAGCTGTCCTGGGAAGATTAGTTCAAGAAAAACTCATGGTTTTTCTTTAAAATTCTGAGATAGGTGGGAGAAATAGGATGTACTATATTTCATAATTTACTAATGTTATCTAAGAAAATCCTCTCATCAGCTTTTATCACTTTTATTAAAGAGTAACAGCTTCTAGTACTAAATGTGTACATGTAGATAGGTACAGATCAATATAGATATAGAAAAACATTATATAACTATACAGATTTAAGACAAACAGAACAAGCCCTAGCTTTTTCTACTTTCTCTACCCCCTATTGATTTCTCCTTTTGCTAGATTTTGTTTTTCTTTTTTTCTTTTTTTTTTTAAATTTCATAATACATTCAAAAACATTATCTTTGGACAACTTTATTGAGAATGCTAATTGAGAACTCCTAAAGCTAGGATATGACGCCTTATTTAAATCACTTCTTACAACAATCCTGATTTGATTTACCCACACTCTATACCATTTCACAAGCTTCTTGCTATTCGCCACATTCCAATTTTCATCCATTTTTTCAGCAGATTTTAGATCTAGTACGTAGGAAGATCCAGCATTCAATTCCAGATTTCTAGTGTCAAGATAAGATTTTCTCCTTTAGGCTTCCCTAGCTTAAGTCATTTGTCTTCAATCCCATTCCCAGTCTCATCTATTATTGAGATAGACAGTTCTTGCATTTCATTGAGGACTAGGAAAGAAGCAATAAATACATATGCAAGATGGATAGCTTTCTATTCTTTCTTGCGCTGTGTATTGGGGTAGTATAAGAAAGAGTAACTGCAAAACCTGCCCAGGGCTTGTATATCCTGAGATATAACATTCTTAGCAAAGAAGAACTCTTCAGGTGTTTTAGCTACTAAATACATGTTAACACTACCTTATTTAATGTCTGAACTGAGGTTTTTCTCACATCTAACTTGCTTAAGCTTAGTTATTTTAAGAGGCAATGCAATGACACACCTGTGAACAGGATCTTGTAATTGAAAGTATCAATTGAACTATGTGAGGTTTAATAGCTTGCTTTCACATCTTTTTTTTGTTATATGTTCTTGATTTGGAACTGGTGGTTTATATACGTCCATGTCAGACAAAGAAACATTTATTGTCATTAATTATCATTACAGTTTTTTATAATTAAATTATCACTACATTTTTTGTTAATTAAGATGCGTTGCAAAGCAAATCATATTATTCCACGTTTACCGATTCACAATCACTACTGAATATTGCTTTATTGATTAAACAATATTTTCATATCAGTATATCAAAAGCCCATGTGATGCTTAGATTGAGGCAACATTTCATAATTGCATTTTGCAACCTCTGTTGTGAAATAGTTCATAGATTTCATCTCATGATTCATATTCCTGCCATTTGTTTAATTGTAACATACTTTTACAACACCTGTTTTTGACACAAGCATTTCAAACTATGTCTATGACATCCCTTGTTAATTTGCTCCCATTGATAATTATGCTCATTTAAAAATATGAATTTTATTTACACTTTCATTATTTTGAATTTCAACTACTTACTGTTTAGACACATGAAGATGCCATAGAAACAATTACATTAAATCCCATTTATTTTTACTTTCTTTGAGTAAAATGGTTTGTGACAAAGAAAATAAAGCTTTACAGTGCTCTGTTTCTACACTGCCAGTTAAGGATTTGAGTAGATTTTTATTTTCCATTTTATCATTTCCTTTTCCTTTACTGTCAACCAAGTATGACAAAAGAATATTGCACATCATGCTAATCCAAGAGGTTTCTATTCAGCTAATGTAGCAGTGCGTACCTGCTTAGTAGGCAGTTGGATGTACTTACAGATTTTTTTTCTCCTAATTAATCTGGATGATACAGCTTGTATGCTGTCTATCTGCATTTCTCCACTGTAATGGAAAGAATGAATTTTTCTACAAGGGCTTTTCCAGTATAGATTCATGGAATTATATAAAATCTTCTGGTTTGTATCCTTGATCCTGTATGTGTGCACATGTTTTATACAGTTCTGATCATAAGACCTGATCTTATGTTACTATTTTCTTTTTTTTGCAGGATTCTGCTTATTCAACCACTCTGTTGAAAATAAAACATATCTCTGTATTGAATTTGGCTGCAAACTTTAGCTCCTTCACCTCAATTTTATACAGAAGTTGGCAAGTATATAGAGTTTAGGCAGAAATCTGGAGGATGCTCATGTAACTTAGGATGATGAATGTTATCCTAGGAGGCTGCATTCTGTGCTATTCATGTTGTGTAAAAGCTTGCTTAGTTCACATAGTGTTGTTTTTGCCATTTGATTGAATTATTCTAACTTTTCTAAATCGTAGTGTAATAGAAAATAACAAATAAACAGTAATAAACCACAGTAATGATACATATGGTTTTATTATCTCTTTTGTGACTGACATGTACACTAAACCAAAGACATTAATCCTTTCGTCCATTGATTAACAATCTGAAGGGTCTTTTTCAAATCTCACATTTAGGCTATTCATGGCCATAATCCACCTCGTGGTCTTTTACATATTTGCTCATAATTAAATTGGCTTTGTAAAATTAAATTGGCTTTGTAAAATTAAATTCTATGAAGACCACCATTATGAATCAGCAATTTTTAATTACAAACATAAAGGGATTTTACCAATTATTAGTGAATATAGAGTGAATGCATTCAAAGAGATCACTAGCTGAAATCTGAGGGTTTTTTCCAGTATTCATTTGGTTTTGATGCAAAAGTTAAGGAAAAAACTTTTTCTTTTTCAAAGAAAAGTATGAAATACATCATCTACTATGATTTAGATATTATTTAAAATGTTCAAACTTTAATGAAATTTATCATTAAACTAGTATGTACAGGAAGTATACAAATAATAGAGCCCTACTGAAAGAAATAACCCGATTTGGGCTCACATCCTTAAAATTAAGCTTATATTAATGGAGTTCTCTGGCTCAGCGACTGAATTTTTTTATGTGAGTATTGCTTGAGAAGAACTATTCTGGCTGCAGGAAAATGTAAATGACCTCCAAGACTGAAAAATGTACATACTGAAGTAATGCATTAGCGTATTTTTAAGTCTAATTTTTTTCTAAGAATTAAGCTTGTGTTGAAATATTTGGATTCATTATTTTTATTCATTAAAATATAATCTGAGAAAACAGTTGGAAATTGTCAGAAATGTCAGTTAAGTTTTTGATATATTTTCTAACTTCTAGAAAATGAATTATAAGAAAACAGAATGTGTAATTAGTACAAGACTCCTTCACAGACATTTTGAATTCACTTTTTTTAAATGAACTGCTATACAAAGTTGGCATACAGTATGCCCCTTTCTATTATTTTTATTAAAATGGATTTCATGCTGTGATAAGTAATGCAATTGTAAATTTCAACTGAAAAGTGATTCTGATAAAACTGTGGGTAACATTTTTATTTAAGTAACAATGATGTTATTCAACAGCTATTATAAGTGGTCAGAAATATGACGCTATAGTCAAAAACAACTGTGGAAAGTCATTGTAATCTTTTAGCACTTGGAGTTTTTGTCCTTGCAAAAAAGTTCTGGGACCTGTCTGGATGAATTTAAATACAAAAAAATTAAAAGCATCAATGAAATAGCACTTCAATGTAAAGAAAGGTACGTCAGACTTCTTCATAATACTGTCAAGATTGAAACAATCTTTCAAATAATCTAAAATTGAAGGAATATTACAGGCTACTTTTCCTAATTAATAATAGATACACCTGTATACAGTAAATGAAGAGAAGAGAGGTCATATACTCAGTGAAATCAGTGTTGTCCCATCCAAGTTTTGGCCCTCAAGTCTGTGCAACAGATATGGAACAAATAACGGAGATGTCTAGCCTTGAGAGGACAAACAAACACTCTGAAGTAAATTACCTGTCAACATTTATTTGCCCAGTTAATGATGAGAGGGTGAAGCAGTTCACTTAACTGGTGACAAACTTTGATGATTGTATGTCAAAAACCACCCAGTTTCTATTGTAACTTTAATACTGTGTCTCTGACTTTTGCCTTCATGTGGAAAGCAGGGTAAATCAACTTTTCATAAAAGCCAAGTTACTCACTATCTGTAAATACAAAACTAGGGACTTATGCTTCTGGCTGAAACACAGAAGACATGCTGAATCATCTTACAGTATGAAGAAGAGTGATTACCTCATTTTTTCCTGAAAACATGCAAGGAGGGAACGGAGAACAAATGCTAAATACTTTACTAAAAGTTACAGAAGGTTCAATGTTAAGCTCAGCAGGTAAAGCTGGGAATTTTTCCAGGGCTGTCATTGCTTGGAGACTCATTGGGCATCAAGTTTTTTCTCAGTTTTTGTTGGTGGTGGTAGGTTTGGGGTTGGTTTTGTTTGGTTTGGTTTTGTTTTTTTTTTCCTTAAGAAACTGTCTTTATCTAAAAACCCATGAGTTTTTTAGCTTTTGTCCTTCCAATTTTCTTCCACATCCCCACCGATTGAGTAACTAGCTGTGTGGTGCTTAGCTACCTACCAGGATTAATCCCTAACAAGTCTGTATTTCAGAGAAAACAAACAAACAAAATTAACTGAGATTATCATGGAATTAAACGTTTGTATACTACTCTGAAGAAGAATGATTGTTTTCCAGAGCTACTCTTAGTAATACATGTTTTCTAGTTTATAATACTGTAAGTATTCTGAAATGAAAATATCTTGCTTTTCTTATTGTAATTGTGTATGAGAAGAGTTAAAAAAAAAACAAAAACAAGATAGATTTTCTGGTTTGTAAGATGTCCTACACAACTGTAGCTCAAATTTGTCCTGACTTCTTAGTGTTAGGATCCCAAGAAAACAAAATTAAAATGAAGTAAACCAAACTTAAATTAAATCAAATTAAAAGATTCTTGTATGTCTTTCCATCTCCATAATCTGTCCCACACAACCCTGTGGCCAGAGATGTAATTGTTTCAACACTGCTTCTTATTCCTTGAATGTTTTTGCAATATTTTGTCTTATGCCCAGCGAAACTTTCATAAAGTAGGTCATACACATATACAAAGTGAAACACTCTAATCCCCCAAAAACCTTTTATGTATAGTCAGCTAATTCTGGAGGTTTGGCCTCAAATTTATCACCTAACCTCAGGCACTTGGTTGCAGTAATTAAGTCAGGAGCTAGGGTTTCATCTATTCTTAGTGAAGCAAATGATCTTAATGAGGCAGAAACTCCCTTTAGAAGTATCCACATTAGCAGTGTCCACATGCCTGCAGTATACATACAGAAAGACATAATATAAGGTGGTTAGTTTTCTAATTTAGAAGTAAAATAGACTAAGTGGGATTTCAGAGACTGTCTTCTGTTCAAGTCCATTCAAAATTAGGTAAATAGTACTTCTGCCACCTCTACTTCCTAATAGAATCACAGAATTGCCTAGATTGGAAAAGACCTTTAAGATCATTGAGTCCAATCATTAACCTAACACTGAGAAGTCCTAAAACATATCCCTAAGCACTACAACTCTTAAATACCTCCAGGGACGGGGACTCCACCACTGCCCTGGGCAACCCATTCCAATGCCTGATAACCCTTCCAGTGAAGAAATTCTTCCTAACAGCCAATCTAAACTTCCTTTGGTGCAACCTGAGACCATTTGGTCTTGTCTTATCACTTGTTACTTGGTTGAACAGAACAACCCCCACCTCTCTACAACTTCCTTTCAGGTAGTTGTAGTGATTGATAAGGTTTCCCTTGAGCCTCCTTTTTTCCAGGCTGAACAACCCCAGTTCTCTCAGCCACTCCTCAGAAGACATGCTCTAGGTCCTTCACCAGCTTTTGCTGGTAACGGCTCTTTTCTGGTAGGTGAACATTATAGAACAGAGACACAAGGAAATGTAGAGCAGGTATTTTGTTTGAAAGACAAGTAGATGAAAAAGCCTGTTTAAAGCCTGCAGGTAGAGGGAGGAAGAAAAATTAACCTTACAGTTATGCTATGTTAGCACTGTGAACATTTGCTTTATAGATTATTTAGGAAGAATACCTTAGCAAACCATTTACAAATAATGTGGGTTTTATATTGTTTCATTTCTAATCCAACCCTCATTCACTGTTTTGTATGAACTATTTAGATGAAATGAACTAAAAATGAACTCCTTGCTATTTTGAAATTTTGCAGTGTTACTCAATGGTCGATTCATTCCATTTAGGGTCAAAGTTATGCTTTTTATTACTTGTGACAATGTTTTTGTTTGACATTCATATTACTTCGTTATATCTCATAAAAGTGATTAATATAGAACTTTTAATTGTGGAATACAAACTTTTAATTCTTGTCATTCCTGCTGCATAAAGATTTCTAAGTATTTGAAAGCCTATTATACAAGCTAAGTGAAATGTTGTCCATTCTGAGGTACAAGACTTAAGACTTAGTTAAAAAATTCATTTCTGTAGGTGATATTGGACCAGAGTATTTTCCTAACCCTTGGAATGCCACTTAACTAAGGGAGATTTCTCTCCTTACCATTCTGCATATCAAGAAAGCAAGGGTTTTTCTTGCTTATTCACAGTCTACATTAAAGATTAATCTAAAACCGTTACCAGCCTGGGTCTTGTACTATGTATTGTGACTTTTGAACAAAATATATCCAAATGTACTCACTGAGGCCCAACAGCCATACTCAATTAATCGGAAATATTTATTAGCATTCTTAGTTACTAGTTTAGTTACTTTAAAGATGTCTTTTCCATATACATATGCAAGCTTAGCTTTTCAAGTTGTATTTCCCACATCAGTGTTTTTTCATGAATACTCTCTCTAAATGTGAGTACATTAACGGAAGGCAAAGTGGGTGAGAGGAAGAAATTGCATCTGGGATCTCTTAGTTAAAGGCAGGAATAATGTTGACATGTGACAAGCCAAAGATATCAAAGAAAAGAAAACTTCTTTACAGTACAAGACAATTAGTCAGAAAGGGAATTAAGTCTGGGCTACATTTAAAGGTTTTCCTGAGGTAACTAAACTGCTTAGAAATTTTACCAGACCCAGGAGCACTTCTAGAATAGTCTACTCTATTTAGGACTTTTCTAGACCGATACTCTTAAACTTTTTTCCTGATAGATATTTTCCAGGGTAAACAAGAAGATCCCTCCAAGTGTTGATACAGTTTGTGATACCTGATGCAAGAACTTCTGTGTATGACTAGAATGTAGAAACTGTGAAAGACTGACTATTTTGTGTTCCATTACTTGGGAGAATTGCAGAGCTCCTGCCATCTGGTTACACTACATTCAGTTATTCTGAAGAATTCAAATTAGGGAAAAGATTGAGTACATCTAAAAAATGTCAGCCCATCCTGTACACTTTTAATTAAACAGAATAAAGCATTACTCAGTATGTCTAAGCTCATTAGGCTTTGGTACTGTCAGTCATGTTGTGGAATTTTCTCCTCCTTTGAAAATTGAGAGACACAACATGACAATCAAAATTCACGTGCAAAAATTTATCAACAGCAGAAGAATGTCCAAACAAGTAAGCTGTAATATAAGGGAGCAACTAGAAAAGAAAATTCACAAAGCAAATGTTTAGTATTAGTGTTGTTTACATAAGACTAAATTGATGGGTATTAGTCTGAGCCTTGTATAGGTTATTCAGGAATGAAGTCAGATGAAAGAGGAACTGGGAATGTTTTAAATTAGTGCCCATTTTAATCAAATCTTAAGAGTTTCACAGAATTTTCAAACTAAAATTTCAGAGAAGTTGAAGAAGGCAGAAGGGAGGAAAGACAGTATAGAGTAGCAACATCCTACACCTGCATTAGAGTCAGACAGGCATGAAGCTTTCCTGGAGCAACTCTAGTGCTACCATCACTTCCCAGAGCTCCAGAGCCTCTTTCCAATGGCCGTGGCTGCCAAGTACAGTACACCCACCATATTACTGTATTCCACACCAGCCTTCAAAACCGCCTTTAGAGAACTGGGTTCTCTGAAATTATTCCTCTTCCAGAAGTACAAAAATATTCCTCCAGAATAATTCCAGCTACTGGAAAAATCTGCCACGGTCGCTGAAGCAATTCTTTCCTCCTCACAGTTCCCAAAATAGACAGTCTTTTAGCAGGTTAATTTGACGCGGAATATTTTCAATAACTTTATTATTACAGACAGCTAATTTTTCACTGGGAGTCATAATTGTAGAAAACATACATGCTGTCTAATTATGGTGAAGCTTGAATGGACCTATTCCAAATACTAATGATTTCTTCAAGGTATCAGTAGAAAATGAGAAAATATTAACTATTTGAATACTGCTAAGAAGAACTGAATACATGAAAAGGTTTTTAAAGGGTTTCTGTCTGCTACCTTTAATTGACTGCACATCATTGCCTCCGTCTCTCTATACTATAATGCATTTGCACATCTTTCATCCCAGAAGACCAGCTCTACCTTGGGCTACCTCAAAGGAAGCATGGCCAGCAGGTTAAGGGAAGTTATTGTCCCCCTCAACTCCACTCCTGTGAGACACCACCTGGAGTAATATGTTCAGATCTGGAGTCCTCGACATAGACCTGTTGGAGCAGGTCCAGAGGAGGACCACAAAAATGAACATAGGGCTGGAACACTTCTCCTGTGAAGAAAGGCTGAGAGAGTTGAGGTTATTCAGTTTGGAGAAGAGAAGGCTCCAGGGAGACCTTACTGCAGCCTTTCCATACTTAAAGGGGGCTTAGAAGAAAGACTGTATAATCAGCAGTTCATCTTAAATATTTAGAGACATTATAAGTATTTTTCTCCATACTTTTTGTTTGTTTGTTTTGGTTTTTTAAATGTTCTTCTCATGATTACTAATGATCTGTAATTATGTATCTTTTTCAACTTATGTGTGTATATACACATAAGTATATACACATATACAAATATATATCTTTTTTTTCTGTTTGTACCTTTTTCAGCTTTCACATACCTCACCCATTTAAAAATACATCAAAAATTATCCTTTGACTAGTACTGTATTACAGCAGGAGAACTCACAATAGTAAGGTTATTTAAATATTTGATTCTAATTATATTAGTCAAAAACACTTTAGTTTAAAAAGAAAGTAAAAAAGAATCTTTTTATACTAAAAAATAAAAAACAGTTCTGGGGACAATATTAGTATCTTGGGAAATAGAAATATGAAATGTAATGCTGTTTTTAGTCTTTGAAACCTGCTGTGGTTATGGCAAACAGTATTTCACTATTTTTTAACTATGTTGCAAGCATTTGAAACTGCAGACTTAGCATGCATGCAGTACTTGCTGAGATTTCTCTTAATCCAAAATAGAAGTGGTCAAACTGTACTTCTGTGCAACGTGTGATCTAGTGCTATGAACCTTTGTTTGACCATCTTTGTATATCAGCCTACATGCTTATTACATGTGCAACAGGTATTCCTTTGTTAAAATGTCTACAGAACACGGAATCGGGCATTTGTCCCTTCAGTGTTCTATCACCATGTGAGGATAGCAAAGTAGTGACAGTAACCTGGTTTCTGGTGAGGGAAATTGCTTCTCAGACTCTACTGCCTATATTGATCAAGGGCTGACCCCAAGTGCAGCTCCAGAATGGCACAGATTGTACATAGGCCTTCTCCCATGTCTGCCGTCATAAGCAGATGGTTTAGGTGAATGGGCATCCTGATGGAAGCAGATGCTTACAAATGAGCAATGGAATTGATCTCTACATCTTTGTTGAACAACATGAATGCTTAAACACAACTCTAGAGCCCTGCATATGGACTTCTGGAACTTGACTTTTTGCCATATGTGACTATCTAGTACATTAAGGATAGCCCAAAGTATCTGAGATATTCATAGAATAATAGAATCATTCGTGTTGGAAGAGAACTTTAAGATCATCAAGTCCAACCTTTAACCTGGCACTGTCAGATCACCACTAAACCATATCCTTAAGGGCCACACCTACATGTCTTTTTAATACCTCCAGGGATGGTGACTCCACCACTTCCCTGGGCAGCCTTTTCCAGTGCTTTACAAACCTTTTCTGTAAAGAAATTTTTTCTAATATCAGATCTAAACCTCCCCTGGTCAACTTGAGGCTGTTTCCTCTTGTCCTGTCACTTGTTACGTGGGAGAACAAACTGACATCCACCTCACCACAATCTCCTTTCAGGTAGTTGTAGAGAATAATTCATTTGGTGCTGGAAGACATGATTGGGACCTAAAGGAGACCCACTACCATTCTTGCTAGCATCAATCTGTAGCCAGGTGGACATACAAAAAGTTACTATAGACATGTCTGAGCAGCTGAATTAGTCTCATAAACCCAGGAGAAAAGAAAAACTATAAAGGAGGCTAACTTTAGATGTCTAACACTCTTTCACGGGTTTCCTTTCCTGCTGGATTTATGGGTGATATCTTATATTCAGACATGTGAAGTCAAAATCTCCATATAACAATGTATACCCTAAAAGGAAAGAAAAAAATTAAATGTTGAGTCTACTTCTTAGTTCTTTTTCATCTCTCACTTCTTTAAACTTTTTCTCTTTTTCTAAGACTCCACAGGAACAGTAGATATTAAACTTCAATGTTTTCTCAATACAGCTTACAGGTATTAAGCCATGAGAGAATGCAGTCTACTTTGGTCTTCCTTCTCCTTGCTTATTATGATTAAAGACAGCTTAATTTAGTGATTTTAATGATTTCAGAGCTTTGTACATATATTGAAATTAAGGAAAGAGCACATATACTCTGTATCAGAGTTCAGGGAAAAAAACAGCAAAACAATCAAACAAACAAAAGGCTAAAACTCTTCAAACCAGTTGCTCTACAGCATGTCAAACTCAACTGTAAAAAATGTAATCCTAAAATATACCTATATACCTATATATTGTTAGGTATCTATAACACTATATATTAAATTAAATGTAGTCAGTACTTAGAAGATTAATAAAATCCCAGTTGCTATTTTCTTTATTTCTGAAGACTGCAAATGAAAAGCATGATTATCTGTTTTGATTCTGTCTGTTATCAATGAATGTTTATATAGACATGTTGTATTTCTCAAGTCTGAAGAGCAGTCTCGCATACAGAGACCTGAAAGGTGAACACCAAGTCAGGACACATGGAAACTGTACCAGATACCAGCAATAGCTCCTGACTGACTTGAGTAATTATAAAGATCGGAACTAGACTATATTCAGGCAGCAGTGAATGTTTAAAGCTCAAGGAAGTCACTGAGAACTAATAATGTTTAACACTTCACCAGATCTGGTCTACCACTGTTTTAGTGGAGTTCAGATGGAAGCATGTTTAAACCATGGTTTAGAAATGAAGCAACTCCATGGAATCTCCTATTCTGCCAAGTTCCAGATAAGAAAAAAAATATACAAATTATAAAATCCATATAGAAGTAGGTATCCAAACTACAGTAGATTACATCACTTAATCATTTAGTTTTCTGATTTAAAACTTGAAATCATAAAATGTGATTCAATGAGATAAAAGCCATACTGATTTCTTTGGCATAATATTTATTTAGATTTGGCTAAAGACAATTCAATATATAAAAAATAATGCATTTCTAAGATCTTTCAATGTTTTCAAATGAGCATTAAAAAAATGCATTCATCTTTGTATTTTCAGATCACAATTTAAAAAGGCATACACCATTAACACCAACAGATTGTTCCAAAGGCCAAGGATATTGAAGAAGGTTTTCTATGAGCTTCCAGGAGATTTGATAATCAACATTTAAACAGACACCTAGTTTACCATTCAAGAATTCTGCAAAAAAAAGCAAAGTCTCTGCCCCCCCTAGAAAAAAATAAAAATGACAAAATAAATCTAGGACTTAAGTGCTTGGTGAAGTCCTTGATAAATCCTGTGAAAACTATGGCCATTTCCTGCCATTATCTCAAACCCCAGTCCTTGGATTGCTAGGAATATCAGGTTTATTTTTAACTGTAATGCTGAAAAGTAATTAGAATCATAGAATCATAGAATGTTTCAGGCTGGAAGGGACCTCTAGAGGTTGTCTAGTCCAACCTTCCTACACACAAGTAGGGACATCTACCTAGGTCACGTTACTCAGAGCCTCATCAAGCCTGACCTTGAGTG
>VZZY01004673.1:1747-13145 GCA_013400335.1 Eurystomus gularis | reverse complement strand
TGGCCCCAGGGCATGACGTCAGCATGGTATAGAATTACCTGGCTCCACACAAAATTAACCCTGTCCTGGCCAACCCAGGACAGACACTTAATCACTCTATATATAATGGACAAATTTTGTTGCACACAATTCTATACACACAGAATTCCCAAACACTGAACTTTTTTATATGTGAGAGGTGCCAGTGTACTTAACACCACTCTTCCTTTCTTTTCACAGAGGTGGCATGAGACTGCTGACATCAAGTACATTTGGAAATTTATCTGAAGCAGCATAAAGTTTTGAAATCCAAGGAAATTCCATGGTTACCTGAATGAGGAAACACTCAGAACACTTTTCACATTTATATATTTATTTATGCTCATGGTGATCTACAGCAATGCATTGAAAGCATGGGAACTGTATATTGAATAGGGGAAAAACACTGGATGTAACTGGCTATTGGAAAAGATAGATTATCTTTTTGAAGGTAAGTAACAAATATGATTACTGCAGGACTATAAAAATTATAGCTACAGTTCTGCATATAGTAATGAGTTCTATACAGCAATTTGGACAAATGAAGAAATAGGATCCATGCTAGTAGATAATCTATCTATTACAGAGTTTTATAGAGCTTAAGTACATTGTGGTTTTATAATTTTGGGTTGAAATACTAAGAATAAAACAGCTATTACACTTTTCACAGTTCATTTCTGATTTTGCCCTGCAGATCATGAAAATGCAATCCCAACTTAAATCTGCAAAGTCATTGTTTCTCAGGAACTCACAGCCAGGGGTGTTTAATGACCTGTACTGGCCTAGTCAATAGGACCTGCTCTGCACTCCTAAAATGAATGGACTATTCCTTAGAAATATGTACTTTTACATTATTTTTAAATATTAATATATTAGCTCTGCATTCCACTTTACTAGAACAGATTTTAGGGAGAGCTGATCACTCGGGGAAAGATTATTTTTGCTTAAGTTAACAAAATCTGTCGCTTCACCTAGGAAACCAAGGTGTATATAATATTTTTAATTATCAAAACAGCTTTCTAACCCATTACAATTAAAAGAATTCAAGATTTCCACATAATAGCTTTCTCGGTATTTCAGCACTCCTTTCTATTATCCCCAATGTAAGATCAGAAAAAAAAAAAATTATAACTGAATCACTGAGACAAATATGAATAATCTATGTATCAAGTGATCTTTCTGATTTTCAGTGGAGTACTTAATTTATATACATTCCAAAGAACTGTTTATCCAAATTGTGTATTTAAAAATTTTTATGTTCAAGAAGTGAAATTTGGAATTCTTAGGATAAAAAGTGACTTTATTACAAACATTTATCTGTGCCTAAACACTTAGAGATTAGTAATATTTTCTTTTTTTTAAAAAAAGAGAAAGAAATATATTTCCTCCTGTTTCATTCACACAGCAATTTTCAAATTTGAGGTTCCACATGAAAAAGACTCAATTAAAATGAAGTCCCTTAAGAAAGTTTTATAGAGCATCAAGAAAGACTGAATATGAGGCCTTTAAAATAGGAAAATTCCATTCTTAAAGACAGTTCTGGAGAAGTCTTGGCACTGTTCTCAGTCTTCGACCAGTGTGTATTCTGGTGACAAGGACAATTGTGTTGAAATTGATGAATTTAAAAAATTAACAGATTAGTTTCTTTCATATCAGAGACCCCAGAACAGCAAGGAGCACAGAAAATATTGCATTGTGAAGTATTTACACTTTCAGGCTTTTCACTGTCTTCCAGCTCTGTTACTTTTGTCATCTAAAAAACAGATAATATTAAATTCATCTAGAGAAACTGAAACCCTTTTTATCAAATGTAATGGTAAGGTGAATATAAAACTAGAAGCAACATTTAATCAGTTTCATTGTTTAAATATTATGCATAGCTGTCAAAACACAATCAGGAAAAGCTGCCAGCTTTTTGTAAGTCACCACTCAAAACGATTGATGCAGAACCCTGTGTGAAATTGTTTATGTTATATACATATAAAGATACACCTTCCTTCACACAATAGAGAAGAGAGCATCAAGCTTTTAATACTTCTGTTTATTAATTTAAGTATGTATCAGTGCAATCATTTTCTCTAAAAGTGAATGTCATAAGACCTTAAGGGTATGAACTAAAAGTGGGGCTTTGCTACACTTGTAAGTGTTATTGAATAAGATTAGCATGAATGAAAAGCATGGGTGGGGAGCTGAAATGCTAACAACCTGGATCCTGAGGTTTCAATTACAACATATCCTTTTAGCCCAGGCAGCTAGGCCTGGGAATCATCAAGTATGGTCCCAAGAGAAAGGGAACAGCGCTGCTTCTATGATGAAACACGATACATGCTTTCAAACTGCTTGTAAACTCTTCCCAACATGAATTAAATCTTGAAGCACTCAAAACACTACTTAGTGGGTTTTTAAGTCTTTTTAAATAGATCTTATTTCCTGATCAATACCCTTTCATTTTTTGGCATACTCATGTGCCCTGTTACAGATATGGATATTTTTCTCTAATCCTCGCTCCTTGATTTGCAGTATGATGCGTGAAACAGATAAAATGGGATGAGATCACCCTGTGTTTGCTATTGTAACTTCATGAAATTGTATTTCAGTTAAATAGATTTGGCATCATTTCTTAGGAAAGCTATTAATCATTCTGTGCCAGGAAAAGAGATTTCAGAGAGAAATTTCCCTTAAGTGAAGTCAGTGGGAGTTGCTGTTATCGAAAATTTGTCAGCAATCTTCCAACAATTACGATTTTACATGGCAATTCTTACAGAAAAAAGAAATGTCTACTGAAAAAGAATCTTGTCACTTTGAAGTTAAAAAAAAAAAGTTGTTATAAATTAGCTGTACTTTAAAATTTAATTTGTGTTAAATATATGCTTCCTTTAAAAATAAAAGTATTAAAAAATCATTGTTACTGGCTGTTTTAAATATTTTTGACCTGTGATAATTATTGATCTATACTACTCCTATTTCTGCTATTCTTTAGGGCTCTATAGACCATGTCATTCTTTGATCATTATAATAATTCCTCATTATTAATTGGGTTGTGCAGTTTGCTGTAGGTATTCTTGTCATCAAGATTATCTTGTCAGAGAACTTGTCATCAGAATCCAAACAAGCTTTAGTTTTACCTTTTCTGACCTTAAGCACTACTATCCTTTTCACTATTTTCACGTTTCAATCATATTTGTATCATATTTATCTTATCTGCTCTAATAGTCAAAATACCCTACCCAAAAATGTGGTTGGGCAGAGAGCACATTTATTTCATTCCAGATTATGCAACAGTTTTTTCAAATGTCAAAGTATTACTGTTTCTTAAAAATACCAGTGAGCACTTTTTCTCTGCTACAGAAAACCATCATGTAAAACCAAAACTGCCATTTCCTTGTACCTCGACTTTTCCTTTCGTTCGTAATCACCTCCATAATATGTTGTCAATATAGAAAAATACACAACATTTACACAAAACATGCTTCTTCATCCCAAAGCACTGACACTGTACCAGTGCTTGCTTTGTTTCTGTATTCTACCTTTTATACACAATATATACCTTAGACTCAGCAACAGGACAACTCCCAGATATCTAGATCATGTTCTTTCAAATCAACACCTGTAAGTTCTGATATGTATTTCACAAAAATACATATTCACAGCTCAAAACTCTCAAGTTTAATCCTTTTTGCTGTAACTTAGGAAAAAACATGTGAAAATCAACCTCTGCTTTTGACATGATTAATCATAAATATAAAAATTATTCCATTTCTCATATTACAAAATGCTACATGAATCAAGGACAATTTTCTGCAGAAACACTTTTTATGGGCTAGTCATACAGATTCTCATCATTTTCATACTTAGTAGCAACATGAAATGCTGACTAGGCTAAATAAATAAATAAATAAAATCCCCAAAATCAATTTTTGCATTTACTCACAGAGGCTCAGTGTTGCACAAAAGGAGCACATTCATTTGTATATATCACTAAAAGATTGTTATGGTGCATCCTACAGAGCCATTAGCCTCAGAAAAAGGATCCAGATATCAATAAGGCAATTTTTACACTGACAATCCTTAAGGCTGCCATTTGCACTGACTGATTTATCAGCTTTTAACAAGTTGCTTGGAACAGTGTTTTTATATGAAATTACATGAAAGTCAAGGGGTAGCATAATTAAGCATGTTACTGATAGACATTCACAGTCTTGTCTTGGGAAGGAAGCACAAAACCAGGTACCTATTTAAGAGAAACATTCTACTTTTAAGAGTATGTGCCCGATCCCGGCATAGAAAGGGAGACCAGATTCTGCTCAGTACTAATCAAAGCAGAAGCAGGTAAAATCAAGGAGTAGTATCCACCTTTACAACCAACAAATGAGAATGTTAAATTATTAGAGCTAGTAAGTAGCTTTTCTCATTTTATCTTCTCTTAAAAAAAAAAAAAAAAAAAAAAAAAGAGGAAGAAGAAGAAGAAAGAAAGAAAACCCCAAACTTCTAACTAAAACAAAGATTTTTTGAAGTCTTGGATAACAATGTATGAAGCTGTGTAAATTACTTTTCCAAGTTGTATAATACTAAGCCTGCTTGGGAGCTTGTACTGAGTTACCTACATCTCCCAGACTAAGTAAAAAGAGCCAAAGCTCCTTCCTTGAAGCTGAGATAAGATGGCACAGGATGGCTTAGCGTCACATGGCTGAATTCTTGTCTATCCCTCAAAACACGATGCCCTCACACATTCTGCCCAACGGGATCTGCCCCCGCCCTGTTCAGGAGAGTGCCAAGATACTAACCAAGCAGAATCATGCTAAATATTACAAGTGACCTTGCCCAGGTGCTTTGGCTTTACACCTATCTGGCTAATGTATGTATGTTAGTCATATATGTGGTTAATCTGGATGAAGCCAGCAGTCATGATGCCAGTTAAAATCATTGCTTCCTAATGAACTTATGCAAGTTTTAGCAGTATCACATTTAGTATTGTTGCATTCCTCCAACACATCATCAGCTTTGCTTCTCACTTACATGGCTCCTCCCAATTATTTAATTTGTTTCTGGGTTTGTTTTGTTTTGTTTTAATTTTGTCTATGTTTCACTTTATTCTTGCTGGCTTACTGGGGAAAATAGAACAGTTGGGGGGAAGAGAGGAACTGGTGAGATTATTAAGAGAAGATGTCATCTTGAGAGAACCAGCTCTCCAGCTCTGTTATTTAAGCCTTCCAAGACAGGTTGCAGTAATGCAATCTCTTTTTCACATTTAGACTCTTCTTCTTTTTTGCAGGTCTCATTTTTTCTCTGTGAGGCATTTAATCTCTTCTATCTCTTTCCTCATTCATGACCTGGTATCCAATTACAGTAACTATTCTTGCTTCCTCATGTCAGCTATATCTTTTCAGTATTTATCATTTTCGAATAGTATCTTTTACTTCTTCATACTTCTAGCCTTAAAAAGCCAATTAAAATTCACAGGAGCTGATAAGTCTAACGTTTTTCACTGGCTTTAGCGATTTTCATCACAGCCAGTTTTTATATGCAAATACAGAGTTCAGCTTGATATTTCAGAGTTAGGAAAAAACACGGCCATTAGCAGCTTATGATTCCTAGTGAAATTTGCCCCAGGTAAAATGTTTGATTCACTGTAGCTGAAGATCAGAATGATTAGAATATCAAGTTTAAATAGCTATTTTTAATGCTTCATTTGACATCTTAAAACCTACACGCCTGTCTGTTTTTAAGAGAGCTGGCAATTCTGACACAGATAACTGTCACAAGACACTACCTGTTATTATATTTTAAGTAGGTACTAATTGCCACTTTCAAGCTAGATGAGCTTGCACAAACTGATAATATGCTTTAATTTAATTTGTGTAATAATTGCTTAAAATAAATACAATTTATGTCATTTCAAAGGTGATGTTCTGTGCTGCAGGTGTCCATAATGTAAAGTACATTAAACACGGTTCAGTATCCTCTGTATTTCCCTATACTGATCATTTTCAGGACATGTGAAATTCCAATACATGGAGAGACATGTATTCTTAATGTGCAAAAATGATTGCTATTTTTCCAGCCTCCTTTCAGGAAATATGCAGTATGTTATAGCATGCAAGAAAGTTCCCAACTGTTTCAATTCTCAAGAATCTGAGGAAAAAAAGCGGTCCGAGGTTCTTTTAAGATAATCTGAGAGCAAAAAACAAGAAGCCTAGAGGCTGTAGGTAAGTGTCTGATTACATACTTACGACTTTTTTTTAAATACAGTAGTTAAGTCACTGACATACCTCTTTCCACTTAGATTTAATGTTCACTAATGCAATGTATAAAATTCAAAAGCATTCAAAAGGAAATATCTAAAAAAGGTTTTTAGAAACAGTCAGCTCACTGTTCTAATTTACCTTCCAGTAAGCACTATATTTTAAAACAGAAACAAAATGTAAGAGCATCAAAATACCCTAAGTAATCTTATAGCTTAGTCTCCAGCTGGAGATTGTGATGAGAAATAGAGAGACAGTGCTGACATACAAAGAGGTAAATGGATTTTTCATACAAGTAAAATGTAAAGTGATAATGTTTCATAGGCCTCTTGGTACTTACACAAAATTCCCACTCTTGGCAGCGGGCAGTCAGAATGTAATAAAGAAAAAAACCCATATTATTTTTTTTTTAAAAAGGTCATAGATTATATATGTTTGGTCCCCATGGAATTTTTAATTGCACTTCAGAAATTGTGAGTTTACAAAGCAACACAAAATGAAACATATCTAACTTGCAAATTCAGGAAAGAAAGTTAAAATATGTCATGAATCCTCAGACTATGAAAGGCTTAAACATGAGCCTTTCTGTTAAGTTTACTGCATGTCTCTGAAGAACAACTTGCACAGCTAAACAGCTGATTTTTTTTTTTTTCCTGATGAAAATATAGGTTATAAGGACTTCAATTGTTTCTTCGATGAGTCATTCTCTATGTTATCTCAGTTGCTAAAAATAAATCTGGAAGAAAATACCTGAGGAGGAATTAAAATTATTTTTGTTTTATTTCAATTAATGTGATGTCAAAATATATTTCATCCAATTTAAAAGGGTTTTATTTTAGTCCAAATCAAATTTGTTTTTAAACTCTCAAAGAAAAAAAAAATGTTTTATTCAGAAATTTACAAGTGAGGAAGCTGACAATTACAGCTGTCTGCTCAGGGATTAAAACTCTTTGTTGTAGAGATGACACCCAATATTGAGCTAACCCCATATCTCAGGAAAACATCCTAACTCTGTATGCAGTGTTTAGGATAGGCCTGCTTCTCAATCCTTCCTGTCAATACTATGCCATTGCCTGAACTGACAATAAAAATTTGCGGTTTAATTTTCCCAATGATTCTTGTAACAGTGCAGAGAGATTGCATTCAGATAGGGATTCCTCCCCTCTTGGGGACGTTGTAGTTAAAAACACATCTGTGACAGGGAATAAGTAGTAGTAAAGAGCCTCACTTGTGTCATAAACATCTGAATTACACCTCATGTACTGACAGATTGCAGTTGCAATAGCAAACATGCCCAGAGAGGCCATCTTACCACAACCCTCAGGGATCATTCATTCTGGCTGAGGTCTCCAATTTCTCAGCTCCTGCAGGAAGGGAATGACACAATTGGTTGTAAATATAGCTCCTCTGATTTGCAAATTTTCTCCCAATTTTCTACTCCAATTATTTTCAAGTAAACCATTTATTTGAAATTCATTAATTGTTTCAGAAAAGCCAAAATGATAGTCATTCTGTTTGCCTCCAGTGCAATTCCACCTTTGATCAAGACTTTTCTGAGATGTACACTAAAATATTGTATAGTGCTTCTTTAGACCTTTCCAGATAGCCACAGAAGGCCTCTCCTATGAAGATTTCAATATTTTTCACTATTATTTATTTTTCAATACTGAAAGACGTCTCATATTTTTCATTCTTAAACTTTGACTTTCATTGCAACCCCAAGATTTACATGATAAAAACTGATAATTTACATGATAAAAAATGATTAAAAACTAATAAAAAATGTTTTAAATGAACACTATCTAAATCTGACTTTTACCAGTAATTTCAATACAGCATACTACAGCTCAAAATACTAATTCAGTTACAGAGAAGTAGTCTGAGAAAAGTGTATTTTGTATCAAATTAAATCAAAGGGTCTTTTTTTGGAAACCAGAAAGCCGGAAATTAGTAACTAAGAAATTGTTAAAGGTTGGAGCAGCTTATCAGACATAGAACTTTAAAAGCATTGTCTGCCATGAGCAAACCTCCAATTCTTTTTAAACAGCAATGATGTTTATGATGCAGTTAGGAGACTATACGAGCCCTTTTCTCATTGTAGTATGACAGTGCATCTGTGTATAGCATAGGTGATGTATCAGGAGATGTTTAGGGTATAAGGACAGAGGAAACCGTGCCCCACCCCCCCCCACCCCCCCCCGTAAGTTTTGTGCTGTCTGTAAAAAAATCAGTTTTGCATATTTTGCAAATAAATAACATTTATGCTTGGAGTAGATATAACCTTGATGTTAGAAATGTAGAAAATAAGTTTCTATATCCATTCTTAGTTCTGAATCATCTTCTTTTTCAGGATTTGTCCATGGCTATAGTTGAAGAGGTAAGAGTTCAGAGTCATGGTTATTTGAAAAATCAGAACATTAAAATAAAATTCACATACATATTTGACTTTTCTGTCATAGATATTTGACTTTTCTCTAACTATTCTATTCTAAGAATATGTTACCAAATATATATTTATTTTCAGCTTTGATTTGCTTTCAAAATGTTCTTTATGTGAAAACAGACTTCAAAAATACTAATCTCCATTCAATCCTATTTTTTTTCCCGTTAATATAATGTATATCTACCCATATTAACATCCTGGCTGTGTGACTCATCCCACCATGTTGCAGTAATTGCTATGTTTTCACACTTTTCCTCCAGCATTATTGATTCACATTCATCCTGTTTAGTACTCGTGCTCTTGGACAACAGAAAACTATAGGTAAAGAAAATCTGCTGCCTTAAAAGGATTTAGAGCCTAGCGATGGACTGCAGCTTTTCCTGTATCTTCCAGAATATAAGTTTTCATTAAAAAGAGAAAGTTCCCAAAACATCAAAATTTAGGAAAAGCCTTCACTGTGTAAAGTATGTTCAGAAGAAAGCAATTTTTCTAACAGAAAAGTAAACTCCTCATATTCATCTCAATTCATTGCTAAATATAACAGTGTAATTACCAACACGGTTAACCAAAGAGCTGCTGATTGTCATAGCAGAACCAATAGGCTATGGCACTTATCCACTGTGACTAACTGTATCTGCCACCTCTGAGACTTCATTGGTTTGCAAATGTCTCTTAAACATAATAGAAGCTTTGACTACATGGGGTTACAACATTTTACTTTAAAGGTTTGCTTTTTCTTAAAGGAAAAATAACAAGAGAAGAATTCCAACTTTAGTCAGCTGAAAACTTCTAGAATCTCCTAGAAAGTTTTCCAGCCGCAAAGATTTTTCAGCTTAGCACATTTTTACTATCTAGCCTGCATCTTCATAAAAATCTTAGCACAGAGATATAGAAGAGGAAGCAGGAAAAAATATAGATGAAATTTCCACAGAATTTCTAAAATGCTGAAGAAAGACACACTTATTTTCTCAAAATACACTCATTCACCTGACATTTGCAAGGAACTAGTAAAGGAATCTCCCTGTAAATTATCTTACATTTTTAATTAACTCTACACTTTTACTGGCATTTAAAATTGCTTATGTAACCACAAACACTCTCATGGGTCAGGAACCATGAACAGACCCAGAGCAGAAAGCAGGAAGAAAATGGGTTCCAGGCCTATCCACACATTAGGTTTCACTCACAGTTTGAACTGTAATCAGAGTCTGAAAGCTAAGTCTTAGGTAATGACAATTAGAGGGCAAAAGCATAGGGAAGAAAAGGAGACAGTATTTCAAGCATATAATGAGGTCTATGTTGTAAGTACAGGGGCAGGAGGTGGTCAAGGTAAAGTGGGATGTAACAGGCTGGGTCTTGCCCTGTACAGAGGTAGACAGAGCTGGGGCAATTCTTCCAATTTCAGATGAGGGACCCAGAGGACAATCAACAACTTAAGGTCTTCGGCTGTTTTGCTTGTCAGGCACACAACTTAGTGAAAGGCAATGAAGCAGCGCTAAACAGAACTTTTTTCAGTACAAGTTCCATCTTATTGATACCCTTACTCTTTCTTCCCATTTATAATGCTCACAGCAAAATACTTTTAATAATACAGCAATGCACCATCCCACTGGATTACTGTGAGACCTGTGTACTTCTAATCTGCCATGATTTTTCTTCCTCTTTATCCTCTGTAGATCGCCTAATTTTATATACTTCCAAATGGGTACTCTTCTAGCCAATACCACTGTGATTAAATGCAGGGTTCTTGGTGTACAGGGGTGTGATTTTACCATTAATAAGGCTAAATACATGTGTTCTCAATGCCCTAACTCTAGAAATCAGAAGGATTTAAAGGATTTATGAGCAGGGAGGAAGAATAGCTTTTTTTCCCCCTTCTTTTCTTCTGACTTGCAACAGATATTTCCTAGCAATACATTTATAGTTATTACTGTCATAACTAGGAAGCATATCACATAAAAATATAGCTAAAACTAGCTGTTGTTGTAGTAGAGCATTGCAACAGAAGAGCTGCAAAGAAAATGAAATTACATAAGGTTGATTAGGAATTAGTTTGTGAGTGGTTGCTCACAGTAGTATATTCTCTTTAGCCATAAAGTGTAGAGTTAAATTGTAGAATGAAGTGTAAAAAACTCAAAAGAATTAACACAGTGAGACACCAGGACCCATGGCTAGGGCCCTACAGTAACAGAGATGAATAAAAATTATGCTATGAATGTAGCAAGAAATAGAAATTCTGCTTACAGAGTTAGGACTCCAGTTTGAGAATCCTGGAGAGGAAAACATAAGCTTGAGGGTGGTTAGTTTACCATTGAGGACAATACATACTTAGTATTAAAACAATTGTAGATGTACATGAAAAATCAGCATCAGTAAATTCAAAGAATCATAGAATGTTTCAGGCTGGAAGGGACCTCTAGAGGTCATCTAGTCCAACCTCCCTACACAAGTAGGGACATCTACCTAGGTCACGTTACTCAGAGCCTCATTGAGCCTGACCTGGAATGACTCCAGGGATGGGACCTCCACCACCTCTCTGGACAGCCCACTCCAGTGCTCTATGACCCTCATGCTAAAGAACTTTTTTTCTAATATCCAACATAAATCTATCTTTTCCTAGCTTAAAACCATTACTCCTTGTCCTATCACTACAAACCCTTGTGAATAGACCCTCCCCTGCCTTCCTGTAGGCCCC
>VZZY01004672.1:33324-68275 GCA_013400335.1 Eurystomus gularis | reverse complement strand
TTATAATAATTAAGAATATATAACAAGTAATAAACACTTAACCAATAATTAACAACGGATAATATACCATATACTATATAATTTATTAAAAATTATTATGATGGGTTTATAATATAAATTATTTGAATATTTTTGCCCTTGAATGTGGTCTTTGCTTTCAGTTTTCACCACTACTCTGTGTTAGATCTCAGGGACCTTGTGACTGGTACTTGCAGAATAGACTACTCAACAAGCCTCCAGCTTTTACCTTTATTTTTTGAAACTGTTGTTCCATGGCACGGAGACTTTTTTTAGCTTCATCATCTTTACCTTCAAGTTCTGTTTCTAACTTTTTTATTCTTCTCTCCAAAAAATCAATTGTGTTTGTTTTAGCTGAAAGATCATTAGTTTTCTCAGCAGCAGAAGCAGCATAAATCAAAGCAGGCAAGGAATTTGGATATCTTCTTTTTAGAATTCCTTCCATTTCTCTAACCTATCAAAAAGAAAATTAATTCAGAAGTCAGGAAGAATATGGTTCTGATGAAAAGTGAACTAAGTGACAGAACGTTAACAAATATCATCCACTTAAGCTGGGTGAAGATGCGTATGTTGAGAATTTTTTTACATTGTTTACATTTATGTTACTGTTTACAGAAAAGTAAGACTCACAATCTCTTACTGATTGACTTATGCATCATCTTAAAATATTGCTCTGGTCTTCAGATTGTCTTACGTCAAATGACCGTTTCATTTAGTTTCTTAGAACTTAAGTTGTATATGGCTCTTCACGCTGTTAAAGTATTTATTTGCTTTGCTTCTGGACTTACATTCACATCATTCTACTTTTCCAACTGTTAGAGAGATATTTTGTAACAGTATTGAAATTATTCTCCCCATTACAGATTATGTGCTCTTTGTTTTGGAGTCTGCAATAAAACTAGCACCTTGCATGCAAAACTAATAATAAGCCCCTCTTTTATCTATGGATAAGTTATTCCTCACACTGGAATACTGCAGAGCCTCTTTCCCATTTACAGAATCATAGAATCATTCTGGATGGAAGACACTTTTAAGATCAAGGCCATTTGTGCCAGATCCCTACCAAATGCAGCTGCCATCTCCTAAAATTCAGAAAGGCCCACTTCTACCTGACCTTTCCTCAGCAGAATAATGGATTTTAAGATCTCTACTCCCCCAGTTTTCATGAATCTTGTAGGAATCCAGTGAAATTTAAACGCTTACTCTTGAATCAGCTTGGTTGAAATTGGTCATAATGTTAAGGGCTTACTGAACATAGACAAAAGGAGTCCGAGAAGATAAAGAGCAAGCTTGTGTGTGCTTTTGTCTTTTTTCCCCTTTCCAAGAAAGTCTAAACAGTATTTTAATGTCAAAGGATTTTAAAAGGGATAACAGCTTATTAGACATAGTAGCAGAAGAGCCCTTTGTAACTAACTAATTGCAGCTTTTTGTGTTGAGTGTTCCACAGCACAAGTTACTTTATCATTGGGCTTCATTCAATGCTTTATCCTTATGCAAGAGCTGGTGTTATAAGAGACCTTATCTGAAATAAAGGTTAAGTGAAACACAGTTCTGTTATTGCATACTTGTCGCTCAAGATCCTGAATTCTTCTGGCATCTGCTGCTCTGTCTTGCAAACGTTTCTTCTGTTGCATGCGCTGATCTCCAGCTTCAGCTCTGAGCTTCTCAACCTATCCAGTTTATGAGAAAATAAACCAAAACACATATTCAGAGACATTGTCCTGTAGTACAAAAGTAAGCATTTCAAACACACACAACATAATGGAAGTATGCTGCAACTTAAGAACTAGTAATAGTAATTTCTATACTAACTGATTCTCCAGGTTCTTAAACTAAGTTACAGCTTCTTCAAGCCACTTAAGATCAAAGGAGCTGAAACTAGCTACAGAAATCTAAAAGAGAATTTCAACTCTGGGACATTCTTGTCTTCAGACCAGTAAATCTGCTTCTTTTTACCACACTTCCAGTATGCAGGCTTGGTTAGTAAGCTATAACATAAAGTACTACACAGTGCATTACATGAATTTGGGATGAGTTAAGGAAAGGTTTGCGATTTTCAAGGCTATGCTCCATGATGATATAAAACCAGCCAAAAAGCAATGTTATGTTGTGCCTATATAAATGCTGACTCCCAGGATCAGGGGAAAGAACTTGATAGCTAATACTCTTTGCATTCCCATAAATCTGGCCATGAAGACTCAAAGCTTTAATCTAAAATTGAATTTTTGATCTTATTTTCATCTACTGTGATCACTGCACAGGGATATTACAGCTTGTACAGTTGGAAGCATTCCTATCTTGAGCTCTCTCTCACATTTGCAGTGTTAACACAAGTAATGCTTTTATGCCAGCATAACTGGACTAATTTGATTGTTTGTATGAAGTCAAAGCTTTTCATTTTTTTTTAAACACCAGTCCATCCTGGAGAAAATCCAAATAAAAATATTTTCTTTCACAGCAGTATGTTGATCTGTTTGATACGGTGGTGTTTAAAGGATCTCCTTTCCTGGCTGCTCCTTCAGAGGCACCTCCTTTCTTCTGTCATCTCTTCAATAAAACACCATGAAAATATTCCAAGATCATTTTATCACTGGTAAAAGTCTATTTCTATGAATCTTAAGTCAAATCTGCCAACAAGAAGGCAATGCAAATCTCAGAACTATTCAAGATTCATGTATTATAAACCAAGCAAAACTATTTTGACTGTTTTGCTTTTTCTCTAGTTGCCATAGTAAGGAGGAATTTTTCTAATTAAAAAAGAATTTGGAACCAATACTTCAGTGAAAAAATAAGTGTTGCCTATACTACAATGCCGTAAAAAGGAGGAAAAGCAAACGACAAGAGGAATGTTTCAAGTTCTTACTGTAGCGATGTACTTCCTTTCCTTAGTCAAGAAATTTGCAGGTTTTAAGGAAACACATGACTTTTGTATCCAGAAGTATCAAGTTGTCCAATACAAGCAAAACCAGGGTTTAAGTGTTATGCCCTTGCAATTCTCACTGCATCTGCAGTAATATCTATTTTGATAGATAAGATCTATTCCACATTTGATTTAAAGCTTATTAAGAGTTTATGTGTTTTTTCTTGAAAATAGAAAAGTTATTCTTATGGACATAGTAACATTATACTTTTCACCAGAAAAGAAATAAAGTTTCAGCTTCTTAGATATAGCTAGATATTACCTAGGGTTTGTTGTTTTTTTTTACCTCCAGTTTTAGCTTCTCAATTTCTTCTCTTGCATCTTTAAGACGGGCTGTATCTTTATCCAGAAGATCTTGATTTTCTGCATACCACTGAAGTCTTCTTTTTAAATGAGTAATTTCCTGTTTGTATGATTCTTCCATAACTTTAAATTCATAAGACTTCTCATCTACAAGAATAAAACATCCTTAGTACTGTTTTATTAGTAATTATGTATTGAAGAATTAGTGAACACTATCCTTCTCAGTACATTTAATGGTTCCTAATACTGCTACTGCAGTAAAGTATTAAAACCAGACCCTAATTAGGATTTTAAATGAAAGAGTATTTGAAAAACCAAAAACTTTCTGTCATGCACAGTAGTACTCAATGGTTCACAGTTTACCACGGAAGATATTTAAAAAAGAATCCCAAGGGATCTATTAATGATCGCATTCTAATAAATTTTCAGTAACAACAGAGATGACAACATACGTTTAGGTACGTATTGACCATACTCATTTAGGGATCAAGCATTTTGAGACATGACATGGAGGAAAATATTACAGCTCTCAGCACTTGGGATAAAGTGAAAGAGTCCAATTCCTGGCCTTCTTTCCAATTTGACTTTAGCCTTCTTAATGAGATAATTCTGATAAGAATGTTAGAAAAAAGCCAAAAGGCATAAATTATAGGTTAAAACGGGCAAGCTCTAAATAGAAGATGCAACATATTAAATCTTTTCTTATGAACAGAGTTGTTAATAAATGGAACCGTCTGTTTTCCATGCCCAGTGGGAGATGAGCAAGAAATCAAACTTAATAGGCAACAACAAAGAGTTTGGCTGGATACAAGGAAAGGTTTTCTAATAGAGTGCCAAAGGTGCTGTAGCATGTCCTTCACTGTATGCTTTTATTAGAAGTTTAGACAATATTTGGAAATGGCCTAGAGGCATTTGGGCAAAGTAATACTTTAATAAGAAACAAGTTTTAGCTATTTATTTAGTCAAGCACAGAGTAGCCAAAATTATTCAACAAAATTAAGGTGCTTTACCTGATGTGGATGCAATATGAACTTTTGCTAAATCTCTCTCCTTCTTTGCTTGTCGCAAGTCTACCTCAAGAGCCTGCTTCTCTTGTTTGAGATGTCTTATCTCTTCTTGTAATTTAGTTTCTTCCTTCTGTGTTTTAGAGAGAACAGTAAGACAAGAAAAACACACATTGTCATACCGAAGACTTGAACACGCTTTTTCACCATAAAATGATTAAATTGCAACAGCTGCATCAGACCACGGCAGAAAGCTTAACTTAAGCATAAAAAAACCCCATATCTTTTAATAAGTCTTAGAAGCAGAAAACATCTGCCTTTTCAGAGGGTCAGTAAAGAAAATGGCTTTGCTTATTTCTAAGACTTAAGACTGGACAAATGTATTCTCCAGCAGTTCATCTTAGTACCTTCTATTTCTCACCATTTTCTGCATGCACTCTTCTGTTCTGTTTATGTGTCATCGTTAGAAAACTTCAAGACTAAGTAGGATGAAAGGTCTCAGTGCCAGCCTCTGGAGAGGAAAACCCTCGGTCTCAGAGATTCACAAGTACAGGGAGCACCAACTGTGGAAGCTGAGATTTTGAGGCCAGCCAGTAAATGGACTAAGTGTCCAGGGCCAGCAGTGGGCAGCTTGTGCATGTATTTGTTACTGTATTTGAACTCCTGTCCTGACTTGCTGAACAGGATCAGTCCGTGTGTGCTCCTTGTGTTTCCAAGAGTACTGCTTGTATTGCCACGGTGTGAGCAAAGGCACTGCTCTCTGTGTTACCTGTGTGCCTGACTCTGTTACTGCTGTCTGTGCGTGTCTTTCCATCTTCAGATCTTCTGTTCGCTCTCGTTACAGGCTGGACCTGAGGACAGGGAAGTGTAGCAGCAGCAGCACCTAACGTGCTGGAACTAGGGGAGCCTCTGGAGTCTTGAGAGCTCAAAGACAGCTCTATCAGATCAGGAATGCCTCTGCTAGTCTTGAAGATCATTGGATTCATATCCTCTCATCGCCTACCCAATCAGTTGTTTTGTTGTGGTATTTTTTCAATTAAAAAAAAAGGAAGAAGCAGCTTTTAATTTCTCGTCTATCAGAGGAAGTATGTACCAGAATAGTCCCCACTTGCAGAAGACAGAACAACAGAAGTTCCTGAAAATGTTTAATTGCAACATGTTTAATTAAACATCCTCCCTCAAAAATGAAAGTATCTGTAGGGCTACAAAAAAGTTACATGAGTAAATAAATTATTATTTTCACTCTGAAGTTCTTTTCTAGAAATTACTTGGTACAGAGCAGGGATAAACACTCTTCTGGATTTGTCTTATGTGGGAAAGCTATAGAGGTGTCACTACTTTCTGCAAGCTCTCACAAGATATTTCAGAATTGCCACTAAACATGGCAACACTGCACTTCTTTCAGTCAATCTGTGTCTTAGGGGACTTCTTGTAGAGCCCATCTGATGAGACATATGTGATACACAAGTGTGGCAAATAGCATGCTCCACTACTTCCTTTATTTACATTATTAGCCTACAATATGGCTAGTTATGCATTTTTTGTAAGAACACATGAAAACCTGGCTTGGCATACACCTACCTGGGCGTCTCGAAGCTCTGAAATCAATTCTGTGAAACTCTTATTTCTGACTGGTTCAGAATCCTGCATGATCCATGACTGGATGTTATTAGTCTTCTCTATCTTTTCTCTAAATGGTAACAACAAAAACATTTATGCAATGCAGCAATGTGGTATCAGATGGCGACGTACAAAAAAAGAAATACCCCTCACCCTGCCCCAGGATGGAACTACAAAGTCAATCTGTGCAGGCTTAAAACAAAAAAAAAAGAAGCAACTATGTAGTACATCTTTACACCCCAAAAAATCACCTGTGAGGTGAAATCTGCTCACCTTGCACAAACTTGTTTGTTGGGACTACACAAGGGAGGAAAACAAAACCTACTCTGCTCCAGCGGAACTCATCTATGGCAGAGGTTTCTAAATTAGGAATACACACTTGCTATTTTTTTTTCGCTATTACAAGCACAGGATGCAAATGTTACGGGACCTACAGTGCAGTGAGTCTAATGGTTCCTTCACTACCAGGATCTCTTGTGGCCCCTGATGTACTGTGCAGTTTACAGCACCATCAAAACATTCTGACATGTGAGCAGAGCTGTAATACCAGAACAAGTGTAGCATATGTATTACACTCTGATACAACTGAGAATATTTGAATTTTAGCATTGAAATAGTCCCCAAATGGAAGAGTTTCGTCTTCCCATAAGTCTGCAAGATGAGCAAAAAGACTAAGAACTAAGTGCCCATAATCAACATAAATCAATCATCAAAAGAAAAAGCAAAACCACAAACACAATAAACCCTGGAAAATATGTATATGACAGACTCCACAGTGATTCTTCACAAATAAAAATAAACACAGCTGAAAACTCCAGAGATGTTATGTTAGGTGTTCAAATACCTACCTTATGGCTATTAATTCAGACATTAAACACTGATTCTCCTTAAACATTTGTTCCTCATTTTTTTTGTTTTGGATCTGTAGCTCTTTCATTTGTTTGTATAACCTCTCATTCTCCTAAGATGAGACAGACAAAGTTAAAGGATGTTCACAAATTACTGTTTTATCCATCTCAGAACCTATTGTCTATGACTTGCACAGTTTGCCTGCTGAAACAGTGGAAGCAAACACCAAATATTTTATTACTAAGTTTCAAAAATGGATATCTACTTTCATTATCTTTATGCTTCAGTACTATACTGTGACCTCTACATTCATGTCCAAGTGTCTGCTCACGCCGGAGAACCTTGGCCAGTTCCTCTGCAAAGCTACCCCAACTGTACTCTAAAAGAACATACATGGATGGGTGCTGACAGATCAGAGCTCAGCCTGCCCGCACTCCAATCCTGTGGACACAAACTATCACAGACTCTGGATACTCACAGCTGTACTGGCAGGACATTGTGCCTATACCAAGGAATGCTGCTGAGCACCAGCTGGAAGCTGGATAAACTCATCTATCTCACTTTACAGCTACACGTAATCAAAAGGATTATTAAGCTTGCATTACCTATTTCTGCACTGGACTAAGTAATAAAAATCAAGCACACTAATAAGGTTTCTTTGAAATCAGCTACTTAGATCCTGTGATCTTAAAACCAGAAACCCTCCAGATTTCTACTACTGTTTTAAAATACTGGTTTTCTAATACATGAGGAAAAAAACCAACCCCAAACAAAACTCAAGTCAGCATACTTTTACAATATAGAACAGTCACATGGAATAACGGAAAAAACTTAGCCTAAACTAGACATGTGTGAAATACTTTTTAAATGTGCAAAACATGTTTACCCTCCACACCTAAATTTATCCACTTCTTAGAGAGCAAGGTAACTGTTTTCAACAGAAAAGTAGTGATCATTAAACAATTTTGTTTCTGAAACTGGCTAGAACACAGCTCAATATGGTGTGTGGTTTACCCGCTGATAGCCTTGAATAATGACCTCTTGATCTTCAATTTCTTTTTGTACTTGTGTCAGTTTTTCTTCAGTGACAGGGATTGCTGCCATATTACAAGTCCATCTCTTTTCTTTAGTCAGCTCTTCCATACTTCTTAACTTTCAGACAGCAAAAGACACATAATTACTACGAAAATTTTGTTAGCAATATAGAATTCTCCAAAAGACTATACTTTTATAATATACATAGGTCAATCTTTTCATTAAGATATGAAAGCAGACCAGTGAGCCAATCTTATTATTAGAGTTTTACATTATAAAACAGGAACAAAGCGTAAGAAGTTTGGGAAAAGGTAAAGTTTTACTCTCCCTTCTCCATTCTTAAGTATCGAGCTAGGAGGGTACAGTGGAATAACCCTGGAAATACGCCATATAGACAAAATGCAACACTGAAAAATGCATCGAAAAACCCCAATATCTCAACATATAGTACTTATCTACAATAAGTAGTATCTGATAATCTCCCCCCCCTTTTTTTTATTACTAAGATTGACTTAAATCTTTGCAAAAAACCTACTGCAGAACTCTTAAAATAGCAAACTAAAGGAACTTAGGATAACAATATCTCCGTAGAAAAAACCAATCATGTCTTATGGGCAGTAAACATAAGAGCGGGTATTCATTTACAAACAAGCCATGTTTGTGTAAATCTGGATTTTCTGCTCATTCACAACTTGTGTAAAATAATATTAAATTTTCAGAAGCAATGTTTTTCCTGTTCTATAGTAATGGGATACTAGATGATAAAGTACCTTACTCTGAAGAACATAATTTTCCTGACCCAAGTGAGAAAGCTCTTTTTCATGCTGTGTTTTCAATTCTACTATCTTTGTCTGTATTTCTTTCTCTTTCTCTGAAATTTTGCTGGTTAGCTGTTGAATCAAATCACGGGCTGTGTTCAGGTCCTCCTCTGCAACTCGAACTCGTTTCAGCAAATATAGTTCTTTATCAGAGCTTTTGACAGGAGAAAATGATAAATCCTAATGAAGACAAAAATTCAGGGAAACATTATGGTGAGCTGATTGCTTACCAACATTTCTGCTCATCAATTTTATTTAACTGGCTTGTCTGGCTCTCGACAACAAGATAAAGCACTTGAAAAGGAAAAAAAAACCAAACCAACAATGTTCTAATAGAAAAGGATACTGCACGTACTTTAACGAGCTACTTTCTCATTTCCAAAATATGTATGAGGAAAACAAGCCAAAAAACCTAAAAGAAACAAACACCTCTCATATAAGAGCTACTACATGGCTAGCAAAATTATTCCATTATACATCTTACTTTTTTAAAAGCAGTAATAATTTAGGTATTCATTGAATAACTTTTTTATACAATTGATAAGGAAGAAGGAAAATCCAGTAAGGTACTGCAAATTCAGTCATCTTGGAGAAGTCAGAAGATACTATAAATATTCAATGTAGTGCAAATAGAAAAAATCCCCGAACAGTAAGTACTATTTAACGTTCATAACAGAATACTTTTACTTCAAAAGTTTTATTTTAAAATTTCCCCTTTTCTACCACAGAATAGTAATTTTTAGAATAAACATTCCAACTTTAAGTATATAGAACCAACCAAGTAATGGAATTATCCAAGCAACTGAAAAGCAGTATGATTATACTTGCATAGTTTAAAAGCAAAAACTAATATCAGATTAAAAGAAAGTCATTATTCAATATTTCATCATTTGCCAGTCCTGTAAAATTAAGTCTTGACAAAACAGGCTTGCAAACCAAGTTGCACATACGATAATTAGGAGCATCACTGATTATTACTTACATGCTGATTCTGCCTGCAATAATCCACAGTCTGGTGTCCAAGATCATTAACAACTAGCTGGTCAGACAGAACTCTGTTAATATTTCCCTTCGAAGTCGGTTCATTTGTTGCAGATCTTATTATCCTAGTAGCAAATAAGGCTTCTTCATTTAGGCAGAAAGTAAAAGAGAACAAAATTAAATTCAGAGATTAATGCCTTTTCCAAAAAAAAAAAAAATCTATTCAGGAGATATACCCCTTAGGCACAGAAATTAAGTATTCTACAATCTGAATTTTGAATTAAATATAGAAACTTGAGAACACGGAGACATTATGGAAAATGTTGTCTTTTTTTTAAGTAAGGCACTGATGACAAGATAAAACAAAACCCAGGAGAACAACTGGAACAAGTACTGGATAATAAATCCTTTATGACATAATGTTCACCTCAGTTCTCTGCTTAAGAAGTGGCCAGTTATCCAAGTATACAGACATACACCACATTTCAAGTTACAGTGAAGATAAGACAAAGCAATTTTCAAAACACACTTTAGAGTGCAGACAGCACACCTTTGTGCATCTATTTGTTGCATCGAATAGCAACTTGATTGGAAATTAAAAATCAGGGAAGTTCCCCCTAAAGAGTAACTAACATACATGGAACTATTCACACCTTAGTCTTCTGAAATACAGATAGTAATGACGATTCTGCCTATAGCAATTTAGGCTAAGAGCTGCTGCTTAGGAATGTGATACCTGAAAACAAGCAGGCAATGATCATTTCCCAAATTTAATACATTTTACACTTCTCACAAAGGTGCTCTCTTAGCACCGATCAGGGGATTGTTTGATTCAATGCCATTTTCTTCCTAGCTGTAGAGGTCCCTGCAGAACACGTCCCTGTAAGATCAACTTCTGAAGCTGCCTGAAACTGCTATGGAAAATGGTTATAGCTAGAGAAGGGAGAAAATGTTTGAATGAGGCTAGTGGCCTCATTTTTGGGGGGCTTGTCATTCATGTCACCACCTCCTTCTGGCTGTACACCTCCTCTTCTCCATGGAGCACCAAGTAATGCGCTGAGGAACTAAGGTCCCTTAGTTTGAGACAGCTGCCACTGAAGTATCTCCTTAAGACGAGCAACATAACCCTGAACTGCTTTTCCCAATGCATTTTTTAAAAGCGTTACATGCTAGAAGTGTGTTAAAACCTGGGCATCTGTAGGGTTATTTTCCCATGCCTGCAAAGACACTAAGCTGAATTATCTCAGGAAACGCTTCAGGCTTCACCCCAAAATAAAAAAGTTCAGTCCTTTACTTGCAACTCAGCTGTCACAGGACTATATTGGTATTCTTCCCTCAGTGTTACAAGAGACATGAACAGAAAATAGGACTTTATTTTCAGTGCTTTCTTTGCACTCTAGGAAAGCAAAGATAAAAAGAAGCAGCTGTGAACAGAAATCTGGCATCATGTGCAGAAGTTAGTGTGCCAGCAATTTTTTGCACTTACTGTAACAAAAAATGCAACTTGCAGATACTTAGTTTCGAGCACCAGCTTCTTCTATTGTTTTGGTCTTATCGGTGAACAATAGGTAAGTCTCAGACATAGCAGTGGTAATATTTGATTGGAAATTAAAACAAGACTACAGTTCAAAGCTTTATTTAAAAGTCTCACTTCCAGGTACTTCATGCTGATACAGAAAAAAATCAGCACTTAATTGTGTTTGGGTTCAGATTTCTACAACATTTTGAATTATTTTTTTTCTTTTTTCTTTAAATGCAAAGCTCTTCGGCTCTTAAAACTCAGATGATAGAATTACCTTTAGATCTTGCTCTATCTGCAGGACTTTTGGCTTTCACGCTGCTCTTTTTGAAAGTTTCTTTTGGTGCTTTCTTTTCATTAGCTGGAAAAGACTGTTTTGAGACCGAAGTAGGTTTCCCATACCCAGAACTTCGAACCATCCCATGAGGACCATACGAAGATTTCTTTTTATGTAAAGGTGCTGGACTTCTGATATTCTTGTATAACATTGATTTAGTTGTCATTGATTCTGATCTTTCATTCTTCAAGGAACAAAATGGAGGAACCTGTGACAGAGCACATTTGTTTAAAACAAGTTTTAGGCTCTGGTGTAATCTGAAGGTAGCTTTCACTACTAAAAGGACAGAATCAGTTGCCAGAATAACACAGCTGTAAGACTCAGGGTAGCTGGAGGCATTATTTTACTAGTTCAGAAGTATACACAGTGCAAGTATTTTGTACTAGCTCCGTTTAATTGTTCTGGTAAGTTGTATTTCATTACAGAATCTTTAGCCTAACAAAGCAGGTAGCTTGGGAATAACGGCTAATCACAGTCAGAAACCCAGCGATGGAGAGAGGAACAGTGACAGGCAGAAGAACTCTTACTAAACTCGATTATCAAAAACAGAGCACACAATTCTTAAGACCAACAAATGAGAAAGCTTAGCCTGTTGGCCCTGATGCGAGGTCCACCAGGATCAATCAACCAAAAAACCCCTTCCCTTCCTGCCAATACCTTGCAGACAGGAGAGGTGATTGCCTAAAGAAGTGTGGGGCTAATTCAGGGGATACAAGGAGAAGAGAATTTGGAATTGTGTAAATCTTGTTATGAAACATTTGAGAGGATTGCGAGAATGTGGAAAACTTCCAGGATGTTTAGGGAAAGGAAAAAAAAAACCTAGGTAAAAGGGGGAGACTAAGGTGGATCAAGCAGGAACAAGTGTGGGCAATAGAGGGAAAATAAGATTAAAGAAGCTAGTGACATGACCAGGTTGCTGGTCAGTACACTTGTCTGGCTAAACCCTACATTGATCATTGCAGTCTCTCCTACATTGTCATTGAACTGTATTTCTAACTGTCCTCTCTGTAGGTATGCTCTCTATTCCGAGCCTCTGTGTGTTTATATACGTCCCTGCAATGGGAACACATGCTCAGACTTGCTACTAGCTTGAGCTGGGGAGACGGGTCCACAGCAGCCTTGCAAAATACTGAGCTGGGACAGAAGGAATCCCACAGGTCCCAAAGTCCACTGGATTTGGCTACCTCTAATGCCAGCAACGGTAACATGAGAGTTTTAAGAAAAACAGCAACAATCTCCCAATTTCTAAACATCAGAGAATAATCAAATGACATGCAGTCTAGAAATAATACATTTTAAATGTATTTCCATATAATAAAAATCTGGTTGATATTACTTACTTGTTCAGTTTTGTTGCCTTGTGAAAGAAGAGAGCCTTGTACTATTTCTTCTCTTAGTACATCAGGCTGCGCTTCATTGGTCTGAACTTCTTTCTCAGTCACCCTCTCGAAGTTATCATCATTCACAGCTGTCTGCTGAAAGATGCTTTCTTCTCTGTTGAATTTTTCAAGTAGGTTTGTCTCCCAAACTGTATTATTTTGGTGCTCTTTAAAGGGCAAGTGGCTGATGAGGTCATTTGCTGTGCTGCCTACCAGTTTCACAGGACTACAACAGAAAGGAATCAAGACATAAGTAATAAGACTTTTGCCCTTTGCTTTTCTATCACCTCGGAAAAAGTGGGTCATTTTTCCTTTAGGTATCAGCTGTAAAGACTGCTTGAATCCGAAAGAGCCACCAGGCTTCTTTTAAGAGCAGCCTTGCAGATTTATTCATACACATTCACTCCCACACTGTGGAACAAGAGCCATCTCCCAAGAGCAACTGTTTTTGCAGACATACCAAACTCAGCTACAAGACGAACACCTTCAAGCATGCAATTAATGCTAATAAAGCAATGAATGGTAATTTCTGCTGGGTGCAGCTATGTGATAAGGTCCCAAAACTCATTTGCTAAGCATAACCTATTTCTGACAGTTCTAGGGCTCGTGCTTTCTGCTCTAGACACAACAGCTGGACCAAACTAGAAGGTATGGGGCACAGGTTAGTAAGAACAATGAGAGCAAGCAGAAAAAGAATATTTTATCTTAGATTATGGAGGCTGGAGAGCTAGGATAGGCTGAGGGCTGAAATCCATGTATGGAGGAGGGAAAGCGTAGAAAACTGGCAAAGCAGAGATCGAAACTGTGGTAGCTGTGAGAGTGAGGAACACTCCTCCAATTGATTAGGCAAATGTTGCTGCTTATCACTCAAAGTTTGGGAATCCCTGGTCCAAACCAATTAACCCTGTATACTCATTTTACAATTCACTGCAAATGCCATAATGCTAGTGCAAGACATAATGCAATTTCAGTATAAATTAGGGAAAAAGACAGAGGAGTCATTTAGCAAGTCATTTTCACAGATAGTTAATGGACTTAAGCGATTACAGTTCTTAAAAGGCATTCTGAAATAGAATCATAGAATGGTTTGAGTTGGAAAGGACCTCAAAGACCATCTAGTTCCAACCCTCCTACCATGGGCGGGGACACCTCCCACTAGACCAGGTTGCTCAAAGCCCCATCCAATCTAGTCTGGAACAGATCCTTTCAGACTCCAGATCAGGCTCGTCACATACCTTTCAAGCTCCACATCAAAACTTCTGGTATTATACGAATGTCCTTTAATTGGTTTCATAAATTCTTCCACAGTAGGTAAATCTAATTAATGGGGGAAAAAAAAAAAAAAAGAAACAAAAAACCCCAATTCAGAAAAAAATTTGTAAGAAGGTAAGAAGGACAACATTTTTATATGTTTCATAAATAGAATATTAAAGATACTACTAGTTCACTCATTCTACATGCTTGTTCAATACGTGCTTTTCTTTGAGGTGTTTACCTGATTCAATAGTTGATATGTTTTTTGAGCAGATATCATTATTCTGTGACATGCTTTGCACTACGCATTCCTTGACTGCCATTGCAGAATCGTGCTGGTTTTGCTCATCAGTGTCTCCCAAAGACTGATCAATATGATGGTAAGCTTGGTGCAACGCCTCGATGTCACTGGTGGTTTGTCCATAGGAAGTGCCTATAAAAATGCAGGCTCATAAGAGACAGCACAAGTTTTTCTGTTTTCAGAAATATCCCACTGGAGCCTGTGTCTTAGCTACTAGCTTGGTATTACGTGGTGAGCAGTGATTATAGTTATGAACAAAATATTTTAAAATCTCATTTTTGCTATAAAAATGAACAGTTGCCAATTTAATTAGTACATACTACATATTCTCATCTACAGTTTGCATGACTCTCCACCCCCCCACCTCAATATTTTATCAGTACTAAAAACTAACACAGTGTATGAGACATAACTATGTCAACAGATGCCATCAAAGCCATATCCTGATATAAGTGGCAAACACTGCTGCACAAAGCTTGACAAGATAATATATTTTATAATTTTGTCCAATGCCATCAAAGAAGAATTTTAGCTATGATGAATAACCAAAGGCGATGGTATTTAAATAAAACCATGCTATCAAAAGCAACTTTACAACAGCCAAGTGTAAAATGTGTCTTTTTAGCAGAGACATGACTTTTTCCTGAAATATTTCCTCCTCCTTTCAAGATTTGTTACTAAAAGCCAAGGGCTTCGTGTTTGCTGACAACCTAAGAACAACTTAAGACATTAGAGCCATTCTACTAAAGTAAGATTTTGGGGGTTGGGTTTTGCTGTGTAGTTGGGTATTTTTGTTTCTTCATTTGTTTTTAAAACAACCCTTACCTGCTTCATTCATTTCAATTCCACTGACTTCTTCAAGCAGATTATGTTCACCTAGAGCTACATCTGATGCTTCAACGGCCTTTTGAAGTCCTGTGGTTGAATCTTGTGAATCAAGTAATACAACTAAAACCACGAAGACAAATGTTAAAGAAAAGGCAATTATCTTATTTATACTCTGTCTGCACTGGAATTAGAAATATACCAAAGTTTATCTTGCATGCAAAAAATGCTATATAGATTATTCTAATGCCATTAATGGTAAACTGATTAACTCTGATCACAAGCATCAAAATTGGAGTACTGCCTAGATGTAGTAAAATAAAAAATTTACATGGGCAATCACTTTGAAGTGCTAACGTGTAGATTAATTTTAAATCACTTCAGTCCAACAGACTTTCAGTAGAACACAATAAAATTGGATTAAAAATATCAAAATAGTCAAAATCCAGTAAGAAAGTTTCAAAAAGTTACATTTAGAATTGTCCTACTAATCAAAGTTTATATTTTACCTTTAGCCAGCATGCCAGAACTTGCTTCTTCCTAACAAAAATAAAGAAAAAGAAATATTATTTGAATTTCAGTAGGAAAAAAAAAAGAAATCTGAATGAACTAAAGCAGTTGTTCCAAAACCCAAGAACATTTCTGAGAACTTAACTAAGCAGCTGTTCATGCTCCAAGGATATGCACTCTCTAAAATTCTCCTGAGGATGCCAAAAGGTTCTCAATATCCTGTACTCTATAACCCTCTCACAAGTAACCAGAAACTAAATGCTACTCTGCATAAATGTAATAATATTTTTGCACCTTTCTGGTTCTCTTATATTGTAATTTGAGAAAAGAAAATAACGTAGCAGTAAGTACATTACACTTCCATTCTATTTGTTCAAGTATTTATAGGAAGTACTATTCTAATAAACTGACTTTAAAATAATTTTAAAATGCCATTTATCTGTTATAGATGAATGTGTGATGTTCTACAGACTTCTTCAGTAAAAAAGCAAATCAGAACGTGTGCTCCAGGAATGCACCTGATGTGCTCCAGCCACATGTACACATCAAAAGACCTGACTGAGCTAGTCGACATTAAAACCCCCAGAGCTCACACTGTGAAGACATTGCACCATCTGTCCAAACCGCTTCTCTGTCCCGAACTACTTCCTACGGTCTGTGTCACCTTCTCGTGTAGACACCACCTTAACTCCAAGAAAGAGATCAATCACTCCCCATTTTGATGCTGAGGCTCTAACCAGAGCTTGTCATTTGTGCACTCCCACCCATAGCTCTTAATTCAAAGGAGTAAGCAGAAAACCCCATGAAGAATTTAATCCTTTCAGTGATTTATCACATGGAAGTGTATATCCTTTACAGAACAATGTGATCCCAGGACCACTATAATTCTTTTCTTTCAGATAGTACATATTACCTAACAGTTTCCTATATTTACAGTTATACATTGCAGAGCTTTTACAATTCACGCAAGTAAGAGAAACATTTGTTAAGCTATACCTGTTCTTGAGGACCTAAATCAACTCCTGAAACTATGTTTTGATTCACTTGACTTCCCTCAGTTTTCAAGGCAGGATTAGCATCTGTTTCTTCTTCAAAATCATCACTGTAACTGCCTGAAGAGTAAAATAAACATAAAATGAAATTAATATTCAAGGATGATAAAGCAGTAAGGGAAAGCTATTTCCTTTCTCCCAGTCTCTCGTCAAAGAAACAGCTACTGCCACTATTACTCCTTTCACAAAGGCAACAGAAAGGTTTCGAGACTGAGTGTGGTACTAAAACTATGGTAAAAGTCACGTGTAACACCTTTAAATTAAAATGAAGTTTGTCTTATGATGAGATATACTCTACCTCTGTGTCTTCAAGGTGTACTTGAATTGACCCCTTTTATTCACTTCGGGGTGAAATGATGCAATTCCCCCACCTAGTAGACCAAGTACTCTGAACATCCACCTTGACAACTCCAGCAGTTTTTAGGCTCAGAATCGGCAATTCTGCTTCCTCTGACCTGCTCTGATGGCCCAATAGCCACTCTCATGAGTAAGTTTTATTTACAAACACAAGCATGTCAGGGAATGAATTTTACAAGCAAGCCAAATGCTTTTCCTTCACAGTTACCTAGATTCTTCCATAAGGTCTGATTCCCTGTTGCCAGATCTCCCCCACTCAGCTTCTGTGGTTACAGGCTTCAGTGTCTGCATCTCCTCTAACACTTAAATTTGGAAGCACTGCAGAACACTGGTTTATAATATATTCTCTCTGTGTTTTGTCACCAATACAACTGACACACAGTCTAATTCATGTAAAAACTACTCTATGAAAAGTCACTATTGCAGCATTCTCATTGTCCAAACCCAAAGAGAAGTCTGATCAGCTGAAAATAGCTTTCTCATACTGACTTAAGACATACATAGTGCTTAGATTATTCCTGCACATGTATTATCCACTATTTTGTTTGCTATTTCATTAAATTGCAGCTTGACAAAGACTAAACCAAACCACACACAACACACAGATTGCTCATTCCAGGTATTCCATAGCAACAGTTTTCCTAAAAATCAGAAGTGTCAATTTCAGAAAACTGACCATAAGAATTGAGTAATTTCAACTGTTTTGCTAGGAAAAAGGCTACACAATTGTTGTAGCATTTCTGCTACAACTACCATGATCCCTTGCAGTCTACTGAGTAATCAAGCTTTCAAGGAGAAAAGATGTCCTGTGATTAAGGTTTACAAATACAGCCTCTTTATGTTTGGGAAATTCAAGCCTGACAACAGGATGTCTCAAAAGTTCAGCTAAAGACACAAATCTGAAAATACAATCTGTTGATTACATTACAGGAATATAGTCTTTATCATATGCTAGCAATGAAGAGTGAAATAAAAAGAGACAAGTCAAAAACAAATATTGAAGGACTGTAGCATGGAAATTTGGGAAAAAAATCATGTAAGAAATACTGCAGGTTACAGAGATTAAATTCAGGCACGAAAAGATGGTACAAAAGTACAGATGACAGGTCAGACACTGGAGTTAACTCAAACATTAAGACATATTGAGTTTGGGGTTTGTTTTTTTTTCTTTTCTGTTTGTCTTTCAGGTCACGGTACACTTAAAATCCACCTTAAAATAAAGACAGAAAACCAAAAACAAGCTCCTAAACCCCTCTGTCAGAATAACAGCTGCAATCATAATGCAAAGGCTGATGTAGGAACTACAGATAATCGAAAATCACTAATATGAAAATTACTTTAGCTTTCAGACACATAAAAGCTCTACCCACAACGGGCAGGGTGATATGGGAACAGAAGTCAATTGTTTTACACATTACTCAGAAAAACAACGTTCATTGAGGATGTTGGACTGTCTTGTGAATCTAAAATCTAGAAAGAGCCAAGTTTTCTGACTAGCTCCAAAGGCACACAGAGTATAGAACAAGCTACAAGACTGGAGCACAGTTTCCTCTTTCCAGACCTTTAAATTACATCCCAGTACAAACATCAAGATCTTAGCTAACCTCTGACACCCTGCTGTGGTGTTTTCTGAAGACTTTGCACTAGAACTGGGGTGCCAATCCACAGCTTTCAGTTATGTTGTTCTGTTTAATGAGGTTCACACAGTTCTTAGTGAACACACAGTTAAAAATAAATAAAATTAACAATTTAGAAAGATAGTACTACCAGATTTCTCTTCATGTGCAGATTCCTCTTTTCCTTTTTCAGTTTCTTCATTTCTGGGAAACAAAAAGAAAACTTCACTCTCTTCTTGGACAATAAATAAAGACACTTTTTTTTCCTCTCTTCTATCTGCAAACTTTTATACTCCTTACAGTTAATGATAAAATTAAAAACCTGAATTTGCCCATCATATCAAATCATGGATAAGAAAGGTAGATACATTTCAGCTATTATTAAAATAAATATTTAAGTTTCTGCAACTCTCCATAGTTAAAATTCTCAGTCTAACTCTTTAAATAACTCCCTTTCTGCATTTCCTCCAACATCTACATTAGCTTCTCAAAGAAATTTTTATAATCAGGTCTGCTTTCTGTTCTGATCTTTTCACTCTCTCCTTTCTTTCCCCTTTTCCTGTAAAGTTAAACTTTTTTTCCTTGGCCACAACTCTCCAGAATTCTGATCCCCCAACTGTTTTCATGGTGGAAGTCTCCTTTGCACTCAGCACTTCCAGCAACAGCAGCCTGAATTGCTGCTGAATTGCTTCATCCATTTCTCTCACGTACATTTGAATTTATTTTCACATAACTGACTACAAATGGATTGCTCTAGTCTATGAAGATTTTGTATCTTTCCTCTAGATTTATTTGGAACATCGTATCTAAAGGGACACAGCATATTTCCTGATCTACTTCCTTGTTACTGTCAGTTGTTAACTCATCATTTAGTTTTACACCTTACTGTTAAAATTAAATCAACTTGTTATGATTGAGTTATGCACAAGACTGTGTAGCTATGGCCACGCACCACCAAGTCATGCTCCCACCTTACTAATTTATTTTATTGATTAAGCTCCTTTCTGTCCTTGTCTTAAAAAAAAAAACAAAAAAAAACCAAACCACAAGAAAAACTAAAAACTCATTGAAATCATAGAGGATGTTGTCCCACAAAACCTCCGTGGCCATACCCAAGTCACATGTGCCCACAGGTACAGTCCACAACTTTTCTTCCCTCTGAATTACCGTACAAATGGTGCTAGTACGACAGAATCATTGGAATCCAGCTCTTTATTCAGTCTTGAATAATCAATAGTAGAGGAAGCTTCTCGCTCAAGTTTGGCAAAGAAGATCTCTTTTTCTTCTTGTTCTTCCAAGGTATCCAATCCAACTCCCACAACACTTTGATTAAGCCCAGAAGCTAAAACCGAATCTAAATTTCAAAACAAAGAATAAACTAACTGTGCCTGTGCTGTATGTCCACATAGAACAGTCATAATACTTAGAAACTATAGACAGACTCATAAAATGTTAACAGTATCAAATCACCACAAATAGTACCATGAGCCTTCAACTCAAGAGATGCAGCTGACAGAAGTGGAGAATGCCAGCTTGCAATGACTTAAGGTAAACTGCTTGTAATAGTAATTTATTTAGATCTAGCTAACATCAGGAAATAGTTGTGCTCTCAGTTCTCACCATTTGTCTCCAGGCTGTCAGTACTTAAGAAGACAGCAAGCCCATCACTTTTCTGAAGCTGCATCTTTTCCACATGTGTATTCTCACAACTTTGTCCCACAGGCTCTGGAGTATTCTTTATCTTGAGAAAGCTTCCACTGGCTCTACACATTCCTAGGAAAAGAGTTGCAATATTCTTGATGATCATCTAAAAGCTATTTTAAAGGACAATTCAGCCTTCTAGTTATCTTCCAGAACCATCAATTTTAATCTCACGTTGCAACTGCAAAGATACACAGCCTCACAAATCACATTCATCCAACTTCCATTTTTACTATGAGATATGTTACTCATGGAAGACAATCACATACATAAACAGAACATTTCTTTGCTAAAAGCCTGTTCATTTTGTTTGATCTACTACTTCAAAGAAAGCACCAGACATTTTTGAAAACTGTAGCCATTGGCTTAGCAGCTACATTTCATTTGTGCAAATTAAATGCTTTAAGGGAAAAAAAAAAAAAAAAAAGGTAAACAAAGTTACTTACAGGTCACTGATGAACATCCAGTTCTTCCATTCTATCTGTTTATGCATCTACAACAGTTGCTCTCCCTACTGTGATTTCATTATTGAGAGGGTTCAACAGCATCTTACCAACTTTGTGTGAATTCTGCTCTCAGACAGAACACTGCCTTATCTACTCCCTTACTAAAAGCCAAATATTGCAATACTTTACTAGTTAAAAAGGCAGTACCAAGTCCCGTCTGCCTGCCTCTAAAACACACCCACCTGTACTTAGATTCTTTAGACTTTCTCTTAGGAGAACAACTAAGGAGAACTTATGAGAAAAGCTGCTTGTGCATTTTACCCAATGACATACGAAATGATTTAACAGTTCTCACATAAGAGAACAGAAACCATGTCCGTCTTTTCCAACACAAATCTCCAGTTGATAAAATAAACTCAGAATTTCTTGTTCTGTTCTGGCCCAATGATGTTTAGACTGTAGCTGTGTCCTTGTACTGAACATATCAGGAGGGGTAAAGACCCCAACAGGGGCTCATTTCCTGCAGGCAGGAGACTGCAGGGGATGTACACAGCAATAACCCTTCAGATCAAGAACACTAAATGAGTCTTCCATGTGCTGATCGAGTGCTTCACCTCTGGGGTGTTACTGTCCTCTACAAAGGTCCAACCAAGCCTCTTTTAAGAAAGGCCATACTTGCCTATATCATGACAATGGAGAATCTTCTCCCTTTGGTACTGAAAACCTACCTGAGGTGAGGCAGGGTGGGGAAACGAAGAGTCTGAACACCTTCTCCTTCCCTACTAGGCAGCCCTTAACACTTGTATTCTAAAAGCCTCCTTGTTAGGAAGTAGAATAGGTTTTTTTCCTTATGTTAATGACAAAGTCCTGTTACACATTTTACTGGGAGTCTAAGTGCATAAGATACTACATCTTGGAAATGACTTTCACATTCCTGTATCTAACTTGAACTCTGTCCCCAATACAGAGCTGTGACTTGCCTTGCATGCAACAAACAAGTGTGGAGAGACACAAACCAAAGGTCAAGCTCCACAGGTATACAAAGTCAATGCCTAAATAAATATATTTTGCTACTACATTAGAAAGTAAAATATGGAAAGCTCAAAGTGCTGACCAGAAGCGAAAAATGACAAATAGCAGTAATTTAAGGTAATTTACCCATTGGGTGCTCTACTCTAGTTACCAAGACAGCAAACAGGAGTCTGAGTGCAGCTGGGCCACACTTCTTGCAGAGCTTTAGAGTAGCCATAATCTCATCAGTTCTCCAATACTCTATTTTTTCAGTGAGAGTATGTTAGCCGAATCAAAGATAAACTGTCACTGCCCTCCCGTGTAAGATTTACAGGAAAGGAGATGGGAATATACTTCAGTAAACAGAAAAATCAGAACTTTTAACAGACAATAGCATTTTCCTGAGTTGCTTTATTAAAGTAATCTTGAACTCAATGAAATTTCTGACAGACTTACATTGATCTTGAAGGTTTCATGGGATTCATGCAAGCTATCTAGTATTCTTAAAGTATTTTGCCAGTTCAAGTCAGATCAGAGCTTTTTTTAAAAAAGGTACTCCCATAATAATTTGAAGATCACATACTGTTTTGCCACCACTGAGTTTTGGAACTCAGCCACTCCCAACTCCCAGACATGCTCCCCAGATTACAGGGGACACGACAGTTGCTAATGGAGGCAAGAATGTCTTTTTTATTTGTCTACACAGTCTGAACCCTGAGAAAACTATCAAACTTGGAAGAAAAAAACCCTCAGCTTGGATGGATTTCAAAGTCTTTTCAGTGTTTGTTTGAACAGTCCTACTGATTTCTGTTGGGCTTGCAAGAGTGATTTATTTTGGGGGGAAGGGGTATTTGTTACTTTTCGTAAAAACTTCTTGAACTAGCAGTTTTCTTGAACTCCAATGATTTCACTACTCATATCTTCACACGCAGTATTTTGTAAGGCTAATGATATACAGTATTCCTTTTTCAAGTCCTGTCACTTGACATTAATTAAAATAAGAACCTAAATTTCACTTATGTCAAGGGTTAGGGCTGGGCTGGCCACTACATGAATGACAGATGCTCTCTATTAATCATCACACTTGCAGAGAACCATTTAAAAAAACAAAAAATACAAAGGACTCAAACTTACAGACAATGACAAACATTTTAAAAGTAACTTATTTTCTCCTTAATCTGACCAGGACTATCTGAATTGAGCCATTTTATCTTTTTAATATAATATAAAATACAGTAAATTTGTTACCCTCAGCATTTTCTGGACTGTCAGAAGTGAGGCTTCCTTCTTCTTTATTTAAGTAAGAATCTTTCTTGTCCTTATGAAATTTTTCCAGCATTTGGAATTTAGACAAAGCCTTGCTGTGAGATGCACTGGAATAAGGTTTAGGGGGAACTACTTTTAAGTGTACATAAACATTTATAAGTGTTTATACATAACGGACAGGGAATAAAGAGAAAAATAGGATGTGAGAATTCAAATTGACACTTCTGAAAAAGTAACACAGTTCAGTTTCTTGTAGATTCAATAATCTATAATTTTCTAGCCATAACTAAAATTTAAAGTTAATAGTTATAACTTGTGAGAATAAAACTCTTTTTTCACCTCTCTTTTTTACTTTTGAAAAGAACCGATTCCTTGTTACACATATACCTTGCATTGAAATACACTGTTCTAGGAGCTCAATATGTTACCTGAAAATAAAGAAAACTAGTAAAACTACTTCAACAATAAGACACTTTGTACTACAACCATTGAAAGAAAGCATCTAGATCAGTTTAAAGAAAAGTGGAAAAACATAGGTACCTAAATGTGAATTACTACTGTCTTTATCACTGTCAGGTGCAAGAAGTGCATGTTGTTTGCTCAAGCCCTTGTGAGGACTTGGTTAGCAGCAAATACAACCAAATGCCTTCCGTTCACATTAGTAGAATTATGTTTTAGATAACTACCTATGCTGAAAACTCTGCTCTCTCAGGATACTCAGATGATAGTCACACTACACACTTTATATGCCTTAGGCCAGCCGGATGCACTATGCTATAGACTTTTCCTTGTTCAGATTGCCAGGGTGGCTTCTAAATCAGCCAACTCAGAGAAAACTCTAAGTTACAGGTCTTTTGAATTTACCTTGACACAAGAGACAGCAAGAGTCCCCTCAATTCCCCCAATCAAGGGGGGCAGGCCAAATACTTCTGCTATCTAGAAACAAGACTATGAGAATATGGTTTAGTCAAGGACTTGTCAATGTTAGGTTAATGATTGGACTTGACAATCTTAAAGGTCTTTTCCAATCTAGGCAATTCTGTGATTCTGTGATAAGTGGCCAGCAGCTAACACAACTCACAAACATCTGGGGTGACTAAAGGATGTATGGCAGGTGCAGTGCAAAAAGAGAAAAGGTATGAAATCCATTCTGATACAAAGCATGGGTCCTTTATTGCCTCAGTTGATGTCCAACTCCACTACTGAGGCATCGCTTATCTAGATTTATATTCTCCTACATTTACCAGGAAACTAGAAGTGTTGACAGCATGTCTTCTGTTGTAAATAATGTCAACATCTGATTCCTTTTAAAACAGCAATTTAAAATAACTACCAAAGTCCTCCTATTGCTTATATTTCAAGTATTAAGCCTAATTCAAGAAACAGATCCAGTTTCAGTGTTTATCTCCCAGATCGAGATGCTTTATAAGCTATTCTATGTGAATGATGCTTATGAAAACAGGACAACATATACACTCTAGAAAGCTAACATAGGGAAATATTCTATAGGCTACACAGTAGATCACCAAAATGATCTAAAGACCAAGTGCCAAATATTTCTTTGTCATGGCTCTCCAAATTATTGATCTACTTGAATTTAGCACCAAAGCCGTGTTTAAACTAGTACATACGAGTTAATTGCTATTGTCATTTACACAAAAGTATTTCATGGATTAGTATTTATAACTCTTATTATTCTCTGGAGTTTCTCTTCAGATGGTATAAAAAGTGACTTCACATAAAAGGCTGAATCTGAGGTCAAATTTACTAAAATAATCCTGCAGATTAAACAATTTAGTTTGTCGTTATTACACCACCTGTTCTGTTTCCACTTCAGGGGCAGCACGCACAGAGCAGCCTACTGGTCATTAAAGGGAAAAGAATCACATCAAGAGAAAATAAGTAGAATACTTATCTGACTGTAGTCATTGAAATTAAATGAGTAAAACAGTGAATATTAATATATCTTGAGTACGAAATACAGAAAGTAAGAGATAACTCTGGTTAATAAACATACTAATTTTTTGTTAGATTTTCAAAGTTATTCCTCCCCACCACTGTCTGTCCTACTACATCACTATAGGTGGTGATGTATAATGTAACAACAATTAAATAGAAGTTCACACATTTACTAGTTTCTTCTGGAAATGACAAATGAAGTAAGTGGCAGCTTGCTTTCAGTGAGAATACTATAGTCAAATGGATGACTTGCAAAGGATTTTCTATAGAAAACACACTAGTAATACAAGGCTGATATGAATAAATATAGCAAAGTATATTTAATCAAATACCAGACTGAGAATCTGAATGGGGACTCTTTTGTTCACTATTTTCCACTATTTCAGCATGGCTTTCCATCAGTTTCTTCTCTTTTCCCAGTTTAACAAATCTCGTTTGAACATCTTGAAAAGTAAGACAAACAGCAAGAACAGGCAAGCAAGCAAGACAGGACAGGAATTCTTATTATCCAATTTCTTTTCATCATTTAAACGACAAAAGCAAGTAGAAAGGACATTAGTAGAGGTAGGTCTTTAACCTGTCAAATATGGAAGAGAGCATCTTGAATCATAATTTGCACATTTCAGTTTAGAACTGAAGAACAAAGAGTTCAAGCATGCCTAGAATAACAAGTTGAGTTATTTTAAAAGGTACTTTATACTTCTCAGCCAAATGAACAGGCACAGTCTACACTGCTTACCACTCACCTACAAAACCAAGTGAAAATGGGCTATTAGTTTAAATCTCTACTTTCAGTGGCAAGATGCCTTGGAAAAAACCAATCAGACAACAAAAAAATGTATAGCATATATTTAGTCTTCCAGTCAACTCGCCAAGAAAGCGCAATATAGGTACTGAAGTAACTAAAAATGAAAACCTCAAACTGGAAACAACTTAACAGCTTGGTGCACTACTCAAGCTAATTACCCAGACTATATTTTGTTAATGTAACAGTATCTCCATACAGTGCCACCCAAACACATCACCTCATACATATGGAGCACATATTTGTAATGCGGTGCTGCACTGGGGCTGCAGGTAAGGTTTATACATTTACAGAAGTTTGATTCATGATGACAAAAGCACTTTAAAAGTAATAATTCTATTAGCTGACCTAAAAAAGTCCTATCTGCAGCCAATGTAGAGGAGAATATAAAAGGATCTCCACAAGATTTCAAAGCATGCCAACACTACACTTTTCAGAAATTAAATTCAGCTTATTTCCATTTGTGTTATTATCACAGCAATATTATTTTTTTTCCACAGGACAATTATTTTGGTACTTAAGGCACATTAACCTTACAAAAAGTGACAAGTCTAAATCATCACCTTCTCAGTCATCCCATGCAGTAACTTATATTGCAATGTTGCTGTGCCTTCATCCATTATTAATACATCTAAGCAACATACTACACAAGATATGCCTGCAAAATAATATTAGATCTGACAAAACTGTATTTGATAAAGTATTTGGAAGCATGCAAGACACAGAGACATGCAGAGGAAAAAAAGGAGTAGTTCTACAAGCCTATCCACACCGAATTCCTTATAGTCCCCTGACTTGCCATCTTAAAACACTGCAAGTGTATCTACATGAACTAAAATCACAGTATAGTTTGTAGTGTGCACACACACGTATAAATCCTCCTTTACGTGCAGGACTCATCATTCTCAGTTATAGCCATATAAAAGTTATCAACTTTTGCAACTGCAGAGGAAAACTCCATTTATACTGAAGGTGACCAAGCTGGCCTCTGCAAACTGCTCTTTTGACTCTACGTTAACCTAGACTTTAGTGAGCAGAATGGCAATCATCATAGTACAGATTGTTTCTGCGCTACGCAGCTCCTAATCTATCACAGCGTATGTTAATACAACCGCTACCATTTGCGGGTGTCCCGTGTGACAGACATAACCCCTTCCTCATGGGATGATACGACCAGGAACTCCGCTTTGTGCCCAGACAGAACATGGAAAGCCCTCTAGTAAAACTTAAAGGCCTCCCTGCTTGGAAATAGTAAAGTACTAGGTGGGATGTGGCTTCCTGTGTATATCCCACAAGAGCAGAATTCATGGAATCATAGAATGGTTTGGGTTGGAAGGGGCTTTAAAAATCATCTAGTTCCAACCCCCCAATTCTATGCAGAGAGTGCATAGAATGCACTCCATGACGGAGGGATAGACTAAATAAAACTAATCACCTGGCTGGCAAAAACAGTGAAAGAATTCAGTCCACAGATCTAGCATATTTGCCACACATTCTTGTATTCTCAGTTTTACTGTGTCCTACTGCCAAGATATGTTGGACATTTGATTCAAAATGCATTATACACAGATTACTTTCAACTCCCTCTGAAAAAATCCATCCCCTCATCAAAAGTATGCCTACGAACAGGCTAGCATCTTTTGCAAGTAAATGGATTCCGTACTGGCAAAACTGGGTAGGTTCACCTTCTGAATGCTTTCCTGTTAAAGGAGATGATTTTTTTAAGAGAGACATTAAAAAGTTTGCCAGAACTCTCTTTTTATTTTATATGTCAATAAACCGCAGATCAAGCACATTCCAGTTCTAATAATTTATGTCTAGTTAAACTATACAGCTGATACAATATTAATATAAAAAATAAAAGTGGTGGAATTCATTTGGGTATGAACAACTTGATATAAAAACACTATTTCTTCTGATTCTGCTTTGCATTGTACTTAACCCATATAAGCATTTTTCTCTAAAACTTGTAATCATCCTGCCTTTTAAGTACCTATTCCAATGTTTTTTGGTTTAAGTAGCATCAAAGAGCTTATGGGTTGCTTCAAGCACCTCAGAAAAACCATGGAAGAATGCTGAACTTCTAAAGTCACCTGACAATTTTCTTTGATAGCATGCAGAAAAATGAGGTCATGCTAACTGCTTAATTGTCACACTTTCCCAGCAAGAATGCTCTTGTCCTTCCATTTTTTGAAAAGCTGTAAGTAAATCATAACATCTCATAACTCTCTGATAGGAACTCTCTCATATCCATCTGAGCTTTCCAGCAACATCTTAAAAGGCCAGAGACAGATAAGAAGTCCAGATACCACCTACTAGGGTAATGCCTAAATGGCACAACTGCTGACTAAGATTTAACTCCTAGCTATGACAACACTGACAGGACAGAGCTATGCTTAAGAGCAGAGACTATCAGCAGTATCTGAACTCTGTCAGACAAAAAACTGATTTCTGGAACTTTCTGTTAAGCTCCAGTGGTAAATTATACAAAACATGAAAATAAGAAGCCACCAGTTATTACAAGAAAAAGAGGCAATGACCCTGTGGAAACTAACTACTCACAGGCTTTACTACTCAATAAGAAAACAATGAAGAAATGGAAAACCAGAGGTGGAAAGTTTGCAAACAACAATATATTTTCTTCCAGAACTACGTGACCAAGTCAATACTGAACTAGCAATCATGTCATCACAGCCCTTTTTCCCCTTGAGCCATGGTTCTTCGCAAGGGAAATGTTGAGAATACTGACAGACATGCATCTTGGAAGCAGCTGCTGTTGAAAGGTTTTTCTGTGCTTCCCCAACCTACTACAAATGTTGCAATTAGCATAAGATTATACAAATCAGTCTTTTTCCTCTCCAGTTTTGAGAAACAGAAATCTATAAAAAGTCAGTATAAGGAACAAAATACATTTACAATTATTTCAGCAGAATTAATAAGTTACATTTTCTAATTACCTTACTATTGATAATGTGTTTACTCTTTACAAGTTTTAGTAACTAGAAAGCTACCATAAAAAAAAAAAAATGCAGAAAGCTTGCTTACAGCTTGAACACAATCCCTTTAAAAAAAATACAATTATATTTGAGTTTTATACTTTACAAACTTGCAATGTCCTAAAGCACTTGAATGGCATCAGCTTAATCTGAAAACAGGCCTATGAGGTATCAGAAAGAACTAGCCTGACCCCGTGTGGCCAAAAAATCGCAAAACTACAATATTTACCACCATCATCCAAATCTTCCTCAGATAGCCACCACGGCACTGAATCCTTTTTCTTTGTCTTTTTTTTCCTGGGCTGTCCCAATGTCTCAAGAATGCTGGATTTTTTCTTTGAGTTTCCAAGTGAATCATCTGAAAGGGACTGAGTCAAATGTACACAAGATTAAAGACAGATTTTACATTTTCACATTGTTAACTGTTTTTCAGCCACTCAATTCTGGACTTCTGAGTTCAGATGAATCTTTTTACTCCCCACCGTCTGCCTTTTCTGTACATGCATGACAAAGTTGTGTAAGAAACAATAACTATATTTATGTGGCGTAATAGTGCACATTATAATGACCCCACAGCCAAAATCTGGGTATGTTAGAAGTTAACTGCTTAGTACGGTATATGTTCAAATGAACAGTATAATCAGCTCTTTTTCAATTAGTTATAACATATAAGAACCCAAATCCTTACTATATCCCTGAAGATAACGACGTAGAGCAGAAACAATTTTGCTTTGCATATGAACATTATTAATATTCTAAAAATAAACCTTCACAAGCAACAATCTAGCTCCCAGCAAATCCGATTTCAGAAATTAATTTTATGCTTTGTGTTCATGGAAATTAATAGAAGTGTTAGACCAATTCCTACCCAGCTCTGTGTACTAAGCTTTCATCTGTGTTAGTCATCTATGCCAATTTCGATCAATGGCATAAATCAATGGAGAAAAAAAAGTCTACGAATATGAACATCCCACAAATTTAAGGCACCGAAGAGTAACAGGAAGGAAAAGACCTACAGACACTTCATAAGACAACAGCACTTTTTTTGAAGTGATGCAACTTTTTTTTTTTAAAAAAAGCTCTTTTCCTTTAATAAAGGTCTTTGTGGTTTACAGCAGGCTCAGAGCCACAATTAGCTGTCCAGACATTGAACAAGGAAATACATACATTAAGCAAATGCACTGCAACCTTATGTGCTACATATTCTTTGCCCTTAAACTCAGTAAATATGGGACTTAGGGGAGTGGCATACTTCTTATTTTTATCTATTTTTTAGCCATAATTGTTCAAACCAATTGTTCTAAAGTGTCTTAAAGAACAGAGTTAACAAAAGCCATAAAGCATAAGAAACCAAGAATTCACATATGAAATGCATCATATAGGAAATTTTCAAAAGCTTCGCTTTTGTAATAGTCATAAATAAGAAAATGTGATAGCATAAACAGAATAGTAGAGGCAACAAGCCTGTGGGTACTTAATATGTAAAACACAAGAGGATGTTTTATTAAAACAAGCCCTTGCAGTCCACTGCCTGTTTCCTATTGCATAAAAGGCACCACCATAAAAGCCTAACTTTACTATATATCTAATGCTTCAATTTATATGGGCCTAACAAGAACATCCATAAATCAAATGCCAATTATCCAAAACTACCATTTAAGAAAAAAAAAATTCATATCTCTGACCAATAACATCTTTAGAGCTTACATTTTCACTTGAGAAAACTAAACGCCTGTCATACAGTCTCAGAAAAAAAAACCGGAAGTGCTCTGATCCTTGTGCTTTAATAAAAAACAATTTGAATAAATTATGAAACTGCTAGACAACAGGACGTATTACAATTTCTTTAAGTTGGCTGGCTCAGTGGCATAGAACAAAACAGCTTCAGGTTCTTAATAAATGCCCTATAAATAACAACTTCCTTACACTAGTCACAACACAAGTGCTGGTGTCACTGTCCTCAAAGGTTGGGCTGCCTCCTGCTAGCTAGAAGTACTGACAGGAGCTCGATGCAAGCGCTGTTATCACTTGCTGTTTCTTTTATGACAAGCGGTATCCCCTGCTCTGCAAGCAGAACTTCAGTGATGCTCGCACTCCTCAGGGTATTGTAACTAACGAAACTGAAACTCCCACAGGTTGTTCTGAAGTTCTGGAAACTTTCTGTGTCCAGCCATCTTGTTAACGGCAGACAGTAAAGTTGCAGCAGCTGGGAAAGAAATGCTGACACAAAAATACTAGTGCATTTTTCCCAAAATGTCAGTTGTCCCAACAGCAAAATATATAGATTTTTTTTCTTCTGTTGAAAAAAAAAAAAAAAAAAGGTAAATAAATCAATCAAGTTTTTGGACCAGTAATGGCAGACCAGTAATGGCTTTTCAGGGTCAGTAAGTAGCACTTACTTTTTCCTTCCCCTCTGCTATAAAACAGCCTGTCAGCCTTTCAGGAACACAGAGAGAGAAAAAAAACAACAAACCAACTCAGTTGTCTCAACCCAAATAAAAGCCAAAAGAGCCTGTTTTAAGAACTAGGTCAACTGCATGGCACATAATCAGCTTACAACCTCCTATACACATGAAGGAACTTACAAAAGTAGATAGGTAATACAGGATTGGATCTAAAACACTCTGACTTTCATGGCCAGTTGTCCTACTTATTTTGTGAAATGAGTCTTTTTCAATAAAACAAGTCTACTCCAAATTATATTTTTGGTACAAAATCTTGTGTATAAAATCTTGATCTTGTATTAAAAATTAAAAATATTTTCATAAAAATAGAAGATTTTTTCAAACATGGTTTAATGTGTTCTGTTACCCTTTCAAGCACTATTCTACAGATTTCTAATAAAGATAGTATAGCCTTTCATTTTGAAAGTCCTCCTTCCCAGCTGTCTGTGAATATCAAGTAAAAAAAGTAAACCTAGAAGACTAGAAGCAGACAATCACTTTTTCATAACTTTGCTTTGCTTCAAGTGTCATCAAAAAGAGCAATTAATTGAAGCACTGTGTATTAGAAAGAGCTCCTCACGTTGCACCTCCCAAGGGAACTTCACAGCCAACAGAGCCAGCACTCTGAAAACCTAGGCACTACACCAGTATGACATATGATGCTTAAGGGAAATTAAAATTACAATAGGGGAAGCAAGCTAAAGTAAGATACTGGTGGTGGGGAGTGGTCGCACCACAGGCACACAGACAATGGAAAAGGAAGAGAAGAATCATGGATGACAACAGTGCATTCTGGCAAGGGATAGGGAAAAAGTGTGGCCGGGCAGACCAATCATTTAAAGACCCATCCTACATGCCGTAATTGTTATTACACATTTGTGTTTCCTTCTGCATTAAAGCCTAGAAAATCCTTTTCACTGGTAGCTTTTAAAAATCAGCACACATGCCAAAAGACTTTTGTTTTATCCTCACATTAGAACTGCATCATCCAACTGTATATATGGTCTTTCTTTTATGTTTTAATTGCAAACATACATACAACCTTCCCTACCAAACAAAGGCAGTTTCACTATGGGTTATTTAAAAGGGAAAAACCATCCTGCTCCATTTCTTAAGATTTGCTTAAACAATATTAAGTCTTCCTTAAACGCAGTGAAAAACAACTTGCCCATACCAAGTTAGGGCATTTTGACCATTTCTGATAATGGTTAGCTTAAGTCATAACCCACAGACTTGCATGATTTTGCCTGTACTTAAAATTGTCAAGCATGGTGGGGAATAAAAGAAGGCAAATTAAAATTTTCTGATCACAAGAACATACTTCTTTTTGTTAGGATTAATACAAGATTTTAAAAATAGAATTCAGTGAAATTAGGTATTGCACAGAAAAATAAGGAAATTCTTAAAACAGAGCTTGTGTCTACATAGAGAGAGATAAAAATTTTTTTATCTCATTTTCAATTCTATATCAATTTGAAGCTTCTGCTACTAAATAATAAACAATTAAATTGAAAAAAAAACACCCCAACAAAACAAGAAGCAAGGGCTTTTTCTGAAGATACAATCTGGCAGTGACAAAATATTTATTTAATCACGAAACTGTTCTCTTGATTTCAGTAGAGCAAAATAGGGCGAATTAAGTTTAGCAATAAAGTTAAGACCTTGCAAAGACCCAAACATAAGACAGCTATGTGAATTATGCGATAAAAGCTCAGCTGCATCTTCCATTTCATATTCTCCTGTACTCAATTTTCCCCCCGTATTTTAACAGAGAAAAGGGATGTGACCTTGCTCTGAAACATACCTCTTTCAGAAACTCTTCAAACTGCTCATCTAATTCTTCTTTTGAAAACTGATGAGCCATTATCTGCAACTGGATGTTACCTTCCAAGCAACTGAGTGTAAAAACTAGGATTTAACATAAAAATAATTAAAAGCACTCTGAAATTGGAGTAGCTTAGTGATTTGCTGCTTTCATAGAGGTATAAATAAAACAAAAATCAAGAAATGCCAAATTTCATTCCTCCCACCCCTAATCTAAATTATTTATGAATCAGACAATCAATGCAAACATACCTAGGCTACCCAAATTCCTTATAATCAAAATACTGATTTCCAAAACAACAGTTCGAGCATTTAAACTGGGAGGGATAATAAAAGTATGATTCCTTCCACCATCTCCACATTTTTCTTCAAAAGACAGTTCTGTTAGCTACCCACAATTAAACATTTTTTCAATGATCAAACAAGAATCCACTGCAGTAATACTTCCCATCCATTTTAAGGGCTTTTAATTCCTTTCTATGTTTCTTCTCTAAAACTAGAGACATCTGGCATTGTAAGTTTCGTTTCATTTCATCATCTCTGCTGTGCTTAGGACTCAGTAAACAATAAATACATGAAAGTCTTTTAAGATTAGAGGATGACATTTGGTTTGATCTGCCCTGACACAGAAAGCCAATACCACTTGCCCGCACCCCCCCCATTCCCAAAAGTCTGTGTTGACTTCTCAGGTATAAAATATGCCCCACACTCAAAATGCTACAAAGCTTTTGTATATCACACTGCTCAACACATATGGCTACCTTCAAACTGCCTATGCATAGCAGCATTAAACTACCCTACCATCTCCCAGGCTGAGAAGTGCTATGTAAACATAAAAGGGCTAAACGTTTGCAGAAATGGTTTTACCATTAAATAAAACTTTGCCCAATATGGAGCCCTCTCAGTACACAGGACTGTTACCTACCTAGTAAACAGATTCTGACAGGCGAGTTGTGACAACTGCTTCCTGCTTTCACTCCTTATTCATCCATAGACCACCCTACACTTTGGCTTTGGAAGTTAAAAAAAAAAAAAAAGAAAGTTATAGCAGACTGGCCAGACTTTGAATTGAGTAAGATATCCTTATGTAAGCACTTGGACAATATCTCTGAAAACATGGTAAGAAGATTAAGAATGTTACCTCTCATGACACACGTAATCCAGTATCCTTTTATACTTTTACATCAAAGAACACTCGATGCTAAACGTTAAGATGCTTTAACAGTTACTAGCTATGCCAATTACTTCAGCAAGCGGAGAATACTTAATTCCAGCCTTGCCAGAAAACCAAACTGATTCCTGACATTATCTGTATTTCTGTCTACCTTATAATTACAGCTTTTAAAAATGCTAACAAACTTTATTTTTCCCAAGGATAAAAAAACCTGTCAGACAATTTCCATAATAGAAGATTACAGACAAACGTTATCCTTAGCAAATATACTTTACAGCCAGACCTTTAGAACTGGAGGCTCCCATAGAAGAAGTCACTTGGGAAGGTATCTGCTAATAACGCAGTGCAGAAAGCAGAAGTTTGGGGAAGGTTAAGCTAAACCACAGGGATGAAGGAACGCTTATACAGCCTAACACATTTCACGCCATCTTTTAATCATCCCAGCGCTAGGACCAGCCGTGACCTGATCCTCCGCCGGCTTCCCCTCAGGCACACGCAGAGCTGGCGCGGGGCGGCGGGCGGGCAGCAGCCCTGAGGCCGGCGGGCCGTGCTCCTCCCAACCCCAGCTGCGACTCCGCGGCTCTCCTCCAGTCCCGTCCTCTCCCGCCCTGGGCCTATCGAGCGCTG
>VZZY01004672.1:10731-32670 GCA_013400335.1 Eurystomus gularis | reverse complement strand
CACCAGCCGCCTGCCCCCGGGCTGCCGGCAGCGGGAGCAGAGATGCGGGGCGCGGCTTTGGTTCTGCCCCCGCCGCTGTCCGTTCTCCCGAGCTTGCTGCTCGCGTCGTTTCTTGCCCGCCTTCGCGGAGCCAGCGGGGCGTTAAAACCAAATCCCGTTCACGTCTCCGTTTGCCGGCGATGCCAGGCCCGTGCAGGGGAGCACCTTTGGCTTCCGTTCGCGAAGCCTGTGGGGTTGAGGCCGGTGCCACCTGCCGCCGAGTCCCTGCCTCAGGTTTCTCCGGGACGTGCTTCTCCAGACGTCGTTCGGCTGACCTGGGAAGGCAGGATGGAAAGAGTTAAAAGCGCGTTGCTTTCCCTAATGCAAAGGTCAAAACCAAACCGTCCCTTCACACGGAAATCCCCTTCTAAAGCTTTTCTGGTGTTTTCAGCCGGAGATGAAACACGGTCGGCCGCGGTGCTTTTAATAGGTTTTAGCACATCTCTGGAAATGTTTAAAACACGCAGAGAAATTAACGACCCCGGTTTCCCTGACCACTGTCTCTCAAATAACCTCAGAACAATCGCAGTCTGTGCTTGTATGTGCTCTCCAGCTAGGCTCTGTCCGTCGTGGTTGTTGTGAGAGTCACGTTGCTTTTAGGAATTTTCACGCCAGCTTTTAGTAAATGGCAAAATAAAACCAAGCTCGCTCAAGAATACAGATGAACGTTGTTTGCACACGCACGTACGCGCGTTTTGGTTCTGGGTTGAGCAGGCTCGGAGTGAAAAGATTTGGAAAGGAGGTTTTCTTCGGCGAGTGTTGGATACTCATCGCAAGTGAGAAACTAGTTAAAATCCTATTACTGTCTCTCATTTCCTGTTAGCTTCGGAGATAAAGACCGTGCTTCCAATATGGCCTTTATGTATCCCAGATTTTTTCCTACAAGTATAAATTATAGTTTAAATTCAAAGAAGCAAAGAAATACGAGCTCTGTCTTTTCCGCCGAAGTCTATAGGAATTGCTTTGGTAAAGGTGCTGCAGCCCTTCTTTCAATCGGGCCTTTTGTCTGCAGATGGAGTATTGTATTTCCATTTGCAAAGCATGGGTCATTTATTGCGTCCTCGTGCGCAACTTCTGCTGCTGTCTATGGGAAATGTGGGAGCTGATCAAGGACAGGACGCCCACATAAACTAATATACTAGAACGATTTGTTAAGCGTGACAGCCTACCGCTGGTGAAAACATCAGTCTCCAACATTTGCTCTTTTCTCTCGTCTCATGAAAAAGCGTGGAGTGAGACATGAGCGTTTAAAGAGAAATATGGAAATTAATTAAGGGATGTCAGTCTGATGCTGCATGCCTTGATCCTGCCTAGATTTAAGCCAATGCAAATTTTGCTGTTAACTTCAAAGTGGTAGCCGTGACATCATTCATTGATCATGAGAGTTACTTCATATATAATCAAATAATCACATCAAGGGCTCAGTCCTGCGAGCTGCTAAAAAACCGTTGCACATTGAAGCCTTTCTCTTTGCAGAAACATGTTCAAAGAGGCATGCACAAAGTATAGAAAAATGTGCAGGGGGATCAATGCTCTTGGAAACCTCAGTACCCATATGGGAAGGAAAAAAAAATCCCAAACCACTCTTGATGACTGTGGTGGAGAGGAGGCATTGCCTGGTGTTGAAATGTCATCCAGTGCATTCAAATAACATGCACAATAGCCACTTAAAAGATTTTCATTTCCTTCTAATGCCAACCAGTTGGAGCCGTTTTCTCAGGAGCTCTTAACAGTGAAGCTTAAAAACAGGGAGCAGAGCTAGCTGTAAATTTCAGCCAGGAATGTGGCAGTTTGGGCGGCAGTGTTAATAAAGCAGAAGGGTAGTAAGAAATTCGGAAATAGATCCTGCTGGACAGAACCCCAAATTATAAGGTAAAATTCTGGCTCTGCTGACATGGGTGGGAAGCCTTTGTTGACTTCTATGAAACCAGATTTTGCTGCTGTAGACACTGGTTTCTCATCTAAATGCGTGGCATGTGTACACTTAACACCTTTTTCCTCCAGGTTGCTACAATATAACGCTCCACGTATTAGTGTAATAATTTCAACCAGTTAATGGCAAAATTAAAAGGGATAAAATATCCATACTTTTATTTTTGCATGTTTTAATTTCAGATGTGTATCATCATCCGTAAATGTCAATGGGGAAAAAGACATCAAATAAAAAAGAAACAAAATGTCTGCCACATCCACTTTGGCTGAGGCATTGCATTAGATAGTATTTCAGTACTGAACTTGCAAATATGTGAAATATGAGATTATGATAATAAATATTTAGCCATATTCTTGGTTAAGTTTTTTTAAAGGTTAACAGTTTCATACTGAATGAAAAGCAAACAAACAGTGGTGAATTAAGAAGTTAAAACTGCATTTTCTGTGCATGCCCGCTGTGATAATACTTCCTTACATGACAAAGCAATAAAAACCCTTCCCAGAGTGCACACCAGAGTAAGGAAATCCTTCCATAAAAGCACAGGTTGCACAGAAAATGACAAAAATTATGTGGAACAGTGTTTTGTGTGATAGAAAATGGCTGCCTGGCATTGTTAAATTAAGATTAGTTATAAAATAGTTCACCTAACTATAATTTCAGTTTACAAGATCATTTTTGATACTTTCACCATTTTTTCACGGCAGGTCTTATTTTGTTCCGCCACTGATTAAACATAGTCCTCAGATCCCAAGGGCCAGATTTATGGCTGCCTGCGATACAGTAGCTAGCCTGAACTCAGCTTAGCATCTCACCCGCCGCGTCGTTTCCATCACACGGCTTCTCCGTTGGCTGAGAACGAAATTCTGTGTCAAGTTTTAAATTATTCCAGAGGTTTAGACTGCTCACTAATCTTATTTCTGCTCTAAGCTTGCGTTCCTTGAACATTGCTGCAAGTTGGGAAGCTGGGCTGCCACACTGCTGGCCATTTCCCGATTGCTGGAAGTTGGCAGACATGCACCATTTCTTAGGCTTTTTGAAAACGGATCCTCCCTCTGGCTCATTTATGAAAATGCTTAATTGCCTTAATGTTGTGCCCTGTGCTGCCAATTTTTCAGTTCATCTGGAAGAGGGGAAGTGCAAATTTGCACAAATTTGTAATTACTGGCTGCAGGAATAATCCCTCCCCATCATAGAGAAAACTGCTATCACCAGCAAATTTAAGTGGTTAAAAGTTCCTTGAAGGGGGTAAATGCAGTTAATAATGACAGCTGCTTCTCACTCTCTCCATTTGTGCATTTGACAACATTTAACACTGCTTTTTCTCCCATTTCCCCATTCTCTATAAACTTATTGGGAAACATCGCTCTATTGCGTAATCCAGCCAGTGGAGCAACATCCCTCCGCTTTTGACAAATCCTGGGAAAACGATTGTGCAAAGATAGATACAAACGCGGCTGGTTTGACCAACAGTAGCACATCTGAACTAGCCTAACGATCCTGCCCTATGCCTACGGCCAGTCCTTCTTTGCCAGTGAAAATGCTCAGTACTTGGCTTCAGGCGACACACCTACAACTCCTATTCTACACAGGGACTGGAGAAACATCTTGGGTCATTTCGACCAGAGTCGTTTGAACTGTCATGAATATTCTCCTTTGTATATAGAAAGTTTTATAATAAATTTTTCTCTTTGCGTGAAGACACACCCCAGATCTTCAGAAAAAAATATAAGGTAAATATTTTAATAAAAAATTCTTAGTGGCTTAGGAAATATTCGACTCTGAAAACTCAGCAAAGAAAAAGGAAGTGTTCTGATTTATTCAAATTTTTCAGATCTGTAAAATCTCTTGTTAATCCTGACAACATATCTGCTTAACACTGGCAAGAATATTAGCTTTGCATTTCAGATTTTCACTTGGTTATTTTTAGTTCTTCTGAAGCCTGGGAAATAAGAAATATAACCGCTTTGAACAGTCTGAAAGAGCCAACTCTAGCAGGGCCTCTGAATCTGATTAGATAAAACAACAAAGAGGTTCTGTTAGGGCAGCGGCAGGAAGAACTAAGGTGGGTGGCAATATCTGTCATAACTCAGGGGAAATGTAGCCTCAAAGCACTCAAAAGTGGGTGAAAAAATAACATAAGCAATAGACAACTTTCCCACATCTTAGGTCACCCTCCAAATGTAGTTTGCAGAATTTTTTCTGTGCTCAAGTTTTTGTAATTTTTTTTTTTAATTTTTTTTTTCAAGTACAATAAACAGCACATGCATGTGTGTTTTTCTTAAAGCTAATTTAGGGGAACATCATTGCAAATAAGTATCCAAAAAAGCGCAGTATGGCAAGTGTGATTTGTGGATACAGAAACGGTGTAAGATCTTCAGTGATGGATTTGCAATTTTCAACATTTTCCTCTGAGAGTAAGGTAGATTTAGTAGGATTGCCACAGGAAGTTGCTCCCTAAAATACAGGCTAGTCATAACATCCCATTTTGTCCTGCTGGCTGAAAAAGGATCAAACTGTTGTGTTTAGTGCAACTGGGAGGTCTTCAGGGCTTTTTTTGGTTGATCTAAAAATGATCTGTTATCGGAGTGGTGGGAATCTGGAACACCCACTCGGTCAAGGATCATGCTTCCCTGCTTTCAGTGCAGGATGGTTATTTTGGGTTGGAGTCTCTGCTGAAGAGGTAGAAAGAAGGATTTGTGCATCTTCTCAAGAAAACCAGTCAAAATGTTTTCAAAGTTGCTACGCATCCACAATGTTGTCTCCGTTAGAGGCTGGGAGCGTTACCTGTTTGAAGCCTGCTGCTAAGTGTGACCCACATCAGTGATGGCTGCAGCTAAGGAGCGTGATGCTTGTTCCTCACATGGAGGTGTATGAGAACAGTCCCTCCAGCCTGTTCTTTACCTGCGTGTAACTGCTGGCATTGCTCCGGTAACTCTAGATCAGTCTTCCCTGGGACAGACATGGGACATAGCACTAGGAGCACACATGTATGATAACGAATGCTATGCCAATACCAGTTTGTGTTGTTCCAGTGGTACGGCCTCCCGTGCCAGGCTGAGAGTGTTCAGCATGCTTGCATGGTTCTTTGCACTCAAACGGAGTGGTGGAGCTGTAAGCACCAGAGTTCAAGCTTGATGGGCAGGGTCTACTCAACTCTTTGCGGCTTCTGGCAAAAGGCTTGTTGTAGTTACGCTGCTGAGGTAATAATTTCATTAGGCAGTTAGTTATTGGACAAGATTTGTCTTCAGGCTTGAAAGGTCATTATTTTGTTAAGGGGTCACTTGCTTTGCCACATAGTAGACTACATTTTTAGAAAAAAAATTTGGAATTACCATTAATTTATTTGCCAGGAGTTTGGTTTAACTTTTTAACCAATGTATTCCACAGTTTTCCTGACTTGATATCTGCTATAAACAGTATTCCTATGAACCAATTGGTTTGTTAGTGGTATTTCTATGGCATTTTCAGCAGGCTAAAGGTAGTTACAGTGTACATTTGGACAGGAGAGCTGGAGTGCAAAATTTTCCCAATTACCTTTTCTTGGTTTTATTTTTTCATACTTGGAAATAAAGAGGATATAAACTGATGTTCTGTGTACAGAAAACAAAAGCCAGCCAGATATGTTCTATGGAAAGGAAAACCTCACCACTCTGAAACTCTCAAATGCAGACAGGCAGAAGATGGTTTGTTGGTTTTTTTTTTTCATAAACAGTGCTTTAGGTAGGGATATGACCTCTCATTACGTAGAGATTTCCAGCAGCTGAACATTTGGTGTCTGTCTGCCACCCACCTAGTACCAAAAATGCCACCAAGAGATCGGCTTGTTGAAGGACTAAAATAGTCCTTAAAGATTAGTCTCGAAGGACTATGACACCTGCTTTCCTGTGTCTTCTCTTTCTCTCCATATCTACCCCACTAATCGCCTATTAGCTCCTAAGGTACCAGAAATAAACACCAGCAGACCCAAGGTTCAGACAGTGTATATTAAGACCTATGAAAACTGCCTTTTGCAAGCGTTTGTCTGGAAAATAATACCTGGCTTAAGGATTTAAAACCTAGTGAGGATCTTTGTTGTTTCAGGCTTCTGGAAGTGGTCATTTTCTTAATGTGATAAGAAACTGAAACGTTTTCAAAGAAAAGACACTTGGATGTGTGGCCTGCATGGATTAGTAAGACTGGAAGCTGCTGTTCCACGAATCCCTTAATTACAACAAACCTTCCCTGGCGAGCTGCTGTATTTATTTGGTTGAATGCTAAGCCATGACTTTTATGTGTATACTAAAGATACTTAGGTGTCACTCTTTTCTTGCAGTGCAATAATATTTGACTTGATTTAATTTAGGTTTTGATATGCTTGGGCTTTTTGTTAATCTCCTCCACTCTGAGGGATAAAATAGACCGGTGTGAAAGCCTTGTAAGCGTCAACAATATAGTTCAAGCATGGCATCTGCAACCAATAATAAAGGCTATGCAACTTTTGAATGAAAAAAAAAAGTCTAATTATCATGGCAAAGGAAAGATGGTTGACTCATCTTCGGCAGTTTGGATTACATGTGTGGGATTGTGTTTTGGATGGAGCACTCCAGAATAGCAACACTCCATCAAAAACACAGTCATGCACCTGTACTCCAAATGGCTGAATAAGGCAAAACACATGTCATCTGAACACTGTGAATCAAATTAAAAAAAAAAAAAAAGAAAAGAAAGGAAAGCTGGAAGAGAAATAAAGACAAGTACCATAACATTGGTGTGTGTGAAGACTTGTTTCTCTAAAGCTCACTGAGTGATTTATTTATCGCTAAACCTCTGTTCGCAAGCCATGTTTGATTTTGCTTGATGCTGATATAGACACTGCAACCGGATCTTATGGAAAGGGCTGCCAGCAACTGTTTGATCCTGATAAATTACAATAACAGGCACAATTTACAATGAGAAGCTATTGCTGCTTCTGGCCCTAATGTGTGATGAGGTTTAAAACATGGTGGGCCAAAATTCTCCTTACCTGGTGGCCCCCTCAGACCGTTTACAGAAGAGCATAAGAGAGCCATTGAGCAGGAGAAAATTACATTCACAGCAAGAGCCAGGCCCAATTTTATATCAAAAGTGAGCACGTGTGTGTATGTGTATCTGCCTGCATATCGAGTGAGAGATGTTGTGGGGAAAAGAGGTACAAGAAGAGTGTATAATCCACATGTTTAGAAACTTGTCCGTTAGCTGAGCAGCCCATTCCTTCAATTCCTTCTACACGTGCCGTGCACACTGATGCACTCTCCCCCGAACACTTACGCCTGCAATGCATATGTGTTGTGAATATTGAAGTATTTGCTTTGGAAAGTTAATTGATGACTGGCTGTTTATTTGATCTTCACAGTGTCGAGATCGAAACATAGTAAGTGATAAAAAACACCCAATAGTTGGACATGGAAAGAGGTGTAAATTCAGAAGGGGATGTGCAGTGATACGAATTAGACCTCTCTGTGTATTTTCTGAGCAGAAGCATTCCCAGACACCTGCCCCTGATTTCAGAAATGTATACAAGCCACAGCCCACACCCAGGAGAGTAAAGTTGGATTTCGTGAGATATTTCATTGCCTAGAAGCTTTTGATAACCCCTTCAGATGCTTTTTTTGCCTTTTTAGGGGACTTTGAGTCTAATCAGAGTAACATACATATTCTTACTGATGTGGCAAGGGTTAGTGGTCCTAGAGGCCAATGTTAATAATCCAAAAAAGAGACATACTAAAGAATAAAATGGAGTGAAAGGGATGTTGCAGGAAGAAAGAGGAACAAGAAAAAGGCATCAACTGCATGATTAGAAACCTGTGCATTCTCTGAGCAGCTCATTGCTCATTCCTCCTGTAGGGAATCGTACAAGGGCAGAAGAGACAATTTTACACGCTTTTGTTAGTGAAATGATGAGAGAGGCTTCAGAGGGTCTCTAGGAGTAGTGGTGACATTCAGTGGCTCTGACGGATTATTTACTAGACTTCTGAAGGACTGTAATGTACCTCTCATAACACTTTGAGTAGCGTTCAATGGACTAAGGCTCCACCATAGCTCTTGCCCACTCTCATCTTCTGTTTGTCATCTAGCTGCTGTCAGGCTCACGTGGGACATGTCCAGAGAGGATCAGGAGAAGTTTTCCTCTATTCATAGCATGATTTTTCTTCACCCCAACATGTAAACACACTTGCACATGAACAGCAGAAGCTATTCTCAGTTCTCCTATATCCACCAACCCAATTTGTATGTCCTCTGCCTTTTGTAGCCTTTGACAAATAGGTTCTACCATTCCTTTGCTTTTCTCGCCTCATTTCCCATTTAAACACATATATGAATTCCACTAACCATCCCTCTTTTCCTCTGAAGAAATGTATACATGTAACTACCACTCCCTCTCCCTGCCCCTGCTCCCCCAGCTTTTATACAGTATCGGTACTTCCCATGTCATCTGCTGGAGAGAAGCTGGTAGAGCTGCTGCACATATTTAAAAGGCAAGTGCACGTGTGTGAACACACATATGTGCGCACACGTGCTCTTGTGTGTAGATATACCCCTGTCCCACAGAGTGAATGTTTGCCTGGCTCACAGAGAACGAACCAGGAGAGGCGAGCATGGACTTGTACCTCTATAGCACGGAGCACGGGCAGGGTGCAAAGCCTTAGAGAAGGATCCAGTATGAAATATAGGTCTTGAATGCAAAGGGGAGAGGGTTTGAGGACAAAAGAGACACGTTTCTGTACTTCCAAATATACACAAATGTTTAGTGTTTATCTATGGTCTCTGTGTGAAGTGGTAAACTACCTGTGAAAAAGAAGCTAAGAATCATTAGTTAAGAGGTGCCCATTTGTATTAACTATTCTGAAGGAACCTTGGGTGCCAAAAATGAGGTTGGATAATTCTAGGCCAGGTTCCAAGATTATATGCCTAACAAGGAAGCATGTATTAGAAATTTGAATTAGACATGAGAAGGCGATCATAAGAGAAAAAAACCCTTGAAGTAAAAATATTCTGAAAAAGAGATTAGACAGAAATTAGACTAATGGTTGCAAAAAGTGGCCTGAATATTAAAAATGAGGACACTATAGGAAATACCTTAAATGAGTCCATTTTTTTTCTGAGCATGGCTGCTCAAATTGCAATAACCTAGCAGAATTTAAGGGATTTTTTTCTCAGTTGGTCCCATAGTGGAAGAAGAAACATGACTGTTATTTCCTCTCACTTTGTGTAAGTATAAGTGACATATCCACAGCTTGGTGGGTTCCTGGAGTATACAGGGTGAAGGTGTTGGAAGTATTGTGGTACCAAGACTGGTAACTTGTTTGACCATGACCTGCCTTCTAGGAAAGCAGCCATAAGGACCTCGCTTCCTCTAGTAACTGGTTCTGGTCCTTTTGTTAGAAATCCATCTCATTCATCACTTAAATGTGTTTGACTTGAGCCTTCCACTTTTGAGACAATCCTCTGCTAGATTAAAGAGCCCTGGAGAGCACTCTGTTTCATCTCTGTGAAGCCAAACCACTTCTTAATCTTCTTCTTGACCAGTTGTGACTTGAGGCAAGCAGACTTCCTTCATACAACCATGGGAGCTACTAATTTCATTTGAAACCAGCCTCTATGATAATATAACAGCAAGGTGTGCGAGTCACTGGAGTGTATCCTTCCACCTGCTTGCACAGTTTCCAACCAGCAAGCGCAAACAGCGAGAAAGCCGACAACCAGAGACAGTAGAGCTGGCTACATACGTTCCCCCCATACATCGGCTTTGCTTCAGCTGAGCCGACATTGCCACAGGGAGGGTCATAGGTTTTAAGAGAGAGGTTTCCAGGTGTCCCTTCTGCCTTCTCTAGGCAGCGAACTACCCCACATAGTTCAAATTTCGTCGTAAGCCATGTTTACTGAGTTGTCAGAGATAAGCCTGGCTCTGGAGGCAAATGTTAACATGGGGAACAGAAATGCCATCAGTGAGCACATATGGCACTGTTTGTACTCTTAAGTTTGAAAGAACTAAACAAGTTAACAAATCCAGATGTTTAAAATCACTAAGAGTGTTTAATGAAAACAAACAAAATACTGTAGTCTATAAAGCAAAACTTGTTTTTCTTTTGCTCCTTTTGGCCAGCTGGGATTAGTGTTTTTCTGAGCCTATACCCTCCTTTGACATATGGGACGTTTTTGAGGGACATTAGTCTCAGCAGATGCTGGGTGGCGCTTGGGTGGATGCCTCTGATTTTTAGTTAGTTAATAAATCAGCTTTTACAACCATGTGTATCCTATGATTTAACACATGCGTAACAATAATACTGGATTAGGAAGAACAAACTGTTTCACTGCAAAGGATATTTTATTTCTTAGTAATATTGCATACAATATAAGCTTTTCTGTAACATAAACAAAGGATTCATGCTATTTTTTCATTTAGCCGGTGCCCTTCATCCCCGTGGTTCAAACTGTCCTCGGAATTGCATTAGTACAAATGCAGAGTACCTCCGCTGAGCTCAGTAAAACTCTTTCCATTCACTTCAAAGGGTGCTGCTTCAAACCTCATGCAGCCTGCTTTCCACAGGCATCAGTAGCCACTTCCTGCCCAGTAAACTGCTTAAGTGATGTTCCCTCAATTAAAAAGACCCATGTAATGCTTTACCTAATCAGAAGGTTAAATAGTATCACATTGCTTTCCTACAAAAATCTTCTTCCTATGCGTCCTGCTCTTGTTTTTGCACGGAAAACTTTCTTTTTAATCTTCAAACTCCCACTGCAGATATGTGCTAAGCTACTAGCACACATGACATCATCCTTGGCTTCAGCCTTTGAAAGTGAAATGGTATTTAAAAATATGAAATTCTGGTAGCAAAGTCACACTTGAAGTTGAAGTTTAAAACAAAACTGACAATAAAATCAACTGCCAGGAAACAGACTATTTTTTAAATTAGACATCTATCATGTCAGCTTTGGGTTAATCTCTGGAGCCAGCTCAAGGATGGATGAGGTAATATTTGCACATGTTGTGGATAAGATAGAATGAAAATGGATTTTCTCTCTTTTTTTTTTTTTTTTGGCTAATGTGCTACAAAGATTATGAGCCTGATGGTTGGAATCAGTACGAGCTGTGATTGAGAGGTTATGTGTGAAGCAGCAGATTAGAATGGGTTTAATATGTTGCATGATGGTCTCTGAAAGTCCCAGGCTATGAACAACGTGTTGTGAATAGGGGCACTTGCAAGAGGTAGGAAGATAAGTGATAAGTGGTGGGTTGACATAATTCTGGAAAGAGCTCTCAGAGCCAACACATTTAGTGGATAAGTTTAAGGACTTGGTTTCATTGCTTTAGTTATAAGTGCCAGAGATTGAGGCTTAACAGGGAGTCAGGACTTGGTGACCGAGCCAGCTAAAAGATGGCTGGATGTAAGTTATAATGCATAAAAGAAAATGAGACATTGAATCATAACCTGTTATAATAACAACCACTTTTGCTATTACAGCAACTATCTGAAAATTTGTTTTTGTCCGTGTTAATAGTATTTAAAACACACACGAATTACAGCTGGGGAAGATATTCCATTAATTCCTGTTTTCTGTGCTTTTTGTGAAAGCTTTTCTTAGTCTTTGTCCATACTGTTCTCTAAAGTATATTCCTGGCAAAGGCCACCATTTGCTCAGTGTTTGCTCCAAACTGCCTGTGAAAGGTTGACATGTGCAGAAACTCTCAGATGCATGGTTTAGAAAGTGCGGGTCTCGGGTGGCTTCAATCTATCTTCTCCTTTTTCGGTGGCCTCAGTGGTCTTCTGCATGATCTTGGCAGTTCTGGAGACCCAGTTAAGTTAAATTAGTCCTTTCCAAGAGGCTGCCCAGGGGTTCATGCTGCAGCCTTGTCTGTAACAAGCAACTATGAATTGCTGATCCTTTGATCTGTTTCTCCACACCACAGGAGCTGCTTTGCACCTCCTAGCAGTGTGCAGGAACCGAGGCAGAAGAGTCCTACAGGGTAAGGCTCCACCCACCCACAGACAGTGACATGAGTTTGGTTGCACATTTTGTGCCTGTTTCCCTTGTGTGCTCCACTGGAAGAGGACTGAAGACCATACAAGGGGCAGGGAGAAAAAAAAGTCCATTTTCTCAGGAACATGAGGGCCAGGAAAATAAGTGAGATGTTGCATTGTCTTTGAATTGGAGAAGGGAAGATCTGTCCCACAGCCATCTCCATTCCTCTTGAGAGATACGCAGACAAGAGGCAGGTTTCAGTCAGTAATATCAGGTATATGAGTGTAAGGCCTGAACTTTCTCCCAGGTATTTTTGCCACGGGCAGCTGTGAGTTTGTTACAATCTTCTGGAAATGCCACAGTCAGGGAAGTCGCAGTCTTTATACACAAGTGACCATTACATACCCATAGTATTTATACAGGTGGCACTGGGTGCTTGTCCATGAAAGATGTACTTGACGCTGCAATATACTGCTCAAAATACATCAGAACAATGGAAATAATGACTTTTTTTTGTACCCTACTACCTTTTTTTTCACCTGACAGCTGTGAAGAAATTAGAAGTCTGCTTTTAGGGCTGTACTTGTCAGGTTATTGTCATCGTTACAAGAGATTGCCAAGAATCCCTAAACAAACCTTCAAGGAAAAGCAAGAGTTAGCCTAGACAACAGCCCTAGACAACTGAAGCCCGCATTTTAATTTCAAGAATGTTAATTCTAAAGTTTATATACCTGCTCTCCACTTGAGCGATGGATCTGTGAACTATTAGCTGTATTTAGGGCAAGGACATTGTGCTGCCTAAAAATGCCAGAGGATGCTCAGGTGAGAACCAGCAAAAGATGAAAGTACTTGATGCCAGCCTTGGCTGCTGACATGACTGAACCGAGGAGCTCAGCTTTCCCCAAAGAAGACCACACTGAATCTTCTTACAGGACTACATAGAAGAAGACACAACACTGAGAATTTTCGCAGCCAGCTGCCACTGCAAATGGGTAGAGAAGTAAAACCATTAATAAAAAGAATCAGTGGTTGTGAAGGTTTTGGATTTTTCGATAGAATATAAAATGAGTAGACAATATTCACTACTTCTAAAGGAGAGTCACTGGAGGAAATGTGAAGTAGCCATGACTGGGATTGGGAAGGAACGGAAGCAGAAAGGTTTAAAAAAAGTTGCACTTCGCTATTTTTTATTTCCCAAAGAGTCTGGTTTTCTGCATTCATTTTGACTTGTGGAAAGGTGTTTACTCGATATTTACACTGTATCCCGCTCTGTGAAGAAAGTTATACAACATATATGTTAGTCTGTGCAGGTGTTTGTAAATGTTACTTTTGCAGTTTACCAAATGGAAAATATATCCAACAGCATCTTCTTGAACCTGTAAATAAATTATTTTCTAGAGCAGCCATCAAGCATATCATGAAAGGATATGGCAGACCAATTCCACTGACAACAGCATGAGATTTATTATGAAGCAGATGTGAAACAATACAAATACTGGCAAAAAGAATACTTCTGTCTACCTGAGCATGACAAAGCTTCAGAAAACACGTTGATACTGATTGAATGTGCAATGAAAATAATTGTGTGATTCTCTGACTGGAACTGCAGCCTGAAATGCTTCTAGATGACCTCACAAGTGACTCTTCCTTTCGGCCGAGGCTGAGCTTTTCTTAGAACTCTGAAGTTCTCCCCACAGGGAAGGAGCCACGAGCATCCTGCCTGGACATCCAATCCACAGCTCCTTTCTGCTCCCCAGCCACAGCTCTGTTAACGGGTCCCTACAGAGCCTAATCCCAAGGTGGCTTCGCAGGTTTACAGTGCAGACATAGGGGACCTAATTTGGTGCCTCAGCCTTTGGTGTCTGGCGCTGTTTGCAATGGAGGGTGTCTCCCCAAGGCAGCTGGCTGCCGCTCCTGATGGGGATGCAGGGATGCGGGGTGCCATGGGTTGTGCATTACATCTGCCAGCCCATCGGGAATGTCTCAGACACATCAGGACATTTTGAAGGGCACCAAGACCTATTGTTGGGCAGCCGAATCATGCCCTAGGTGTTTCACACAGCAGTAAGATGCAGCCAGCTTGGTTGTGAATGTGAATAGCAATGCTGCACTACGGGTTATGGCAGAGGCTGAAAATAGTGTAACCCTGCATTTCAGAAACAGAAGATAAGGTTTCATTCTGGAATTTACAAGGATACTGGTGCTAACATAAATTATGCAGATTAATGGTATTTTATCTACTTAAATAAGGTTGGAGCTCTTCTTTATCAGCAAATGAAGTATGTACCAACTGACCAGATTTCTGCTGAGACCGGGCAAGAGCAAACTGATATGATTATAATCTGACACTTTTTTTTTTGCCCGACTCATGTTTCATGTGAGAACTGAGGCCCATCTGGCCTCAGCTGGTGATTTTCTAACTTGCCACCTTTATTTCAATATATTGTGGTAATATTATTTCAAGATAGCCACATCATCAGGTATTTTTCAAAATGTGAAATATTTATAAAATATATATCCCTGTTTCAGTCTATACAATCCTTGCCATCCTTTACCTACCAAACTTGTGCCATGCAAGGTTTTATTCCATTATTAGAAGGGAGATGTAAAGTCATGTGGCCATCCTAACACAAGCTTCTGCCAGCTGTAAACCTCATCACAGTTCCTGTAAAGTACATTTCCACAGATCAAGTTACTTCCAGGGAAGACTTTAACAATCTTCTACCCTACTTTCAACCAGCAACAATTAGTATTAGCAAATGGTCCAGGCCACTGCCTGGAATCACATATGATTTCTATTCAAGAAAGACAAACTTTTATTCAAACCAGACCCATAAGCTAAACACATGAGTTTCCCTGCTTAAAATAATGAATCTGAAGTAGTTTCTATCATTCATTTTAAAAATCACTCTCACATTTGGAATCAAGTTGGCTATTTTCCCTTGTCTGTATTAGCCATCTGGTAAGGGTGACTTTTCTAACACTGGTGTCTAAGGCTAAGATTTATTCTTTAAAAAAAAAAATTGTTTCCCCTTCCCACCTTATTTTTTTCATTTTTGGAGCTTGTCCTTGTAATATGGGCAAAACTCATCCTATCTTTGAAAACGGAGAAAAAAACCCCACACATGGCATAACTTCCTCTATAAGATTCTTAATATATTTTACAGTCAAAATGGAGTTTTGTATGTGATGATTTAAGAAGGCACACACATGCTTTCAGGTCATTAAAGTGCATTGTAAAAATAATAGAGACACAAAGGGCTTATTCTCAAGAAACGATGCACACTCTCTTCTCCATGGAATATTGAAGATCTGTTTCATTTTTCAATATAAGGCAAGTTCAAGATGCTATTTCCTTACCACATACCTCAGCGGTGCATGACCCCTGAAATAAAAAGTGAGGGGATTTATACACAAAAGAAAAATCTTGGCACTTCTTAACATTTTGCTCTTCTTCATAAAGAAAAGACCTTCAGAACAAATCCTTACTGCTGTTGCAAGAGGGTTGCTGATGGACAGCATGCACCTTATTCTCTGTGGATGCTGGGCTGAGTGAGCCAGGGACTTTCTTAGGTGCTGCTTTTGTAATAAGCACTAGTGAAACAACATGTAGTTAAAACTACCTTTTATCTGTACCTGATGACTGACTGTCCACAGAGAGGATGAATATCAGACACACTCCTGACAGCAAACTGTTGCTGATCCAAAAACTGGTAAAAATACAGAGGATGAGCCTCTGAGGTAGGAGGCACCTAGAAGACAAAACTGAACCCTGTATGTGGTGGAAAAATACGACATCTCCCAGGAAGAAACACCTTGTTTCCAGTGAAAAGAATGTCCACTGATTTTAGTCAAGAACTGCCTTGGCCCAAGGCTTTGTTAAAAGCAGCCAAGTAAAAGAACAGGCTGAAAGGCACTGTGTGCAGACATCTGCAATTAGGCGACGTTCAAGATGACCAAGATTGCTATTGAAAATATTTTCTGTGTTGTTGTCACATGGAAGTGAGACTAACAAAAACACCAAAGGCTCAGTCGTTTCATAGGAACATGGTCCACCTTGTGACATTACAGCCATCAGCTTAAGGCTGGTACTTTGCAGAGCTGAGCTTCGGTCCAAGTAATGAATGACTACCTGGAGGAAACTCCTCTTCCTTATTGAATGGAAGAGAAAAATACAGCTACGAAAAGAGACAAAAGGAGGTTACCAAGAGGAAATTGAGATACTTGCATAGCTGTGGAAGAGGGATGGTATGTGTTTTAGATGTGCTAACGCTAACAGCATTAGAAGTAAAAACCAAAAGCCAGAACATGTTTCCAATTAAATATAGCCTAAGATCCCTTACCAGGTGTGATTTGGCAGAAGGAGGCTGTTTGTATATTTTCCACCTCCTTTAAAAAGATAAAATGTCTTCATACACAGAAACAGGGCTCAATAAAGTGCCTCTCCATGACAGTATAACATGCACAGTAGTTCTGATAGCAGCTGGTCTTGGTTTACTGTCTATCCTTGCAATGGTTTGGATCTGCCCTCTGTGAAGGTGTTGGTTCCCCCTGGGTCAGTCAATGGGAAAGAATGCAGCTTTTGCCACAAAATCACCTCTGCCTGTATCCCTACCCTAACAGCAGACCACTGAGACAAATTCTATGTCATATGATAATCCGAGAAAGCAGAGTGTAATGAAATTTGGTAACATCAGTCCCTGCAGGTGTTCCTGGAGGGACGGCAGCTGGTGAAGACAGGTAGCCCTTAGCTCAGGTGAGGACCCATGCTGTGCGTCTGATGGAGTCTATGACTGCCCTCTATATGGGTATCAACACAGGAGCTTCCATGTGTCTCATCACTTGTCCAGGCTGCCCAGTGATGCCTTTTGCTATGCATCAGGCAGCAGCATCACCAGCATGAGGACAGAGGCCAAGGGCAGTCTGGGGCTCACAAGCACCAGTGGGGAGGGAGAAATAACCCAGCCAGGAGCTTTGGTACATGGTAAGAGGACACTAAAGCCTTGGCCTCCATCCCACCATGAAGAGTGTCCAGTGCAGAGCCTCCCACAGCCATCCATTCGTTTCCCACTAGTACAAAAATATGCTCCTGTGCCACAGACTGGAGATAAGCAGCCAAAGGTTTCAGGCAGGACGTTGTCAGTTTGGTTACCAGCTAAATGAGAACATGCCTCTACCACAGGTTTTTAAAACCTGCCCTTCTAATCTGAATAATAAAGCACTGCTGGAAATAACATTTGCAACATGCTGATCAGTCAATGAGGCAAGGTTTGTAAGGGTAGGCCATGTCTTTTATTATGCTAGTCTGAAAAAGCAAACAAGCTTTCAGCAGACGAACTCAGGTCAGTAAAGGTATGCCCAGTAAGCCATGAACATTTTGGGTTTGTAATCACTTTTCTGGTGGAAAAATGGCCTAAGATCTAAGCAAAATTGAAAGCGAACTGAAATTGCAGTTCCCTGGAAAGCTCTTCTGTACCATTTATACTACTCACTGCATTTTGGGAATCTAAAATGAATCCCCATTTTTAAATCTTTCCAGGATCCCTGTGATGTGAAGAACCTTTAGCTCATCAATTAGCAAAAAGTGTTTAGAAACATTTAAAAATATTTTTTAGAAGTAAAACAGTAAATAGACTTACTGTTCATAGAGATAGATGTAGTAAGAGTAGAAAGGACAAGCACTTGCCACCAGTGCCCTTGAGCTAAACAGTGGTTCTTTATTGAGCAGCCATTGCTAGCTATGCCACATTGTTTATTTATGATGACAAACATATGGTATGTTTACATACACATATTATGATAATCATAATCTATAATTCTACATGTCCCTGCAGGAATCATAGAATCAGTTATGTTGGAAAAGACCTTAAAGATCATCAAGTCCAACCGTTAACCCAGCACTGCCAAGTCCACCACTAAACCAAGTCACTAAGCACCACATCTACATATCTTTTAAATACTTCCAGGGATGGTGACTCCATCACTTTCCTGGGCAGTCTGTTCCAATACCTAACAACCCTTTTGGTGAATACATTTTTCCTAATATCTAATCTAAACTTTCTCTGGCACAACTTGAGGCCATTTCTTCTTGTTCTATTGCTTGCTACATGGGAGAACAGACTGACCCCCACCTCACTACAATTTCCTTTCAAGTAGTTGTAGAAAGTCTTCCCTGAGCCTCCTTTTCTCCAGACTAAAAGACTCCAGTTCCCTCAGCTGCTCCTTTTAAGCCTTGTTCTCTAGACCCTTCACCAGCTTTGTTCCCTTTCTTTGGACATGCTCCAGCACCTCAGTGTCTTTGTTGTTGTGAGGGGAAGGTGCTGTTCAACCGTTGTCACCATTGTTACTGGCATTTCCAGCTCCAGAACTGTAATGGATGGGAAGGGAGTTGAAGAAGATCCACCTAGTGCATTCTCCTCAGGAGGACCCTTTTTCTCAGGCTGCAACTGCGAGTCCAGAGCATGAGTCCCACCTGCAGAGAGTTATCTTTGACATTGCAAAAGTATCTGCCCACATTATCTTCTGTGCTCCACTCAGACCTGCCATGAATTAGTAGTATGGAGTACCATTAGGAACACCATCACACACAACGGCCTATTTCCAGGTGTAGTTGTCTAGACCACTTCCTTGTGGCTTTGGCCCAAAAGGAGACTTTTGAGTGTGATTGCTGGACCATGCACACAGAAAAAACGCTGGGCTTTCTGCAGACGATGCTTCATGAGTTGGGGGTATATTGCATGGGGTTCCCAAGGATTACAAATCAGAATATTTCTGCTAGAGTCCTCTTCATTTGTGCTTTGCTGGGACACTAAGCCTTGCTATTTACTGCAGACCAAAGGGTTTAAGTCACCACAACCCTGGAGAAAGTGAGATGCTGCATCTCGGCAGCCAGAGGCTGGCCCCCAGCAGGCCCCCATGGTAGCCATCACCCCACCTCAGGGCTGCCTACCCGCGTGGAAGTCAGCAGAGGGTGCTCCTGCAGCAAGGCAGCCCACTCCCTCTGCCATACCCCCCTACCTTAAACAATATGCCCAATAGGAAGTCTTGGCTTATAAATTATTAACCACAGTCCTCTGACACACTAGCAGACTCACATCTGTGGACATTTTATGTAAAAGACAAGTAATGGGAGAAGGTGAGATCTTCAAAGTGTCTTGTAACCCAAGAAGGTCTATACTGTATAAGCACAGGAGGCAGCGAGAGATTACAGTAAGTTGTGTTTGGGCTACAGCGAGAGCCTGTGCTCTTCCAGCTGGTGTTTGATTCCTGGGGCCAGCACAGTGCCTTTGTCAGCAGCAAGTTTCCTGATAGCGATGCTTAAAGGAAACCCTGGAGGGAATATTTCAATCTCTCTCTCTCCTTTTAGGTGGCCAGGCCACGGCCAGCTGCTGAGTATTTGCTGGCGCTGCTGGTCACCACAGGACGTATGGGAATGTATAGGGATATACAGGGGAGGGGAGAAGGGCGGCAGCAAAGGGGTAGCATGGCTAAGGGTCAAGTGCAGAAAGGGCTGCTGCCGGTAGGAGAGGAAGCATAAAAGCAGAGGGAAAAAGCAAAAGAATAGAGGGAGGAAATACTCCAGTGTCCCCCAACACTCGCCATGAACCCAATTTGGCAGCTTTGTTGCATTTTTTGCTTCGTATTGTGATGGCTTTTCTGAGTGTCTTAAACACTACATGCGTGCCTTCTGTGTACGTGCAAAGAGAAGGTTGTAGGGATGCTTTGTGATGGGGATCTCGGAGCCTGCTATATGGGTACTAGAGTAGTTTGAGGACTTGGAAGTACTCACACCTTGATGACCTGGAAGATCTGCTGTAGACAGCTGTAGTCTGGATATTTTGTCATCCCATTAAAGCCAGTTAATGTGCTGGCTGGGTCAACGAATACTTCTTTCTGGGTGACATTTTTCTACTTAGTTATTTGCTGGTGTCCAAGAGGTTGGGAGTTGAAGGAAATGAGACTTTTTGTTTCTTAAATAATTATTGCTATTAAAATTCTCACTCAGCATGTCCTCTTCTTGTCATGTTGAGAAAACCTAGTACAATTACCAAGCATTTGGGTGTAGGCAATAAAATAAAATAAAAGCATTTTTGTACTATCTCACACTGTTAGCTCCTGAGGGATACTCTCATAACAATGAGGATGGAAACAGACATAAATTAGGCTGTAACTACAGCTGACTAAATAATAGTCAGAGCTTTTTGTCAAGTTGTTCAATTAATATTTTTGCTATCTTCAGCAGGAAGAAATTACTCAAACAACATAGCTATGTTTTTTCTGATATTACAACAATTTTGATAACTATGGTCTCCTTTGCCTGGAGTGACTGGCTAGCTTTGCCTTTATATTCTTTTATTTTAACCACCTCCTTAAAATACACTTTTCCTAAATGACTTCTATGTGTTCTTTTCAAAGAGGTATTTAAAGGTCAGAAGAAAAAAAATCCCCCAAACTGGCTTCCAGACCCTTGCAATGAGCAAAGCTTATTCCAGTGCACTTTTATTTCCCTTCCTTTTGACCCATCTCTCCTATCAGGGGTGTATCTCTTTTTTTTCTGCTTCTGCATACAGGTAGACCTGTCTGCTCCTGCTGGAGCCCCCCTGACTGCAGGGGGGTGCAGAGTGTGCGTGAGAAGATACATCTGCCCCTGCAGACAGGGCCTGTAGTTGGAAAACTATTTCAATAGTGACCTTCTGCTCCATAGTAGAGCCTCCAGCCAGCTATCAGTGCTCTGGGAACAGCAATAGCCACGTGCACCAAAATTGAGGTAGGTCAGCACTGCTGTGTAGCAGCATACATTGAAAAGTAGCTGCAAGTCAAAGGATGTATGATAGTTGGGTAAGAACAGGATTGTCTGGTGGATATGAAGCGGCTCAAGTCTAATATATCCATTGCTGTTGACAGTCTTTATAAGTGCACACTTTAAAAAAAAAAAAGTGTAACATCAGCTATCCACTAAACTGGAGACATTTCAGCTCCTGTTTATCTCTGAAATTCCTTGGATTATCTTCACCAATGACACTATTTACTTGTCCTGCCTTTAAACAACTGCAAATCAGAGCATTTCCCCAGACCTTTATTCCCCTGGATATTTCACTATCCAGACAAGCTAGACTGTGTGAAGTGGCTTTTTGTTCCCAGGATTCATGGGATTAACTGGGAGGATGTGTATCGTGTGGAGTCAAGAGAAAAAGGCAAAATGCCTTTGGCTTAAAATAAGCCCTTGCAAACATGCAACACCTTCAATTCAAGTAGTTTCAATTTTACCCCCACTTTCATAGTGGATCCAAGTAGCCACTTGTAAAGACTAATTGTAACATTACAAAGTGAAAATACAGATTTTGCATGCAGAAGACTTTTCTGTAGCAGAACAATGCCGAGTTAAGCCACACGTGATGCCTGAAAGTGGTTTTTCCCTACGTGTTATTCCAAAGTTGATCTGATCCCAGAGTATCCCTCACACTGGTGGAATTCAGTGGCAAAATTACCATGTACTGGCCAGGATGGGACCCTTGAAACCAAAATGTCTCGACTGCTGCAATATTCCTGCTGAATCTGAGAACGGCTCACATGCAAGAAGCTTTGTTTAAGGGACTACATTAAAGGACTACTACATGTGCTCAACAAATTGCAGGATCAACCTGCCTGCCAAATGACTAATGTAGGACTGCAGCTGCTTAACTTGGCCCAATTTAGAGTGTACTCAGAAAGGTTGCTGTGAAATGGCAATTCTGCCCTGGGGAGAACTGGGCTCTGACTCACACATGACAGCAGATTAATATTGGGTGTCTGAAGGGTTCATGCCCCCGGCCATGTGCTCCAGCCCAACATAGGGGCTGTCACCCTGCAGGAAGGAAGGTACCACCACCAGCCCGCAGGCAGCTCCCACCTTACAGCATTGAGAGGGACTGAAATTCTGGCTCAAATTTGTGACTGTTATCTTTCTGTTGAGCTCTTCCAGGAGAGCCAATTTGTTTGCACTTCGG
>VZZY01004672.1:0-10696 GCA_013400335.1 Eurystomus gularis | reverse complement strand
GGGAAGAATCAAGTCAGCCCAAACCTACAACATTCATAGTTTTTTGGTGGATAGCACAGTTAAAATCCTAAAACACTAGGGACACCTATAGGTCTGAGGTCTTTTTAAACTTTTTTTTACAAAACAAAATGGGAGGATATTTTGGAATGAAATCTGCTATTTTAATTAGGAAACAAAAATATTTGTTATAAAATGTCACCGTGAACAGTTAGCATTTGAAGGGACTTTTTTAGTCATTGCCCAATATATAAGTCTTTTGTTAAAAGTAAAATGTGTTCATAAACTATGCACTCATAAACCTGATGTGTTCATAAACCTGATGTGGTCAGGTCCACATTTATGCAAAAAAAAGAATCAACCGACTACGGGAAATAAAACTCCCTTTTATTTGTTATTCTAAAGTAAAAACAATGCCAAAGTGCATTTTGTTATTTCTCCCGTGACAAGTCTCTTGATCCAGCTGCAAGCTTAACTACTGAACTTCTAGCATTAGGTATGTGTGTAAACATAACGACATTAAGTAGTTAAATGTCAGCATGGAAACACAAAGTTTGGTCCTTGTCCACTGCTTTATCAGTGATGACCTGAAATCTTAGCTCAAATCTTAGATGGAGTTTGCTTGATACTTGCAGTAAATACTGTGTGAAAATGAAATTACATTAAAGAAGTAAGCAGTCAAATTACAGCCTGTTCATAGAATATTTGCAAATAGAAAAACCAACTAAAATCAATAACCGGGCTGTTAGCTACGGCTACGCTAAGGACTTCTAGTTTGCATGTTTCTCTGCAGGGCTGGGAGAGGCAGGGTAACTTCAAAAACATAGAAGCTGCATCAGAGGTTCATGAAAAATGCAAAGCCTTGAGTTTTATGGCCTTGGGGTTAAATTCATTCCTATGGATCAATGGCAAAATATTATTTTGGTGTCACAACCATTTCTTGTAACATTTCATTTTGTGCTTCTCTAGTATAGAAGATGGTAACTGAAATGTTTTTGAGTGTAATTCCATTCGGCTGTTGGTGAATTTTGTCCCTTGACAGTTGCAATTCCAAGTGTTTGCATGCTGTACATGAAATTGGCTATTTTACAAAAGACTTATACAAATCTTAGAATTCCTGGCTTGCAAATGGACTGGAATGAATTACGACCTTTTCCATAATAGTGTGTCATCTTAGTTGTTGTGTATAAAATTAACTAAAACCCTGAGTACAGGAAAATGCCTTCAGCCAACCCTTTTTTTGCTACTAGGCTCTTTCTAAAAGATGATGTTGAATTAACTGTTTCAGCTCCTTGAAATTCCAAGCAGCATAGTGGCTGGCAAAGATCAACAGATTCTCTGATTAATAAAAAAGCTTTGGCTTTATGAAAGTGGGATCCCTTTGTTTTAAGAAAACAATAGGAAAGCTTCCATTTAATTTTTTTAAAAAATTTTTAATGGACAGATTCTCCTGGGCTAAGCAACATGATGCCTGCACAGTTACATCAGGTCAGCAGAGCCCAACAAAGTGAAAGGACTTGGGTCTATTCCAAGTATATTTATTCCTGGAGTGGCTATATGGAGTCTCCATATGTAGGAGAACGGAGGGGTCCCCAGGGAGCCTATGTGACACAAAGGAAAATTTGGATTCTTGAGTCAAATCACAGAAGAAAATCCTGTATTTGAGACAGATCAGAACTAAGCAGGATGTTTAATAACTGAACAGTGTTAGATGCACCAAATAGATGGAATCTTTATTCTGGGGAATAGTTATTACCACAACAAGAGAGTCTGTTTTTATTCCTTAGAGACTGAGGGTAAGAACTGGGGATTATGTATCACTTAAATGTGCCACACACATTGTCTCTGAACACTCTGGTAAAGAGAAAAGAGCTTTCTAAGGTCATGGCTTCCCCTTGCTTGATTGGATAGTTTTCAAGCGAAAAAAAAAAAGAAGAAAAAGAAAAATTAATAAAGGAGGGGAATTTTTACATGTTTCACATTACCTTTGTTTGTTAAGCTGGAGTATGATGTGCGGAAAAATTTTAAATCTTTAAGGCATCTTTTAATATTTTAGTTACCTGAAATATTAACTGATTTATTAGGTTCTATGATATTGGATCCAGGTCAGTACAGGAAATACTCAGCTGCAGTGAGTCGCTACAAAAAAATAGGTCAGACTATCCATACATCTTCTTATATTATTGGGAAATTGCTTCCCAGATAGCACTGTAAGTAGAAATGTGAGTTTTTTGCATCTCACTGTATCCTCAGTGGTTGCACTGTGACTTCCTGCACATCCTGTTCTAATGCCTCTCTGTCCTAGTCCATAAAAGAACTCACTCCGTATTCCCAAGAATAGCATGAAATATGTAGACAGTGGTATTTTCCAATTTAGGAGCAGAGCATGTTGTGACATTCTAGTAAAAAACCTCTTGGTTACACATTTGTGGAGCCTTATAATATCAAAGGCAAAAGAGTTTCAAAAGCTACAGATAGAGTGTAATCTTTTCATGGGAAAATACAAATATTTTTGAAAACACTGTGTATTTATTCTACTAACAGAATGCAACTTAAACTCTACTACAGCTTTATGGATTTGCATGAATTATTATACAAAAGCAAACTACTACTTGCTCCAGAATCTTCTTCTATTTCATAGTATATATGCACACGTTAAAAAATCAAGAGGATGAGTGAAAAATCTGCAGTGTCAGAGATAAAATGCTGTGAAGGTGCAGACAAGCATTGCTATTTCAAGTACTGGATTTTGGCACTCTGTTTACTTTAGTCCTTCTCACAACATCTGACACAAATATATCTGGATGCTTCTCTCATTGCACTCAAAGGAGACTGACCCTTTCTGCCCATGGTGCAGCCAAAATTGAAGACTGGTAGCTGGATCCAGAGTGCTAGAGTTGAAAGCCCTGTTGAAAGTCAAGTGGTTTAGCTTAGGCTATTTGCAGCAAGTTGTTGTGTAATATGGTCTCAACCAGGACACTTCCTGCCCATACTGTAGAATAAAACATAGGGGGGGAAAAAACCACCTTTAGGAATGAAAACCTGTAAGCACAGGTTCAGTCAGCCTCACTTTCCTCTGAAACCCCTTTTTTAGTGTTTTTGTATTGCCTTGGATGCCTGAAGGCCTAGAACCAGACACAGGAAACCCCTAAGCACAGGGACTTAGGTGGAATTGAGCTGACCAAAATCTGGACAAAGGAGCCCTAGGCACCTCTTCCCTCTTAAGAATGTTGAAGTGCTGGGGCCTGGGCTGTGGGCACCAAGTTGGAGTTGACCTGGCTAAGAGGTCTAGGAGCAAAGACAGTGAATGGCTGCCCATCTTCCCCTTGAAGACTCAGGTAGAGACAGGGACTGTCTATGTCCAAGGAATAATCTATTAGGAGAAAGGAGGACCATCTCCACCCGACTGACGAGCAGGATGTGCATCCATGACACATTATCGCCAATACACCTTACCTCTCTGTGTACTTGATAAGCAAAACTCAAAAGGAAAAGTCCAAGCAAAACAAACCACTGCCATATACACAACTATTGTCAAGAAAACCAGCTATATATTACAGATAACATACTAAAGAAAGCGGCTTTCATACTTTCATACTCTTATGATGACCAAAGTTAGGTGGAATACAACCAGTAAAGTAATTTTTCTGACCTCCAAGTCCTGTCAGCCTCTGTTTGCTCACATCCTCACCGTGGCCCAGGAAATTTTGTGTTCCTGTTGTATTTGCAGACTGGGATGATGTGGTGTGTGTTTACACTTTGCTATCTGAAATGCTTGTTTATACAGTTTTAGTCACCATATCACAGGAAGAGGATATAATTTGTCTATTTCTAAAAGCACAGCATGCAGTAATCTGAAGAACAGTAGGTCTCAAGGAGACTTGGTGATAAGGAAAAGTTATAGAAGCTACATATTTTTTCTTAAAGGCAAAGGAAATCTCTGAAGTGGCCTTGTCATAACTTGAAACAACTCAAAATAATAATAATAAAAAAGATTAATTAAACAGGTGACCTGGTCTACTACATTAGGCACAAGTGTAGCTCCATAAAAAGAAGTAGATATTGTAATGCACAAGTTTTAGATATTATCTAATAATGTTATTAGGATTAGTGCTTGTGGAGTGAAGCGCATAGGTCGAATGCCTAAACAAAAACCACAAAATGCAAGAGGCTGAACTGGAGCAATATAAACTAAGAAGTGGTGAAGAGAGAGGTATACCTTAAAATCCCATCTGACTGTGGAACTTAGATTGTTAACTCTGGTCTCACTGAGACGTGTAGCCTTGAATGTCCTTTTGGAGTTAGGTACTTTGTCACCCTTTTTATACAACATATCCAGTTTAGTTATCCACACCTTTGTGGACTGGCCAAACTAGTTTTTGTTATCTTTGGAAACATTTTTATTTATTTGCCCCATTATGATTAATGTGCTATAGGTGAGAAGGTGATTCAGTGGTATGGTAGATTAGTGAGGTTTGGAGGACGCAGGGATGACTGCATATGTAATGTGCTCTTTTTATCCCATAATTTGCTGGATTAACTCAGCATGTGAAACCACCTTGTCAAGCTCCTTAGGCCTTTGTCTTTCCACCTTTCTTATTTAAGGGTGTGGTCTTTCAGTGGAAGGCAGCCTACAGTGTCCTTTATCTTGGTGCTCTATTAGATGGGGGTTTTTTTTCCCTCTTAAAGCTCAAATTAGAGGACTTGAAAACCTTGCCTGGCTTATTTCAGCTGAGCCTTTATTATTGTACCTCCAACCAATAGAGCAGTGGTTACCTCATTTGGACAGGACAAAATAGGGTTGCTTTGTACAGTGGCTGAGGAAAAATGAGCAAAAAGAGTTTGTCCACTTTTTTAGGGTAATGGAAAGTTCGCCCCTTTGGCAAATGGAGGTAGCCACTTGTTTAGTTGCCATTACTTGGTGGTGCTCTGCATGACCTGGCTGGAACCCCTCCAGTGACAGGACATGTCTTCTGCAAAGTATCCAAGTCTCACACCTGCAAAGCAGCAACAGCCTTGCTCGCATTTTGTCTGGTGGAGAACTGGATTCCAGCCTGGCTACATGCTCACTGGGTCAGCCTGCCAGAGGCCATACAGGCCTTTGGGATGTGAGGGATTACCTCCCTGTCAATCCTGGCACGACAGTTTGCAACACTTCCAAGCTAAGTGAGAACCTATGGCTCTTAATAGGGAGCCTGCCCCTACAGGCTACTTCTCCAGCATCAAGCAGCTTTCTTTTCCAACCTATATATTCACCACAGTCCTTTAAAAAAAGTTGCCTCTATCTCAGTCACCAGGAACACCAGGAAAGGTTATTTCTATCTCTGCATGGACATGTAATGAATTTTTATAGAAGAAAATCCTCTGTTTTCTCTCTTTCACATTGCCAGTCTTCCTGCCGTTTTATTCCTCATGGAGCAGACCAGCTGTCAGAAACGTGCATGTGTTTAGCTGCAGTTGCATCCACAGTGACAAACAAAAATAACACAGGAGGGAGATAATTAACATATTGCTACTTTTCTCTTTGTACTGTGCTGCTTACACATGTATTTACTAACATGCTGCTCTATCATGGCTCCCATTAGAGTTATAAAGTTTCCCTACATATGGGCTTTAAGCTTTTCTAAGCAGAAATTTTATTTTTATTAGAGAAACTTGATATAAGACAGTAGTTTCAAAACTGCCTTATTGCACACTTATTGGCTCAATTTGTGAAGTTTTATAAGATGCCATTATTTAATTCCCAGAGCCTGCTTACAGCTGCTGCTGCTCTTCTCAGAACACCTTTTTTGCCATGGCAAAAATGTATGCTACAACACCCTCCCGTTGGTAAACACACAAACAGACCATTGAGTGCTGAAACAAAGTGTTCTGTATGCTTCTGTAAGTGATCCCAAGTTGTGTCCAAGCTTCTCAGCAGTACAACTCGGTGCTGCTGCCACACAGACGAGGAGGAGGAAGGGAAGGAGGAGGTCCAGAGGTGTGCTCCAGAAAGGCTCTTGCCAGCTGTCTCAGCAAGAGGCATTGCCCCACACATCTTCACCTCAGGGATCGCAGCAGCCAAACAGGGCAGATGTCAGAGCTGTGGGTGTTTTCAGCACTCCATGCAGCTCTCTGCAGCCATTACTGTGCCTATGCTGGTCCCCAGCCACAGGTCCACAGGCTGGTGATATTAAACCTAGTTCAAGTGTGTCTATATTGTCTCTGCGGAGGCTCCCAGGCAGATAGGGGTGAGGAACTGATGATATATAGTAAGGCTGGGGTGGAGTGGAGTGCTCGGTGCTAGGTTGTAAGCCAGGAATAAGCAGATCCACACTAGTCTTTCCATTCTATGTCCAAGTTTTCCCTCAGCATGGAGACATTTTAAAACTTTGTCCTGTGATATCTATCCTCTAAGGCTGGACTGCTCATAAGAAGTCAGTTTAACCTCCTAAGTGTTTGGTTAACAGACCCAAACTGGGCTGTGAAGAGGCTTAAATTTATTTCAATTCCTACCATCTTGCAACACTCACAACAGGATCTTTAATTACTATCATCACAGGGTTTTTCTGGAATTACTTCCTTTGAAGAACCACGGAAGCATTGGCAAGCATTGCTCTGATTTGGGCTGAGGGAGTTGATAAGGAAGGAGGAAACGCTAGTGGTTCTTTAAATCATTCTGGCACTTGGTTGATGTTGCCTTTAATCTTATTCACCTATCTCTGAGGAACCTGCTGCCACGGCTGGTAGCTTGTTCTTGCTGTAGCTGATTTTGTTTCCCCATATGTCTCAGCATTCCTACATCTGGTGCAAGAAACCATAACAAAGCAAACAAAACCATTACATTGCAAAAACCAAATGTGAAATGTTCTCGTGTGAGCTGTGTATGTGTGTATTTTAAAATGTGGCCATTTAGAGAGGTGTAAGAAGGCAGCAAACAGCCAGATTCATTTCAGCAGACATGTGCAAGGATGCCTTGTTTGGGAGGCTGGTCCAAGGCACTCCCTCACTCTCCAAGCACTGGGAGCTCCAGGCTCCTCTGGAGGGAGGTGGAGAGCAGGAGCCGGGAGCCCAAAGTCAGGAGCTCTGGGTGGAGCTACACCCTCGGGAACTGCCTCTCTAGCACCATCCTCAGCACAGATTGCTCTCACTTGATGAAACTTCTGTCCAAACTACACCTTTGAAACTGGCCCGCTAAGCTGCACTTTCAGAACAAAGGTGCTGATATAACTTGAATTACTCTTATATTAATGCTGGTGATTCAGCTTTGTTGAATCATTCAAACTTATTTCATTAAACAGACCCATGTATAGAGTGTATAGTCAGGGCAACCTGAATCTGCTGCTGCTCTAAGAGGAGCATACCTTATTTTCTGAAGCTCAGGGTAATTTGCACTGTAGACCTTCGACCAGCTACTAAGTACAGTATGCTGGAGATTAAAAAGGCTACTCAACATACTAGGTGATAATTCGTCAATTCTGCAGTGGGAACATGAGTTTTCACTGCTTGTTCATTTGTTTACTTTGCAGTATTTCAGTCTGAAACTTTAATGTTTTAATTGAACACCTGGTGAGAATATGCACTCAAGTGGGAGTGAAAGGAAGATGTGGAGGAAGCAATGCCAGGAAAGTGCTGTGCTCCCTGTGGCATGGCTTTTGCAGCCCCAGTGAACCTGGTGCAGTAGCCTTTGTCCTTCTCTGAATCTCAAACCTAACCCTAGAACAACAGCAGCTGGGGAGAGTGGATGGCGTCAAAGCACTATGGGTGGCTTGGAAGAGAAAGGAAGGTGCTCTCTGTGGTATGGCTTTTGAAACCCATGTGTCCTCAGAACTGTAGGTTTTGTGCCTTTATGAACCCTAAACCTAGAATAATGGCAGCGTGGGACATTGGCCGAAGTGCAGCAGTATGGGTGGGCTGGAAGGTGTGGAGGCACCAATGTTGGGACAGTGCCGTGCTCACATTGGCATGGCTTTTTTAGGCTTCATTTAACTCTGAATGCTAAACCTAGCCCTACAGTGGTTCACAGTGCTAACCCTATGGTTCCTAGTGCGGTGACTTGGCTAGAGTCCAAAGCTGCCATTATATCACGGTTAGGGTTCCAAGAAGCACAAAGCCTACAGCTCCAGGGACACTGGGGATAAACAAGCCATGTCAAGGGAAGCACGGCACTGCTCCAACATTGGTGCCTCCACAGCTTCCTTGATACTCCTGGACACCCATACTGATGGCACCTCGGCCAACGACCCACGCTGCCATGATTCTACAGTTAGGGTTCCAAGAAGCACAAAGCCTACAGCTCCAGGGACACTGGCGCTGCACAAGCCATGCCAAGGAGAGCACGGCTCTGCCCAAACACTGGTGCCTCCACACCTTCCTTGATACTCCTGGACACCCAAAAAGCTTGCACATCAGCCAAGGTCCCACACTACCATTCTTCTAGGGTTAGGGTTAGGGTTCCCAGAAGCACAAAGCCTATAGCTCCAGGGACACTGGGGCATCACAAGCCATGCCAAGAGGAGCACGGCACTGCCCCAACACTGGTGCCTCCACACCTTCCTTGATACTCCTGGACACCCATAGTGCTGGCATCTCGGCCAACGTCCCTGCCTACCATTCTTCTAGGGTTAGGGTTAGGGTTCCCAGAAGCACAAAGCCTATAGCTCCAGGGACACTGGGGCATCACAAGCCATGCCAAGAGGAGCACGGCACTGCCCCAACACTGGTGCCTCCACACCTTCCTTGATACTCCTGGACACCCATACTGATGGCGCATTGCACAACGTCCCACGCTGCCATTCTTCTAGGGTTAGTGTTAGGGTTCCGAGAAGCACAAAGCCTACAGCTCCAGGGACACTCGGGAGCCCAAAGTCATGCCAAGGAGAGCACGGCACTGCCCCAACAATGGTGCCTCCACACCTTCCTTGATACTCTAGGCCACCCATACTGCTGGCACCGCGGCCAATGTCCCACACTGCCATTCTTCTAGGGTTAGGGTTCCGAGAAGCACAAAGCCTACAGCTCCAGGGACACTGGCACTGCCAAAGCCATGCCAAGGGAAGCATGGCACTGCCCCAACACTGGTGCCTCCACACCTTCCTTGATACTCCTGGCCACCCATACTGCTGGCATATCAGCCAACACCCCACGCTGCCATTCTTCTAGGTTTAGGGTTAGGGTTCCGAGAAGCACAAAGCCTACAGCTCCAGGGACACTGGGGTTGCACAAGCCATGCGAAGGGGAGCACAGCACTGCCCCAACATTGGTGCCTCCACTCTTTCCCTTTTTTTGAAGGCCCCACGTGGTGCTTCTCAGCTTTTCCTCATCCTCACATTTCCATTATCATTACCTTTAGTTTCATTGTTTAGAGAACCACAATTTCTCTATCTGCAGAGACCCTCAGGCTCCAAAAATTTATGTCAAGTGGTGCGCTGCAGTGCACCAACATTTTTGTGTTAGTCATTTTCATCCTCTGGGCTACCCATGATCCTCTCTGAACAATGAGCTGTTTTAAAAATTTGTTGTCTTTTTTTTTTGTTTTGGAACATCTCTGAGTCTGCCCTGCTCATGAATGGTCATTTTAACCTCTCTAAGTGGTATTTGGAGAATTACTTAATCTCTGAATTGCCTAGACTGGAAAAGATCTTTAAGATCATAGAGTCTAATTATTTACCTAGCACTGACATGTCCCCAAGCAAACCAGATCCCTAAGCACTAGGTCTGTATGTCTTTTAAATAGCTCCAGGGATTAGGACTCCACCACTGCCCTGGACAACCCATTCCAATGTCTCATAACTCTTTCAGTAAAGAAATTCCTGCTAATATCCAATCTAAACTTCCCTGGCACAACTTGAGGCCATTTCCTCTTGTCCTATCACTTCTTACTTGGTCAAACAGACTGACCCCCCACCTCTCTACAATCTCCTTTATGGTAGTTGTAGAGAGTGATAACGTCTCCACTGAGCCTCCTTTTCTCCAGGCTAAACAACCCCACTTCTCTCAGCCGTTCCTCATAAGACGTGCTCTTTACCCTTCACCAGCTTTGTTGCCCTTCTTTGGGCACACTCTTGCACCTCAAGGTCTTTCTTGTGGTGAGGAGCCCAAAACTGAACACAGTAGTTGAGATGTGGCCTCACCAGCACTGAGTACAGGGCTAAAATCACTTCCCTACTCCTGCTGGCCATGCTATTCCTGATACAAACTAGGATGCTGTTGGCCTTCTTGGCCACCTGGGCACACTGCTGGCTCATGTTCAGTCAGATGTCTATCAATACCCCCAGGTCCCTCTCTGCTGAGCATCTTTCCAGCCTCTCCTCCCCAGCCTATAGCATTGCTGGGGGTTTTTGTGCCTAAGTGGAGAACCCAGCATTTGGCCTTATTTAAGCTCATACAACTGGTCTTGGCCCATCATCCTAATCTGTCTAGATCCCTCTGCAAAGCCTCCTTACCTTCAAGCAGTTCAACACTTCCACCCAGCTTGGTGTAGTCTGCAAAGTTATTAAGGGTGCACTCGATCCCCTCCTCCAGATCATTGATAAAGATGTTAAACAGGACTGGCCCCAGTACTGATCCCTGGGGAACACTGCTCATGACCGGCCTCCAACTGGATGTAACTCCATTTACCATCACTCTTTGGGCTCAGCCATCCAGCCAGTGTTTTACTCAGCAGAGCGTACACCTGTCCAGGTCATGAGCAGCCAGGTTCTCCAGCAGAATTCTGTGG
>VZZY01004671.1:1718-47268 GCA_013400335.1 Eurystomus gularis | reverse complement strand
AGGGGGAAAGAGAGCTGGAATAAGTGAGAGATACTTACAGGTCTCTGTTGGTCCCTTCTCTTCTCCAAAATGAGAAGAAGAGAGAGAGCGCAAGAGACTTTCTTTTATCTTTATAATTCTTTTCTGTGAAGAAGAATAAAATGGACTCTATACACGTGTATACAAAACTACTGTTGAACACACCGCTCTCTCACCCCGTGAGTCAGAACTAATTATGCGGAGCAGATACTGGGGAAGCCCTAGACTGGACTCAAATGGGAATCAGATTCTGGAGCTGGATTCAGGAACACAAAGATCGGGCTCAAAGGCAGAACGGACAGAATCCTTCTCAGATGCTGGTCATCGAAGAATTGCTTGACTCTCGTGATCCCTCAGCTTTATACTGAATATGAGGTATATGGGATGGAATACCTCGCTGGTCAGTTCAGGGTCACCTGCCCTGGCTGCTCCTCCCCGCAGCTGCGGCCTTTCACTTTCTGCACCCCCAGATGTGGTACACAAGAGTTAGCAGTGACCTTGGTCTGCACACTAGTCCTTGGTAGTTACTCTAAACATCAAGTGTTATCATTGCTAGAAACAGACAGCGTCTGCAAAAACACACCATTCAACTTCAGGAAGCGTGGTTAGTTAGAAGAGACTTAACTGAAAAGTAAAATCACTGAACAGAATTAGTTGTACCAGGCTGTCAGAAGGTCGATTGATTGTTGTTGTTCCCAGGTGATTAGTCGGGGAGCAGGAGCCAGATGTGTCGAGGGGACACCTCAACACTCTGGTCCACTGCTTATGATCTGTACTGGATTGCCAGGCGGTAATTGTCATTATTGTTCCCCAAAAAACAGGAGAGGCAGGAGCTGGGTACGTTAAGGGGGTGCTTTAACGTTCTGGTGTACGGTGCCTTTTACGGTCTGTACCTGAATTTCCAATGGATTGCTGCATGACTCAGGGAGGGAAAGTTGCACCTTGTACCATACAACCTGTGAGCAGAGGAGAAGTGTACCACCACATCTGCGGTCATTACGCTTTTGACTTGTGTATTGATGTGTGCATAGAATGCTCTCTGATGGTTTCTGTTGTCTCATTTTATTTCAGGCATCCCATACTCACGATGCAATCACTGAGGCTGCTCAACTGATGAAGGAGGCTGTGGATGATATCATGGTTACCTTAAACGAAGCGGCAAGCGAAGTAGGCATGGTTGGAGGTATGGTAGACTCGATAGCAGAGGCGATGAGCAAGGTGAGCATAGAATCCAGACTCCCTTTTTGTTTGGTAGATGGCAACCGATATCCATGACAGGGGTTTGGAAGAACTGCCGTTGATTTGCTTCAGCGATGGTTGCTGACATTCCATAACAGGAAACCTACGGATTCTTTGATTTTGCAGATTGTGAAATCAGACCGATAAGGGTGGTGGTGCTTGCATTAGCAACCTACACGGTACCTGTCAGTAGAATTACTACAAGATATTTTTATTGGGTAACATGTTGGTACTTAATTGTCATCTACAGACCAACTGGCCTTTTCGTTTTGCTTTCTTTTCTTACTTATCTTCCACGTTAGCTTCCTAAATTATTAGCAGGCCAAACTTGAAGCAAACCACCATTAGAGAAGATGTCAAAGCCTGAAGTACTCTGCTACGCTTTTGAAAGTATTTCACTGAAAACATGTAATTGCAAAACATCCATGAGTTTCATCCAAACACTTGGCTTCTCCTGTCTCAAGTTAAAGGTGGGCGAGATTGAAGCCATTAGCACATAAAGGAATCCTACCTTGTTTTCTTGAAAGAATATTTTGTTTTGTAACCCTTGCATGTTCGTTTGTATGGTAGCCGAGAGCTACAGGTAGTTTGACCTACCGCTCAAAAACTCTGCACTGTAAAATCTCTGCGTCTTCGATGCTGTAACACGGGCTAAAGTCTTTTCTGATTTTTCCGTACATCCTGGGACATTGTCTTCACATGTAGATTTTGAGAGGGAGGAAATTATATAAACTAATATATAATACAACTTTATTATTACACGTAAAGTAGGGTACGGGTTATGACCTTTTTATCGCTGCCATATTTTTTCCTCTTTCTTATAGCTGGATGAAGGTACACCTCCAGAACCTGAGGGAACATTTGTTGATTATCAGACTACCGTTGTGAAATATTCTAAAGCCATTGCCGTAACGGCACAGGAAATGGTAAGATACTTGGTTAGAACTAAGTACAAACTCTTCTACCTACATAAGGAACATGGAATGATCTGCACAGTGCTACGACACTCTTTATAATGCCGATTTTCAATAACCTTAGCTTTTTAGGGGTAATGGAGCAAAGGAAGTTTCAATTTTGTCAATTTAACTCTTGGGTATTAGTGGTGTGATCGTAGGGGTGGCAACCTACAGGAGGAGTGCTGGATTGGATTGTGCCTTTTCTGCACATAGCCTTTTCACTTGGCTCATTTCCTGTGAGAAATAGAAGGAAAACTTTTAACCTACATGCTTTTTCATCAGGCTGTTTAATAGTCACCTTAGGTTTGTTGATGACTTCAGGTTACCCTTTCACACTTATTGTTTCATGTAGCGTGTGAAATAATGTCAGAATTTTCAGACCCCTGTGATGCTTACAAATGAATACAGATCAACATCTGAACTTGTTCTTTTCTTGCATTTCTGTGATTCACCTGGTATTAACAAAAGAAAAAAGGTGTGGAATCAAGATTTTCTTAACCTTGAGTGTGGCAGTAATGCTCGCTGAGGGGTGTTTACCTTTTGAAGAGTACTTCCATTGCTTGTTTGTTTCTGAGAGAGGCAAGGGGACTATTTATGTGTGCTGCAGACTCGATTTTTTACAAAATTGATCGCTGTTGCAGTCGATGTTGCAGGTTGATGATTCTGTTATCTATGGCATTACAGCTTATGGGCAAACGGTATCAATTTCTCTAAAATTAGTTTTGCCCCAGTGATGGAATTCCATGGTTTTTTACTATTACAAAATAGAGACAGAAAAAATATCTCTGTTAAAAGGCAGGCTTTTTCTAAAGAGAGATTAGTTATTTATACTGATGTTCAACCAAGGCATTCTGTGTGGTGCTACCGATTTCTTCTTGGTCCTCTTCCTGTATCTTGGGCGTGTTTTGCATCGGTCCTCAGATTTTTTTCCATTTTCATGCTCCTGTGCCATGCCAGCTGAGACTGATGTAGACTAGCTCACCTTTGACAAAATAAGGTGGCTGCAACACACAAAACCCTTTTCCCTGACTGGTCCAAGTAACTGTGTACGTGGCCCCGTTGCCCTGCTGTGTCAAAGAGTGAATTACCAGCTCTAACTGCTGCTCTTTGATTACTCTGTATGTTCTGCCAGTGCCTGGTTACTGTGACTCTAATAAAGCACGTTTGCTTGGGTTTCCTCATGGAATTCTTGCTGAAGGACAGTCCCTTACATGGCAAATGGTTTACCCCGTTTCATCAGTGTTGCCAAAGTGTGCTTCTAAGCTGGAGTGGATTAACAAAGTATTCTCATGCCTGTCATTTTTCTTTTTCTCTTGCCTGTGTTCTTTTTTCAGATGACTAAGTCGGTTACTAACCCAGAAGAGTTGGGAGGACTTGCATCACAAATGACCAATGACTATGGGCATTTGGCTCTCCAGGGCCGAATGGCTGCAGCTACAGCAGAACCAGAGGAGGTCTGCGGTTTTTAGACCTCTTTATTCTCTGTACACAGTGTCGTCAACATGGGTGTTCTTTTACCGTAAAGAATACAATAAATACAGAGCAAAGTGGCAAGGCATATTCACCTCACTCAGTTGCGGCAATGGGCTTGCAGCCATTGCCAAATGTGATACATCTCTTGTGCGATAGGACAGATGATAGGTTTTGAACTGTTGGGTACTGCGTTTTCTTTTAAATGTCTTTGCGAGGATTCTAAATTGATTGCAGTGAGTACATTTCCCCTGTCTTTGCTTCATTAGCCACTTTTGTACAAGCACTGTTTATACTATGTGTGCTCTGTCTGATAGGCAAACAGATGTGCTACCTCTGGCCCACTGGCACTGGAGATATGGGACAGGACAGCACATCTGTTCCCAGAAGAATTTAATTTGGGCTACTATTGCGTGATTGAAACCGTGACATGAAGTGAAGTGACGTTATAAGCATACTTTGGCTACGCTCTTTTACAATCTACGTCTGTTTTTGCTACAAACAGTCTGTAAGACACAAAGTATATGCAGCCAGAGAAAAACCCTACTGAGTTTGTTTTCTTCGGACAGAAAGGAACCAACAAGTGTTGTGAAATTGTGTGTCTTTTTACAACCCAGTAAAACCTTAGAATATCAACAATTATTTACACATATGTGTCAGAATTACTGTTTCCTTCTTACGGTTTATGGGCAGATACCTACTTTGGTCTTTGATACTGACCTTTCTCTGCTTCAAATATACATTCTATTCAGTGTGCCTTTGTGGCGACCGTGGGGCAGAGCTGCACATAGTACTATATGGAGTACATATTTACTGATTACACAACTCAGTTTTACCACTGCTCACGTGCACAAGTGTATAACAATAGGAGTTAGGATTTACTACAAAATACTTTCAGGGAACATTCCGAACTTCAAACCAGCTTTGCTTCTGTTTCTCTTCAGCCCTCGTGTTGCTCTCAGTACATGCCAATTGTCTACAGAATGAGTTTTATCCTCGGAGTACTATGAATTGCCAGATTTTTAACAACACTTAGGGACTATGCAAGATGTAACATTTTACTTCACAAGTGGGGTTTTTTATGCTACAACCCTAGTTAGAAGAATTACCCAATCAAAGAACAGAAACCTTTGGACAAAACTGTGGTCTAGCTTCAGAAAGAAACAGCTTGTGATAGACGATTCCGTAGACAGGGACAGAACCTCCTAAATTACTGGGGCTTTTGCTTACAGAGAACTTGCAAATACAAAGACAGCTCTTGATTATTTACTATACAGCTTTCCTTCTGTTTCATATGTTTTGGTAAATTACAAGGGTGTGCTTATGTGCGTATGTACATGCTTTTTTAGCTTGCCTGTAAGCTATTTCAAGTTTCACTTCCTGTCCTGAGAGTGAGTTGCAGGCAACCAGTAGGAGCACAAGTATCTTTTGCTGATGAGACTTCTTTTGTGCCTCAGAGCTGCAATATGATGCAGGAGAGGTGCGTTCCCCATGTGGTCTTACATGCCTCATGCTAACAGAAGAATACAGACTATCTGGCCCAGTTGGAATTAACCTGTTACAGTAGATGCTGCATATTCTCTAAGCACAATTACAGAAATCCTTTCATCTCTCTCCTCATTGTGTGCCTCTAGTTAGGGAGCATAGACTTTGTTGAGATGGGGTAAGACGGTATCTCACCATCACCGGCCGTATTGGCTTATCTAGATGAAAGATGTTCAAAGAGTTTGCGATTTCATAATTACATTCTACCACTGATAGACTCGAGTGTTTTGTGCTCAGTAGCTACATGAAAAGCAAACGCTTGCATTTGCATTGATATTGTTAAATTGAATTACTGTTTCTGCACGTTACTTTATGCCTGAGGTTGAAATAATTCCATTTGTTATACTAACAGCTGTGATTCCTGCCTACTTGTTCATCCCAATACACACCTATATGCCTAAGTACACACAGGTACTAAAACTATTGTGTATTTTTAAACAGAGACCACACAGCTTATGCTGCAGGATTATTAATCAATCAGAAGCAGTGAGGGCAGGATTTTCCACATTTCAGTGCTCCACCGCTACATGGTCAGTTCTGGAGGGTTGAGACTTTGTGCGAGACTCAAAACTGAACAATCCGAGTCATACTTTGTGACCCGGTTTCAGCTGTGTAGAGTGAATGTGTACTTTTTATGTATCATACATACCTTGAATACAGCTCATGCTGATGTTTCGGCTCCAGGAGATGAAGTAGTGTTATTCCAATGTGCCAAAGTTCTGTATGCTTGAATTACGTTTGCTTGATGTGGGTACACACCTTATGCTTTCTCTTTCATGGGGTCCAGTTCACTAGTGCTCCTCTTTTATCCTTTTATAGGGTTGTGCTATATGAGTAGATGGTATTACATCTGTCCTTTTTTTTCTGATCTCTGCAGAGAGTATAGCAAAGGGTGGAATATTGATAATAAAGAGTCACCAGAGTGATCATGTTTCCATTTGTGTTGACAGTGCACCAGCATGACATTTCTTTATTCACTTATTCTTGCTTCCTTTTTCCCTGTACCTGCTTTACCATCTAGATAGGGTTCCAGATCAGGACTCGAGTGCAAGAACTTGGCCACGGCTGTATCTTTCTTGTGCAAAAAGCTGGAGCTCTCCAGATTTGCCCTACAGACAGCTACACCAAAAGGGAGTTGATAGAATGTGCTCGTGCTGTCACAGAAAAGGTGAGACATCCCTTTAAGTTGTCTACTGAGCTTCTCCAGGCAGTGAGTCAAACTGCTTGGGTTTAGGATTTTTTTTTTTTTTTTTAACTTCCTGTTATAGTATGATGTTGGCTGAATTACACTGCAGAATTTAGGACCATAGTCTGGCATGCGAATAGCATCCCAGCTGCAGACCTTTGTAAGTACGTTAATTAGATTAAATGAAGATCTCTGTCTTTTTCAGTGATCAAAATTGTTGCTAGATATAACGCCATAGATTGTCTTTTTGTAATTTTTTATAAATATGACAATATTTAGTATCTGGATTCAGAGAGTCTATATTTTCTATTTCTCTGATGTTAAAGTTTATATCAGTGTACAGTACAGGACTCCTCGGGTGCTTCAGACCAGTGCTTATTTGCATGTGTTAGGGGAAAAGCAAGAAGCTCACTACATTGCCTCTGGCTGGTATTTCAAAGACGTTTCAAATGTTGTGCTTCATCCTGTGATGAACAGATCGCTTCATTCTGTCTGAAAAGTGGACTTCCTAGCTGAAGTCCCCTGTCATTTGAGACAATCCTAAGTCATCACGAGTACTGCATAAAGAGAGCAAATAAGGGAAAACGGACGAAGAGGTTTGTTACAGTTTGCAAAATGATAATGCGGAATGAATTTCCATTGTTGATTCCAGTCGTGTTAAACAGCTTTCTTAATGTCCCATCATGAGGCTTTCTTTCACTGACTGCTTGTTGCTTTATGTTGTTTCCAGGTCTCTTTAGTTTTATCTGCCCTTCAAGCAGGAAACAAAGGCACACAAGCCTGTATTACCGCAGCTAGTGCTGTGTCTGGGATCATTGCAGATCTAGACACCACTATCATGTTTGCTACTGCTGGAACCCTTAATGCTGAGAACAACGAATCATTTGCAGACCACAGGTCAGTGTAACTGAAAAAGATGGAAGAGCGCGTGCACAGGGGAACAGTGGAACTGGCAGAAGCGACCAGCATGTGGAGATAAACTTTTACCTTTCTAGATTCCCACAAGTGACATTGAATGAGGCAGGGGAGTGAGAAGAGAAACGGGAAAATTGGGACATTGATAGAGGACAGCAAACTTCACTTTGCTTATTTCTGTGATGAAAGAATTGTAAACAGCTGGGGAACATCTGCCAAGAACACTTGCAACAGAAGGCCCTATTTTGGATTTTTTTGTTGTTTGTTTTTTTTTTTTTTTAAATTCAAGACATCTCATTGCACAGACTACCATGAGCTGTTTCTCCAGTAGCAAAAATTATCTGTTTGGGACATTGCAGAGCAATCCTCTATATACTTTTTTTTTTCTAATAGCTGTTCTTCACTGTCTGGCTGTTTGTCTTGCTAAATCATGCTTATAGCTAATGCTGTTGTGGACAACAGTGATGGAAACGACACAGGTATGCCAAGCATTTTCCCCTTTGGCAGAGATAAGCCCATTTTCCCTTCAAGTAGCATCTGCGACAAAATAATCCCATAGCATTTTTCATTATGTGAAGAGATTTGTGGCATCTCACTGTTACTTCCTTTGCACTACAGCCCAGGGCTTCACAGACAAGATGCTGACTTACTGCTTCATAGCCAGTTGGCCTGTGCAACAATTGCATGGCCAGCATTTATTTCCTGCCTTGACAGTTGCTCAAGAAAGAGGAAAAATGCAATGGTGTGTAATTTGCTGCCATTTTGCAGACAATGTTAAGAATGTTAATACAGATGTTTTTCATTTCTAGGCTAACATTTTACATGAATATGGTTCTAGTTCTTAGTTAACTTGACTCATTTGTGAAGCACATATTTAAAATGGTTTCATCTTTTACCAAAATGTTGCTTTGGATTTGTTGTCCTGACATGTTGAAGTATGTTTATGGCAGGGGGGAACCCTGACTAGGTTGGTCACATTGTTTGTTCCTTTTGCCATTCTTGCTACTGCTTTCTTCACAAATAATTATTTTAGTTTCCTTACAATATGGGGATTAAGGTGGAGGTTTGACCGCTGATTCTTTGCTCGCCAGATTTTCTTTCAGGGTTCAAATGCGATGCTGTCGTCTGCTGCTGCCCTACCTTGTTTCTTTTCAAGAGGGGGCCATTTTAATAAACTGCCTTGCATCTAGCCCAAAATATAATGCTACTGTTCTAATGGTTGTCTCTGTATTCTTTACTTGCAGCCTGGCCTGTGATATATTATTGTGAGTGGCCACTGGCATCATCACTTACATCAGCTCTTTTATGTAGCTGTTAGTCACCGTAACATTTGAAAACCACATTTTTTTCCTCTTCTACTTTTCCACTTGTTTCCTTCTTTTTTTGCTACAGGGAAAATATCCTGAAAACAGCCAAAGCTTTAGTTGAAGATACAAAATTGTTGGTTTCTGGCGCTGCCTCGAGTCAGGACAAACTGGCCCAAGCAGCTCAGTCATCAGCTAACACCATCACTCAACTTGCTGAGGTAGTAAAATTGGGAGCAGCTAGCTTGGGATCTGATGATCCTGAAACACAGGTGAGATGTTTTCAGATTTTTCTGATACACAGTTTTCAACTGATAAGTCTTTGTGGGACTTCTGCTTTTAAGCAATACAATAAGGTTCATCTCTTCTAGGATTTTTCTGGCTTTACTCTGACATCACTCTTTTTTTAGAATACAATCAAGAGGTTAAAGAATTGAGCGGAACTAGACAGGCCTTCATATAACACTTTTGCTTTTGTTTCATGCACGTGTTCTAGCTGGGATGCTTTTGGCAAAGTATTTATCTTATTTTTACTAGGTTGTGACTGGAGCCCTGACTCATGCCGTTCTTGTCCTAAACAGCTTGCACTGCTTTAAAGCTACTTATGCAGCTTAGAATTGGGCTGTGCACTGTCTATTACCTGTATAGGCTAACAAGCTCTTGCCATTCTCTAGTTCTATCTGTTTTTCATTTAATTTGGTAACTTCAGCCTTTGATGTGGATTATCTCAAACGTTTCTTCAGTTATTTGTTTGGATCTTAGTGAAATGGAGGTTGGCAAGCATATCACGGATATGCCTGTGGTAGTACCAAATTAGTTTGAAAAGGCTTGCTCGTTTGTAGCATCCCTTTGAAAGGGATGCGTGTTCTGTTTTGCTTGACCTGTATGATGGACTAAACACTTCTGAGATGCTCCTCTCTAGGAAAATACTGCTGGAAGCACTTTCCCCCCCCCCAATGGACTGTTTTCCATAAACTAGCAACATTTGCAATATACTTATCACACATTGTTTCTACATGTAAAAGCCGAGAATGCAGTATTTAGAATAAAAGCTATTGTGTACGAGCAATTATTTATTTGGAGCAATTTTATATTACCGGTTTGAAATTGTAGGTGTATTATGTGTCCTAAATGGTCCCCTTCTAATAGCTTTAGTATACAATACTGTCACAGCATTTTTCCACAGCAATAGGACTTCTTTATCTGGTGCAGTAGAGTTTCAGATGTCTTACACTACAAGTTGGTGCACAATGTAGGCCCTTGGGCAACAGACAGTCACATCAGTCTACCCTGTGTCTCAGGTTCTTTTCTTATTTCCATGGTCAATGAGCTTCTGAGCTAGCAAAAGCTAAATAAACTTTTCAGGAAGAGCAAAGACTTCACCTCTGTATAAGTTATAGTGAACTACAAATGCAAAGGAATGAGGCTGCTTTCTTATTATTTATAATGCTACAGAAATGCAGTTAGTGAGAAGTTATTGTTCCACACCTTTTTTTCTTGACCTTTCCCATTTTTCATGGGAAAATGTTTTTCATATTTTCCTTAAAATGAGCTTTTCTGAACTCCAGCAGAATACTTAGAACATCTGGTTTTCCACTAGTGGAAAGGGCAGAGAAGAAGGATTTGGAGGAGAGAATTATTCCAATAATCCCCTACAGTAATCCCCAGGTCTGTTGTAGTGTCTGTATTTTGTCTAGGACTTCTGTCATTGAGCTTGGGTTTAGGAGACAATACCTCCAGATTTGATTTCTGACTTTAAGCCCAACCAGGTTATTCAGCATTTAATTCTGTGTAGCCTCTCACAGAGGTTCAACTTCCTCTTCCCTGAAGGAACATTGATCTGAAGTACATTTGATCTTTAGGTAGGTGATTTTGGAATTGGTACATAACTGTAGAAATAGGCTGTAAGATTGTAATCAGTCTGTTTTCTTACTCTCATCCCACTTCCACCATGGTGAAGAACATGGAGAAAAGTAAACCTCCTCTTAGGGAAGTTCAGAAGAAGGAGATCCTACCTGCAATTAGCACTTCCATTTCTTCACGGGAAATAATCGCTTTTATAGGTTCTGACTGGTTGTGTGAAATACTGTAGCTATCAACACAGCTCTTCCTTTTCCAGAATATTACGTGTTTTACTGGGGTAGAGGGAGGGTGATACTATTTGTGTACCAGTAGTGGATGTTTCTTTAGCCGTGCTCTAAAAATCACACCCTCATCCAGGCTACCGTTTCTTGCCTGAGGCTTACAGCTGTTTCTCATTCCTAAAGGTTGTCCTGATCAATGCTATCAAGGATGTTGCAAAGGCCCTTTCTGATCTCATTGGTGCTACCAAAGGAGCTGCCAGCAAACCAGCAGATGATCCATCCATGTACCAGCTGAAAGGTGCTGCCAAGGTAAAATGTTATCCTTACATTTTATGTGAAAGTATCTTTGAAGTCACGCTTCATAGACAGTGAAGTGTGGACTTCAGCCATTTCTGATTGCCTAGAATTTCATTTGTTTCTTTGCTGATTTATTATTCTGAGATGATACAGAAAATTAAGATGACACCATTGAGTTTCCATGAAGTCAGCAGTTTTTGTAGGCTGATGGGTAACTTTTGTGTTTTTGATGAAAGAACAGTAATCTTTCTGAAGAGAAACTTCTTTCTTTTGCAAATCCATATCTGAGGGCAAGTTCTCCTTTAATAATGTTATGGAGTGAAATTAATCCAGTATAAAACGGTGCCTACATACTACATTCTGAACGATTATTTACGCTGTGAATAAGCATGCAGCCTCCTTATTTAGACATTCAGCTTGGGGTAGGGAGGGAGGAGGAGACGGACGGAGAGAGTGGGGGGAAAAAACCTCCAATAACTCTGCAGTAGGATATTGTGCATTTCTGACCCCTCTCTACAGGAAGTACATAGGTATGAAAGCTCTGAACTCACACAGATTATACTATACCTATGATATCTTTGAGCTTTATTTTCCCTGCATCTGAGATGTATTATGACATTTTCCTCACAAAGGTCTTGTGGCTTCCTGTCTACAAAATATTTCCAGATGTGGAGGTTTAGGTGGTATTATTCTGCTTTCATATTGTGACAGTGTCATGGTTCTCATGTGTTCTCACTCTCATGTCTGTTGCTTATCTGTAAGACCTGTGCCCCTCTACCTTTCAGGGCACATAACAGTATACTGTTGAGGCACTACTTGAAAGTGACCCATCTAGTCAAGAAAAGTGGCTTCTTGGCTCTTCTTGCTGTGAAGAGCTTTCTGTGCTTTAAGTCATAATTGTCAAGAAGCTGACTTTTCCATCTCTTCTTTTTTCATCGTAGTTGTCATTTGTATCTCAATATACTGGGGTGCAGGAAAGGCATAGTTATATCAGTGATGATTATATTATTCTGCATCAGGAATATTGGCTTTGTTATGGGCACAGCAACACTGATTCTGTAACTGCATTTGAGCTCATAGCTGGTGTTTGGCTGCTTTCTTACCTGGGGTTTTAGCTGATTGCAGAGAACATACTGGGTAAATTTCAAAAAGAATCATAGCTTGACTCACATCTCTTTCAACTTTCAGTGTAAGATACTAACATAATCTGTATAAGAGACCTACTCTGGAAATGTGAATTTTTGAATTCTTTGTACAGTTTTTGCCAGAACGCTCACACTTAGGATGGTACCGCTCTGCAGTTAGTTATGCTACGTTTCTGCATCTTACAGGGAGATTTCAGAAACTGGCCAATGGGAAAGTTCATATTTAGTTCCATAACACATACAGTTCATGAAGCTTCTTAGGCCATCTCAGAAGTAATAATGCTACCTAGCTTAATTTACCTTGCTTATCTGCCCTGCTGTATCTGAAAAATGGGAGGAAGGAATCACATATTTTTGTTTTCACCCCTCTTTTCTTCAGGTGATGGTAACAAATGTCACATCACTTTTGAAGACGGTTAAAGCAGTAGAAGATGAAGCTACTCGAGGGACAAGAGCTCTTGAGGCCACAATTGAGTACATCAAACAGGAACTCACGGTACACAACACAGTAGCCATACATGGCAGTTTTTGAAAGTATGCTCTTACACTCAAACCAGCACTCCTCAAGCTTTGCTTTACTGCTTTGCAGCGTGTTGGATGCAACTTGCTTGCAAATCATCCCTGAAAGTACATTTACAATGCCATTTCAGCATGTCTACTTTCAGACGTTACCAGTCCCTACTTTGAGATTTGAAATGATACCATCATGTACAAATCTGGAAGGAACTGCTTCTTTGTTCTTTAAACATTAAACTTTTACTACAGATACTCTTCTGAGCCCAACACTGTTCACTGTTTTTGGATCGTGGCTTTGGTAATGTCTCCCTCCTTAGTAATATAGCCATATTGCACCTGCAGTTTAATCCTGTCTCTGTCTTCCTTTTTATGATACTACCAGTGATGCTTAGCTTGCTATCTGATATTCTGTCCGAGCAGGAATTAACAATGGCATGGAATTATTTCCCAAATAAGGTGTTAGACCATGACAATTGTTTTCCTTCCTCTTTAAGATATAAAAATATAGCCTCCAGCTGCACCTTTCAGTTATATTTTTTACTAGTGCACTAGTTAGTGCTATAAATTAATGCCTGCATGTTTGTAAAGAAGCCTAATTTTTTTTTCTTCCTTCACTTACAGTTCTTTCTTACAAAAAAACCCTATAGATTCAGTTCAGAAAGTATTTTGTTGTATAGTTTGTGGATTAGCAATTCTTAGACTGTAACTGCACTGGCGCATTTTTGCCTTGTCAAGAATTACCCATAAAATGTTTATTTTTCATTGGGTGAGTGATGCTGTTGTAATGAAGAAATAAGTCTTGTTTTCAGTTTTGTTGATTTTTGTTTTTTAATACCTGTATATAGTTGTTGGGAATTCATACAGTATCTGTAGGGGTAAAATCTCCTGATTCAGTACTGGTTCAGGAATGTTCTGTACAATACCTAGTTAACATTACAGTTGTGTATGCTCATGAGGGCCTGGCTAGGTTACATTCCTTCCCATAATTCTGATCTAAAACCGGTCCAGACCTGTCATCAAAGGATTGTGTACTATCACATCTGCTTTCTCAATCTGTTTAGTATCTGAAATATCCTTCCTTTTCCTTTTCCCAGCGTTGCTAAGGAATGGGTCTGTGGTGGTATTGTTGTAATCTCTTTCATGGGGAGAAAAGTACAGTACTAAGAGAGGATTGAGAGGAACTGAGGATGTCACATGTGTGCTCAAGAAAATGTGTCAAGCTTGACTTGAAACTCCACAGATTGAATCTCAGCAACACTGAGGGATGTCCTTCACATATTTAGCTAGACTTTTTTTTTTTAACATCGCTTTTCTTTCTGGAGAGAGGAAGTGAAAAACTGATGAACAGGGAGCTTGGGATAAACCAGGCTCATTTTTGTCCAGATACTTGCATTCTGTGACAACTAACCTGCTTAGGGTGCACTGTGTGTAGTCAGAAACCTCTCATGGTTGATTGCGCATTCCAAATTGCCTCTGCACAGTAAAAGAATGGCAAGTGAATACAGACTAAAGCTTAGGGAAAGGAGATACAAGATAAAAGTATGGTTACCCAGCTCTTACTACCTACATCTTACCACAGTTCCTGTATTCCAGTGTTCATGAGAGTAGCATGTACTGTCAGATAATTTGACCTATTTGCACATGATTCACCCTGAAAAATTATGTCTTTAGGTTTCTAAGGGAGACTATAGCGTAAGAGACAATGCTCCACCTCCACTTTTTTAAGAGACATTTGAATATTTCAGTTACATTCTTGTTCTGTCCTGCCCTAACAAGGGCTTGGAAGGGCCCAGTCTGTCCAGGGGAAGAATCTCCTGATACAAGCAGACCAGCCTAAGCAGCAGTCAGGTTAAAAAAAATAACGTAATTAAAGGCACAGTAATTCTTTTCATCCTGTAACACTCTGAACAGCTGTCTGTAACAAACTGTCATCCAGATAGTTAAATGGCAGATGAGATGAATGAGTTAACCTTTTTTAGTATGCTTCCCTCAGCTTACTGTTTCTCTCTGCTGTCTGTAGGTGAGCAGACTTGATACTCAAGTACTCTGGATACATTTCTAATTTCCTGCTGTTCAAAGTCTGCTTCAATTTGCTGTCTCTTTCTCATGGTTGTTCTGCTTTTCTTGAATAGTATATCAGGCTTTCCTTCTGCTTTCACTTCTAGGTGTTTCAGTCTAGCGAGGTTCCAGAAAAGACATCGTCACCTGAAGAATCAATCCGGATGACGAAAGGAATCACCATGGCAACTGCCAAAGCTGTTGCAGCTGGGAACTCATGCAGACAGGAGGATGTGATTGCTACAGCAAATCTGAGCCGCAAAGCAGTAGCTGACATGCTAACAGCTTGTAAGGTAAAGATTTTCCTTGCCTAAGACTGATGCTATTTTAATTTTTTGTGTGTTTGACTCCAAATCCCTTAAATGTTACGGTTTCTGTTTATTTTCTTTGTACTAATGCTCTACTTTTCAGATGAGAAAGTTAATAGTTATTATAATTTTAAGGGATTGTCTCTCTCAAAAAGGATTTTTTGTGTGCTTTGCACAAAAAAAGAAGCAGCGCTAATATTGACTGTTTACTTTTTGTGAAAGTGAAGTTTCTTTGGACCTGAAATTTCCTAGTTTTCAGTCTCCTATTAAACTGGAAGACAAAAAAATGTAGTAGAATATACAAATTATCCTATGGTCACAAATACTATTTCAGTATTTCTAGGAACAGTGAAAGGAGTAACTTAGGTCTCACTTTTAGCAGTCCTTTGCCCCCTAACCAAACCTGTCGGTTTGCCCAGTTTCTTCTGTGCTTTTCAAAAATATATTTTGCCTTGGTGCTAAAAATATTGGTACCTTGTTTTCTTCACCTGCTTGAGCTAGACAACATTCAAACACTGAGCTGCAAAACTGGGGGGAAGGTATGTGTCATATAAATCACTATTAAGCTGTTGGCCTCTGTTCTGATGATAAAAAAGATATAGGCATCAATGTAAAAAAAAAGGGAGATTATGAAGATCTCATTCCTTTTGGTCTTCAGTAGTAACACAAAAGGGCCTTTACCTCTAATTTTATTTTTTTTTTTTTTTGCCTTTACATATATGGAAGATGCCAGTAAAATAATGGTGCTCTCTGTGAGGTGCCTGATGTTCAGTATTTGATCAAATCCTAACTGCCTGTGTCGGTGCCAGATTAATTTTTAACTTAATACTGCCCAGGGGAAAGGGTTAATTTTGTTTTTAAAATGATCCTCGTACAAATGTGCAAGTTATAATGTAACTTAGAACTGTATTTATGCAAAACCATTGAGTTTCCTGGCAGGGTTTTTCACTCTCTGACAGTTCCTGACCACTTTTCATGCTTCATATTTTGATTCTGTCCTCTCCACTTCATAAATGCAGACGGTCAACAAAAAAAGCAGCTCTAATCTGCATGGGAAAATTCAACAACTGTGCTACTTACATGACAATTACCATAGCCTAATATGTCTTAGGTACAATCCAGTTAATTGAAACTTCTAGGGGATGCTAAGAACAGTTCATAATTGTGCAATATTCTGACAGATTAATCCAGGCATGAATTCAGATGCTGAGGTGCACTAAACATTCTTTGCCATTTGGAAGTGGCTATTGCAGATGCATTTTTGTTTCAGTCTCTCCAAAGAGGCATCAAATTCTCAGGAATAGAATCCTTTGTTTCAAAAAAATGTTATAAATGCACTCACATACACAAAATACAGCCTGATATATACTTTTGAACATTTAATTATGAACATTCATCTTTTTATGTTTATATTTGCTCCCAGTTAATTTAACAGTTTCGCAGTTCGTGCATAGCAAGAAGCTGGCAGGATGAAACTTCCTGCAAACTGAACAATGGAGGTGTGGGAAAAGCATTTGTGATATCCCAGAGAATTATCACCTTCACAAAGAAAGCAGTCTACAGGAAGAAAGTATCAGGGAATCATTTTACTTACCTGTAATGATACACTGACAAAGATTAAGATCTAGTGTTATCTTGTCTAGTTTTCCTAAAATCAAGAGCAGCTCTTGGGCAAACAGGAATAAAAGTCTCCGAATATATTAATTTTATGTACTATCTAAAACGTATGATAGAATAGCCATGTCATTTAACAAAGCTTTTAAATATACATTTTGTACTGGACTTTATTTAGAAAATCTGGTTTCTATAGGTTTTGCTCAGTCTTAGAAATCTTATGCCATTCATCCTACAAATTGATTACGGTACTTGATATTTCCATGATAAGCCACATCCCTTTAATTGTAGGTCCAGGAACAGTAGTCTTAGCCTCACTGTGCCCTAAAAACTGTGCAATGCGGTCCAGCTTGGTTTTCGTGATACTTGACTGGAGGGGTTTCCGGTGTGAGTAAGCTAGTCTTTACAATAAGCACTGACAAGTGTCCTTTGGGCTAAGACAAAAGCGTGTGCATATGATCTATGATAGAATTGTATAGAACATAACTCAGAATTCCCTGGTGTCAGGAACTTAAATTCTATTTCATTGCTACCTGCCTAAGGCAAGCGGTGTAAAGGATTTTACTTAGCAGCAGTTATACATATGCTTCTGCTTGTTCTGCAATACATTAATTTACAGTGCTCACTACTATTCTACACTTACAAGGAGATGCCATTTCAAAAGACAATGAGGTTGATTACTGCGGGATATAATGAACCAAGACAACCCTAATTAAAGTCAGTAGAAATACTGTAATTACATTTACTGAAAGTTAGAGCAGGCCCTAAGATAATAACAATTTTTGTCTTTATTACCTGTTTATATAAAATAATAATTCTGCAGTAGATAACCTGTGCATAATATCACTATTTTTAATGATTGCTGTTGGAAAGGAAGCAAATATTAAAGGTTCATCAAAAGCATAGAAAATAATTGAAGCAAATAATAACTTAGATTGTTACACAGCCAGTAGATTGAGGGAAACGATTATTCACCTTCTCTCAGTGCTCACTAGACTGTGTCTAGAATACTGTGTCCAGTTTTGGGCTCCCAGAAGAAAGGCACTGATGAAACGGCAGCAAGCTCAGCAGAGCCCACCCAGACGGTTGGGGCTGGAGCACAGGCCCTGTGAGGAGATGCTGAAGAGCTGCCTGTTCAGCCTGGAGAAGAGATTGCTTTGAGAGGACCTCACAACAGCTCTCTAAAACCTACCAAAAGACTGCTGAGAGGAGACAGTGTTGGGCTAATTACTTGATGTGCATGGCAGGGGAACAAAACACAGTGGTCAAAAGTTGAAACACAGAAACTTTCAATTATTCCACTGTGGGCATAATGAAGCATTGTGACAGAGGCCTAAAGAAAGTATGAAATCTCTGGTTTTGGAGATTTTCAAAGACTTATCTAATCTGGTTTGAATTTCATGTTGACCCAGCTTTAGGCAGGTGGTTGGACTACGTGCATTCTCCAGGTTCCTTCAAACAGCATGATTTTTTTACTGTCTCAGTACATTTTACGTCCACACACTATGCTCAAGGGCTAGAAGTTCTAAAGTCAGGTAGTGCCTGCTGCCTTACTGTTTTGAAAGCATGTGAAGAGAAAATGAGGGCTGATAGTGAAGAGAAACCTTGACAGGAGGAAATCGATGAGTTCTTTGGACACATTCTGGGTTCTTTGGACACGTTTCAGTTTGAGATGCTTTGGCAGGCTTTCTGTGCAAATCTGGAAAAGTAAGCATTTCTGTTGCAAGTCCTAACTGTGTAGTGAGATTTCTGTTGGGATGTTTCTGGGTTGCAAAAATGTCTTCCTAAAATGACTTTGTCACCTCTTTAGTCTACTGTGAAGTATATGGTTTGTTTTAAGACTCATTCAATCTTAACAATGCTCCCAAAATATTCCAATATCTGTCTTGGCTATGTATGCATATCATAAAAGTGTATTTCTGTCCTACAGATGTTTGCTCTAATTGTGTGCGTAACAATTAATATTAAGTGCAGAAGAGGCATATTAGGGTGCTTAGCATATTAGGGTGCTTACAGTGTGTCCATATGAAAGACTGGGGAATCCTTCTGCCCTATTTGAAAATGAAAAATAAACTGTTGTGGATTTTTGGGGGGCTTCTGGAGCTTGTTTGAAGTACACTGAAGATGAGGAAAATCCTGTCCTGTTTCCTCCCATCTGCTTTCCCTTCAGATTTTTTGTTGACAAGATGAAGAGACGGAGGTGGCTAGTGAGAGCCGCTTTCGTGCTCTGCTGATCTTGAACTTCCCGGCAGAGGGAGTCCATAGACCAGCTTCAGGCCCAGCTGACACCGCCACTTGCTTGGGATGTTGAGGGTTGCAGGAAGGGCTCAAAAGAAGTAAGCAGTGGGATTATCCCTGGACCCCATGAAAGATATGAGGCTGCAAGGGTGGAAGAAGTTGTTCTGTGACAGGAAATTTAGGAAGTTTCACTTGTCAACAACCAGCACCTCTGTTCACTAAAAAAGATCTCTGGAAGTTTATTTTAGAAAATACAAAGCTTGAAGAGGCTGTAGTTGTCACTTTTTATTTAAAATAAAATGGTTTAATTAGTCAGGCTTATGTCAGCAGACATTGTGCTTACTGGAAGTCCCTAAGAAGTCAAAGAATTTACTCTGCTGCTTCTTCTCTGTATGTAAACAGATGGTTCCAGCACCGCCTCTTTCTGTGGTAAATCCCTGTGTCAAGCTAAAGCCATTAATAAGCTTTTACTTACAATGTGTTAGCAGATAACAAAAAGCAGCTAAGGCTTTTTTTTTTTTTTTTTGACTGGGTGGGTTGATTTGCTTTATGTGTCTCTCATGTAGAATAATGATATCCTGGCACTTCCATACCACTTTTCATTTGCCACTTCCAAAGTTTTTTATAAGGAACAAACTGTTACCTTTAGCTTGCAGAATGCAGAAGGAAAAATGAGACCCACATTTGACCCATATACTAGGCTGATGGTTGACTTCTGATTGGCCCAAAGTCTTCCAGGGCCAGCCCAGTGCTTCAGTCTCTAAACCAGATGGCTATTTCTGCTTTCATTCCTTCATGGTAGGCTGTACAGGCTTACAGTAAAAAAATGGGTTTAGTGTATTTCTAACCTGTAAGATGTAAACAGGCATTTGTGGGTGGCAAAAGTATGCTTCTGATTTTTATTTGTATTGGTATTAGGAAAAAAGAAGAGCCACAATAGCATAACCTTTGCAATGTAGAACAGTACATAAACAACCGAAGAGCCCATTCCAGTCCCAGCATGTTTTCCAAGTGTTATATTTTCATTAGAAGAAATAAAAAATCCTCCTATGTTTTCAGATGGTTCTTCAAGGCTTTCTCTGTTCTCAGCTGGCAGAAAGAAGTAGTACTGCTGTTGACAGTACTTAAGGAGTGACACTAAGAAAGACTGCAGATGCACACCCAGATAGGAGATGTCCTGATAAAAGGAAAAGTGTTCCCAGTGCCATTCTCAGAACTGGAGCTCTACTACTCCTTGACCACAGTTTACTTACACCTTTATAAAAAACAGCTGGCCCTCAAGCTCAAATGTTACTTGCATGTTACAGAAAATCTCTTCCCTTCTCTGTCCCTCTATCTTCTCTTTCTCCTATCTTCTCTTTTCCCCATCTTCTTTGTGTTGACCTCCTCTTGTTGGAGCATTTTAGCAGTACTAATGTTGTTTTGCCTCCTCAGCAAGCATCATATCATCCAGATGTGAGCAAAGAAGTTCGAGGGAGAGCCCTGCACTTTGGAACAGAATGTACCCTGGGATATTTGGAACTCCTGGAACATGTTCTTCTGGTAAGGAGTCATCTACATGCACGTACTAGATCCCTTCCAAGGAGAATCATCTCTCTGACCTGTTTTGTATAGTGTCTGCTAATGACACTTTTTTGTCAGTTTGTCAGAAGATTATGAAGTTTTGTTATTTGGGTAAAGCAAGCTAAAGTAAACTCGGTACTTCAGCTCAAACTCTGAGACAGAAGGAAGACTTGAAGTACTTAAATGGGATTCTTAAATCCAGGATTTCGATTCTGGATCAGATCTAGAGGCAGTACAGGTCCTGACCTAAAAATGATCCCTGACAAATAAAATAAGACACTTCAGCATTCTTTTAAGCCCCCTATAAACATTAGATGTATTAGGCACACTCCTGTCCCCCAGATCAAAGAGATTCCATAATCTTTATGAACGCACTTTTATATGCCTTTTGCAGTCCTGATTCTAGGAAACCAAGAGGCACCTACTCAATGCCATCCCAAAATCCCAAACCAGCACTGTCTTACAAAGAGCTCTCCAACTCATGCCAGACATGATACCCTCAAAGCGCTGCATAAAACTTCTCCACTAAAATCCAAACTCATGAATCCTGCTGTCAGTTGGCTTTTCTTGACCATACAATAATTACCACATAATATATTGTTCTTCTTTTGCTATTACATTTGTAGGAAGCAATCCTGTGAGTTTGAACTAACATTTGTGAGATAGAAATTTCTGGAGATGACTTAAATCAGCAGTCAGCTTCATGGACACGCCAGGATTCCTTTTAATTTTCAGAGACATATTACAGTCTCTGAAACTGAAATCTGCAGCCACTAACTGCAGATTAGCAAATGCAGGTTGGCTTTACTGCTGAGAATACAGCATACATAATGATTCAAGTTGTTGAAACATACATAACAGAAGTAAAGTCACAGTTATGCTTGCCACTAGCAGGGAAAATAGTTCAAGACAGATTGAACTTCTTAATGTTATTCTTAGAGCTCCACAGAAATAAGTTAGCATTAGATAATGTGATCCATTTTTAGTTTAGAAGAACTTTGGGGAATTTTTCAGGTTTGGGCCCCCAAACTCAATCATACTGCTTGTTTCAAATTACATACCAGAAGAGACCAAAGACTTGTGTAGATTTTTGCTCGTTTTATTTTTCCCTCTTTGCTCAGGTAAACAGGCTTAAAGTAAGAAAAGCCTGTTCCTCTAATAAAGCAGAACATGCCTTTCTTACCTTAAGATGCTTTAATTTCAGGGCCTTAAAGCCATGAGAAATTTCCATTTATTTTTAAATAGGGTTTTAAAAAAAAAAAAAAAAAATTTATTTATTTAAATTTTAACGTTTTGACATTTGCATTCATTTGTTTAATTTCAACATTGTCGCCACTACCATGGTAGCACTAGTGTCACAGTTGCTGGAGCAGAAAATGTCATTCTGTGCTAAAGTCCTGACCACATTTGTGTATTTTTGGTCATTTCTGCTTGTGTGGGAAGATAACCCTTGAGATGCTAAATGCTCAATTTCTGCCGTACTAAGGGATTATGCAGTGTATAAACCTTGGTCATAACTGTATTGTGCCATTTTGTTAGCATTACAGATTGTTTAGCTATTGAGGATTCAAGTACTTCGGTTTACTGTGGAACTAGTTGACTAAATCTCATCCTTAGGAAGCAGGAGACCAGTCCACCCATACACGGACGTGGCAATTCCAGAGGGATACAATTCCTTGTGTGGCAGAGTTGTCACCAGGCAAAGTTAAGAAAACAATTCAGTTTAGTTTATTCTGTCAAAGTAAGGGGTTAGGCATTTTACTGAAACAATGAAATGTATTTTCAATGTGCGCCTAGTTTTCAGAGATGCTTTGAGAGGGAGTTTTTTATTAAGAGAATGCACATGTGACTTTTGAGACTCAACCTCTTGTTTTGCACTTAAAACTCTTGATATATCTGTCACTCTCAGAAGCAGTTTTTGAGTATACATGAATTTCCAGAACTTAATCGTTTTTCTCCTTACAGTATGGTAATTAAAAATGCAAATGTTGTTCCTGTTTAGGGCAATAATTCAACTTTGGTGTCTGAATGTCTGACTGTTTTCAATTTGAAGAAGTGCAGTTTAATACTTGATGCAAATTCAGTTCAGAGGCGTCTGTCTTTCCCTTCTATTTAAGGATCTTGCCCAGGGTTGGCTTTTCCATTGTGTTCACCATTGCTGATTTTTTTCCAGAACAGGCAACTAACTAGTGCTAGCTAGCTGCTTAGAAAGAGTGACTGACTAGTTTGTTCATACAAAAAAATCAGCTCCTCTCCACTCTTTAGAAAGACTAAGCCTGATGCATAACTGTAATGGCTATAATATCTGAGAACGGAGTGCTGAAGCTGCAGATTCCTTCCGCATACTCACACATGTGTATCTGTTTTGGAGAAGTCTGTCCTAGTTCTAGTGCTGAGAACTCACAGACAATATTGTCAGTCCCTGTAGAAATGCAAGGCAGTGCCACTTTCCTAGTATGCATCAGACGTTGCAGTGTAAAGCTCTGTTCGTAGTGATTTGTTGACAATTATATTTCTCTCACTGGAGTCATGGTTTCTCTCAGCCAATTGCTTTATAAAATAAGTCTTTCACTAGTGTGCTATGGGAGTGTTCTCGCATCCTCTGGAATCCTTACTAAAATGCACGATTCCATTTTATCTTTTTCTCTAGATCCTTCAAAAACCAACTCCAGAACTAAAGCATCAGTTGGCCTCTTTCTCCAAGCGGGTTGCTGGTGCTGTTACAGAGCTCATCCAATCAGCAGAAGCAATGAAAGGTGAGTTGGGCAGCCTGGCTACCAGTACAGTGTGCCTTTTACTCCAGAGATGATGATCTGTCTTTTTTTGTAGTTTAACACAAAACTGAAAACTAACAAAACCCTTTTTAGTATGCTCTAGATGTCTTGGTACCATCTACTTCCATTCTTTTTCTGCTGATATTCACTGGTTCACAGTGTTGGTATACAGGTCTATTTGACCCTCTCCTACTTCATAGGATCAGTACTAAGTCATCTGTAAGTCATGTAGCCTTCAAAGGTGGATCCATCAAGCAAACCACTCAAGAACCACAATAGCAGAAAACAAAATACAGTATCACTCCTCTTGAACTGGTGGCTGAATTATAATTGGATGGCTGGTTCCTTTCCTTACACTCATGTTTGTTCAGTAAAAGTAAGTTCTTTGCATTGCGATGATAGTTGCTTTCCAACTTCAAATAAAAGGGGATACCATCATCTTACTGAATTAATACTCAGCCTCTAGCACTGATGTCAATTTTAGGTCTGTAGTGCTTACAGTCCTCTGTCTGGGTCCTGCCCTGACAAAGTGTGTTAATGAAACAATGAGACTTCAGACAGTTGTGGTCTGGATGACTTCCTGAACTCTTAGAACTGAACAACCTGCGGACAAATATAATTCAACTTTCAAATAAGCAATTAACTCCATTGCTTAGCAGAAGTTCACTGCCTTTATAATAGATGAGCGATATTTTTCTCAGATACAGACTTCCTTAGCAAAATTTTTATCCAGTGATGCATGCGAATTCTTAGGATGACAGTTCTGACATTCTACATTTTAAATACATACAAAGGGTGGTGTTACTAAATATGAGACCACTACTGCAGAAGCACATCTACTACCAGATTTACTGGGAACTTCAGTCTAAAGAAATCTTCAAAGCCATCAGAAGGGCATATAAGCATTCAAATCTCATAGGTAATAGAAGGTTATGGTAAAATATTTTAAATAAAGCATTATAATAACTAGATTCTAGTAAACCTGTATTCGTTTAATCATTGTTTCCTATGCTAGGCCAGAGAACACTATACTTATTTTTCTGATGTACTGTGTAATATACACTGCAGATTTTCCTCAGTTATTTCCTGCTTTTATCAGTACACGTTCCTTGGAAAAGAATCCTGATTAAACACTTTTCATATATAGGATCCTTATTTTCTTATGCTTTTTTTTCCTCTATGTCTTAATATAGTTACAGTGTTTCAGATAACAGAGATCTACATTATGCTTTTTCCCTGTTCAGGTAAATGTATTGAATTATTTAGCTTTTCCTGCACTTGTTCTTACGTCTCAAAATTTCTGCTTTCATTTGCTAGCAAGCCAAGCCAATATCAGAATTCCTCCATTCCCTAAATGCTCTTTAAAAATATTTTTATTTTCCTCATCTTTGGAGGCATTTATTACTTTCCTGTAGTTTTTGCATTTTAATTCATATTGATTAAAATAAAAATTCACTTTTCATTTCTTTTTTCACTTACTGCCTGTAGGGATTTTTTTTTTTATTCACGTCAGAAGCTTCTTGTGTGGAAAGTAAAAGGTTTTTTAACCATTCTAAATTTTTATTCCTAATTTTCATTTATAGATACATGATAAAATTCTTTATCATAACCAATTTAACATGTAAATGTTTTCACCTTTGTGAAATGCCTTTTTTTTTGAAGAGGAATTGCTACATTTTTAAAGTTTGGTTTGACTGTGTTTATACATGCTGCCTATATCTTTTTTTTTTCCCCAGCTTATTTGCTAACATTAGGATTTAATATAGAATTCCTTCATCTTGTACACCATTTTAGCTGAGAAACTGTCTTTGGTAATGTTTTAATATTTGACATAAAATACATGTATGAGTACTATATAGGAAAAAGCAGCATGAAATGTAGCTGACTAGGATAACAGTACTTCAGCTTTCTCCCAGCTCCTCATAAATAGGAGCCAGTCATTTTGTACTCTGCTGTGATTTGGTCGTCCCTAGCAGAAACTGCCTCATTCTTTAGGTGGTGCAATGTTGACCCGTAAGCATTCAAAGTTATTTCCTTTGATGTTTGAGCAATCAGACATGGGTTATGCTATTTCTGATCCAGAGTGCCAGTATCCTTTTCCCCAGTCATTCTTCCTTAATAACGATTAATTTTCCAGTTGATATTTTAATATTAGGTTCATCCAAACTTTCTGATCCAGTTTCAGTAAGTTTAACAAGGCCTTAAGAGATTTTGGTTTTCCCTTTGTTTTTTTCATTCTAGCTGAGTCTTCCTTTGCCTATTGTACACTGTTTCTTATCTTTTTCTGTTTCCATCTGTGATGCCACTTCCTTCCCTTGCCCTTAGTAGTTATGAAACTAATTTTTTTCCTACTAGTTTCCTTTTCTCTCTCCATCTGATTTTCCTTTTGGTAGTTTCATTGCCTCCCTCACTCCAGAACATGAATGCTTTCTGAATCCTGTCATCCAGAGAATAATGTTATGAAATTGAAACTAATAATACACTGAGAGCTTTCAAAAATCTGAGATCACCACCGGCCATGTATTCATTTTGTGGACCTACAAAATTTCTTTGAGCCAAGAGAAATGCCAAAAACTCAACCAAAAAAACCCAAAACATTGACCTTTGGATGTGTTACAGAAACTACTTTGGCCTTCTCTACATGGACAAACGCATGGTTTCTTCAGGCAATGCTAGCTTCATCTCAACACACTGCCGAAAAAGAGGCCTTGAAAAGTGCGTGGTGGATGATTATCTGTTGTCTATAACATGTCCCCTGTACCATTCTGTCAGACTTCTCAATGTACCTTACAACTTGGTCAAGTTAGAAACCATTTTAGTAAGACCTCTGATAAACTAAAGTTGAGTGATAGACAGCTTTGTTCCCAGTATGGACAGTATCCCTTTTTGAAGCTGCTTTGCTTACACGGTACTTAATTAAGTTACTTTCATAACAGAATAACTCTGCTAAATACTTTTTTCACTCTGACTCACATTATTTTCTCAGTGGCATAAACTACAGTCTTCTTATGCCATTATGGTACTAAAATCAGCTTTGTACAATGTGCATTCCATATTTGACACTTGAAGTGTGATTGTAAATCACCCTGTTTGAATAGCAGCTCACAGTGGCACTGAAGTTATTGTCTTTGTCTCCATTAATTTCAGGGATAGAGTGGGTGGATCCAGAAGACCCAACAGTCATTGCAGAGACAGAGCTACTAGGGGCTGCAGCATCAATTGAGGCTGCAGCAAAGAAGTTGGAGCAACTGAAACCAAGAGCCAAGCCAAAGGTGAGTGCCCATCCCCATTGTTTCTTTCAAGTTAACAAAGCAGAGGATGCATATAGCCCATGTATTGGTGTACACTTTGCTACTGTCCACAATAGTGGTATAAACAATCAAACCTTGCATCAGTCTCAGTGCCCCTAGCCAATGTACTGCATGGGACTTATCCCTAAAGGAAGAGGGTAAAAAGATGCTTTTCAGGGAGTGAGTCAGGCACCAGCCATCAGCAAGCAAAGGAAGAAAAGCCAAGTGTTAGAAATGCTTTTTAAAGTTACACTATCATTACTGTGGATTATTTACTTTTTTGTTTCCAAACATATTTTACTGATGTGGTAGGGATTTCTCACTTGCTTTCCTTTGAAGACCCTTTGTTCTCATCTGAATGTGCGTAGTATCGCAGGAGAAGCAGCAGCAACACAGAAGGGATTCAGCAGAATGCAAAACACCTTTGGGATTTTCTAAGATTAAAAACATAGCATTTTATGCTATGATAAAAGAGTAGCTGCTTTAGCATGAAATCAGATATGGGTTATGTCCATTTCTATTTAATTTTCTTGAAGGCAAATAAATTACAGTTCATTGTGAAAGCAAGTAGTGTTGTGTGTTGCCAGGTCATTTCAAACATATCTCTGAATGTATTATATAAGATTAAGCCAACAATTTTCATGCGTGGTACAGAGAGAATATATGAAACTGCTGTTACTAATGGTTGTATGCATAGCTCACAGGACTAGATCACAGAGAATTTCTACCTTTTGCCTAGCGTGGAATAACAGGCAGGTTTTGGAATAAATTACTATGTTGCCTAGAACTGCATCTCTTTAAAATTAAAATCATGCTTTGGCTGTGTAATTGACTTCAGGAAAGGACTATGTATCTATTTCTCTGTTTATGCTGCTTTGTAGGTGCAAAACTGTTTCCTAAGTAAAGCTAAAGAGAAGTCTTTCTAAAAAGCAGGGCCTTGAGAATGCTCAGTGTTGGATGATTATTTTCACTGCAGGATTGTATTTTCTCATTCAGGACCATCAGACAAAATAGTTCATGGTAGCTTCACTCTTTGAGGACTTCCCACCCCCACATCCCCACTCCACCACCCCCCCACACACACCTGGTTTAGTGATGGGAATAAATTAGCTCATGAAAAAGAAATACTCTTTGTCCTGCGTTTTTTAACAAGTACATCTACTTCGTTCATAAAGAAAAATAGTCCTTTATTATGAGATTCTACAGAGCAGAGGACACAGGCTGAGTCTGAGGAGAGGAAGAGTCTTCCATCACCTTTTCTATACAATCACTGCACAACGGCATATGTGGGTTGCCTAGTAACCATGGAGCAGTTTCCTTCCAACCTCTAAGGCACTCCGAGGTCATTGTAATTTCCCAGTGAATACAGACCTCACACCTGCTCCTCATTTTAACATGTTAATTGGAGTATCCACCCTGCCTGTGATTTATTGGTCTGTGGTTTTTTGTCATTTTCTGAAACTATAGTTCATATCCAACTATCAGTTTAATTTGGGATTTAAACAGCCTTTACATCCTTTATTAGATGTTTAAGCTCTTCCACAACATGGGTTGTAATGCACAGCAAAGGTACTAGGAAGATCACAGAGTGTCTCAAATATCACCTTTTTCTGCTGAAAACTGGTAACTTGTGTCCTCCCAGAGTGGGATTTCCTGCTTTGAACAGGCTCTGTCTTTCTGATGCTCATCTTTGACAACATAGGTAGTGTTGTAGTATGAATGTCTAGACTAGGTAAGGAGTTTGAGACAGTTGATTTTTCTTATGCTTAGTCTGTGAAATGCAGGAATAGTAGCTATATTCTGGAGTGGAACAGACTGCTGGTCCAGCTAGACCAATATCCTGCTTTGTTTAACAGTAATCATCATTAAGTGAACTTGCAGAGAAATCATTAGTTGGTCATTTTAGAATAATGTGCCAGCAGGAAGTCTATCATCTTCATCACTATTAATTGGCAGCTGATTCTCTATTTTTGGGTAAGCTTGTGTTATCAGGGCAGGGAGTGGGAGTCATCTGATTTAGGCTTGAAATTTTCATCTTTGTGTGCGTCAAGTTTGTCTGTTACCTCTACAGAAAAAAATTATTAGTTGAAGGTACAGTTTTTTCTCATTTGTTCCACCATCTATGGGTTTTTTTATACTTTTGTATTTTTTATTTCTTCTTTTCCTTGTTTTCTCTTCATATTTTTGCACCTATCATACCCCCCCTTGATGTCTTAGACTGAGACTAATAGCATGAGATGTCTTAATTTTCCACTACTGGAAATCATCTTCTCACAGAGAACAATCTCTAGTAAGACACAGACCTGGTAACTGCTGCCTGTGTTTTATTGTATGATGCATATTCTGTTTGCTTTAAATCTTGGTCATTTGTCTGCTGGTGAATGTGCTCCTAAAATGTTTATTCTGCTAGTCCACTGCCCCACTGATACCCGGTTAATATCTTTCTTTCTTCTGAGCTTATATCTTGCAAACATTTGAAGGATTGCCCTAAGTAGGTGCTGTTACTCCTCCCCATAACACAAAACCTACTCAGTATTATAATTGCAGTGTTCAAGATGGGAAACCATCTGTGAAGCAGTGAGATCTTTATTGCTTATTAAGCAAATTTTGGCTGTTGCTAAATGTGGACTCTTTTTTTCCATTTTCCATTTTTGGAGGGTCAGAAGTCTTGCAATGCAGCCACATATTACCTGATACTCAAATATGTCACTGACTGTAAAATAACAACCCCTCAAAAATACTAATTTTTTGAAGAAATATATTTTGTGTAATAAAACCTAGATGCTTCACTAATACTGTAAAAAGAACACTTTTAAGGAAAAAAAGAGGTGTAATAGTTCAGGTACAACAGCAGAGAGCATTGCTGTACCTACCCTATTCTGTTGGTATGCTCTTCATGCTTCTGTGCAGGCTTCTGCCTTCAAACACCAGTGTCTTTAGTAGTCAATAAGAGTTCCCTGCTGTTAGCTTTCAGCAGTTTGTCCTTTTGATTTTTCCCAAGATGAATCAAACCTGGATGCCTTTTTCTGCAGGACTCTGTGTGATATGTTTGATATATTAGGTTGTTATTTAATCCAACTATATATCAAACATATTCCTACAGTGTCCTGCCCTGTCTCCGGGGGTTTTAACATAGGAGAAGGCAATATGAAGGAGTACATTCACTCATAAGCAGGTTTAGAAGACTTCCTGCAGACTCTTAATCTAATCTGATTTAAAATATATACATGAAGGCCTCCTTTATCAGTAGTTGCTCTTGGAGGGACTTTTAAGTTGTGTAGGGCCTTTGATGACAGTAAGCAGCAGCTGTGCCAAGAACTGACTTTCAGTGAAATGATTATTGTGTTTTCCATGGCTCAGTGCAGTAACTTACCCATCTTGGGTTTCTCTTTATGAAATAGAAAATGAGAGCTACTTCAAAATAAAATGGTTTGTCTTTTCTAATTTTTTCCTACTCTTTAGCAGTGAGACTTGGGGCTCATTTGTTCTCCTGTTAACCATGGCTGTATTTGTGCTACCCCTAACAATGGAGATTCTGTAGAAAACTGGTTACAATACAGTACAAAGCCATCTCAAATTATATTTTTTATAATGGCACAAACAACATTTTCAGGATATTTCATGCCACAGACTTCATAGCTAGCCTAATTTTGATTTGTCTGTTCTGGTAACTTCATTTTCCAATCCATTTATACCTGTACAAAGTCAGTAACTGCTTACTAGTTTACACTTGTGGAAAAAGAGATGCTGATGTTCGTGGGGGCTACTTGAAGAAGGAGAAACCGATCACTTGTCTCATGGATCAGATTTTCTAAAGAAACCCAAGTAGCCCTCTCAAGTAACTAAAATCTTACAAGCTGAAATTTTCTGCCATGTTATCACATCATTGCTCCTACCTTTGTTCATGAAGGCTGTGAACTGACAGATATTGTGAGAGTTCTGTTGATGAGTGTGAACTTAAAGGCAGTGAGGACAGACTCTTTAATAATGGGAATGGGTAGAAGAATTAATTCTTGTAGGGTGTTTTGCTGTGTTCAGTCTTGGACTGCTACAAGTTTCGAGGGTACAGGCACATAAATATACCCACAATGCTCACTGACCATTGTGCCTACTGGCCCATTTCAAACATGAATATCCAGCCCTTGGATGTCATACCTGAGAATGCTGAAGGGAAAACTGCAGGGAAGGTCTAGAAAACGAGGATTTGTTAGAAAAAATGCCAACTCAACAGGAATTCCACAGAGTGCATAAGGCACAGAAGTGATCAACTGTCAATAGAAAACTTTTTTCTTTTTTCCAGAAATAAAATAAGTTGTTCAATGACAGGAAGTGTAAAATTTGGAAGTTTGAGAAACTCAGGATGTGCTTTCTTCTCCCCACTCTCAAAATTTCAATATAATTGGAAAGAAACTCATTTAGTACATGGGAAGAGGAATCTGTTATCTGATGAGATACTAAGGTTTAGCTGTCTGTTTTGCTGCTGAGCTTTACCTGCTGGAAAGGGGAAGTTAATCCAGCTATCGTACAGTAGCATTCCCAGTAACACAGGATTCAATTTCTCTACATTACCTTTGAAAGCAGCGATCATTGCTTCACACTTATGTGCAATATTTAGTCCACTCAGTATGCTGAACTGAGTTCAAACAACTACTTTTCTTCAGCCTCTTTCTGGTGGCTTTTTTTTTTTTTTCAAATTGAATACCATCTGGGCACTTAGGTGGCTGCCTAATGATCAGAGTAATGCCATGGGCATTTCATTAAAATTTACAAAAGAATGACACCTCCTTTATAATAAATAAGCAGATACTGAAATGGTCACTCGCTTAAGTTTGAATTCCTGACAGTGCTGATATATACGGAATAATACACATGATATATTTTGTTATGCTGGAAATGAAAACTTAACAACTCTTAGTAACAGGGAGCCTTGGACAAAAGTACAAGTGCAATAACAGTCTCTTAAAAGTAAAAATGCAGCAACAGTTTGTTAAATTTACTATAATTCAGTGGTACTCTTGTTGATATTTCAGTTTAGGTCTTTAGTCAACTTAAATCGATGTCAGCAATGCATCTGTGTTAATAATGAAAAGAAATCTGATAGTGACTATACTGAGTTCCATCTAGTCACTTTGCTTTTGTGATGTCATGATTCAAGTAAGAGTTTTATAAATAAGACTTGAGGCCTGTTGTGTAAATTTAAGAGCAATATGATTACCACTTAGAGATAATAATGGTCATGATGTCATATTGCAAGATTACCAAAAATTCATGTGGAGCGTGACTTGCTCACTTTACAAAGCAGTTTCTTATATTCATTACAAGACATACGCTTCAGTTGATGGGATTAGCACAATAGCAAAGCAAGACAATTTTCCTCAAATTAGGTGGCTTCTCCTAAAGGATAAAGAAAAACTTTAAAGTGTCAACTTCATCCACACACCAGTTCTTATTTTCAGATCAGTCCGTTTTTCTGGTGTCTATAGATGCTATGGTTTCATTTTCTGGACTTTGTTTCAGTTATGTGGCAGTTATGTGAACTGCTGTAGGACTGAGCCATTTTGTAACAATTTGTAATTACTCATAATTATCTTTTGTTTATATAATATATATAAGTATTTGTTTTTTAATATTATTTACTACCATTTCATCAGATTGCAGTAACAGAACTAAACCTAAATTAAATTTAGATGGATGTGCTTAGACTTGCAGACGAGGTGCCCAGTTTTCTAACTGGAAGCCCACTTAGCTACTGTTCCTAAAGTTAGTTATTTGACACAAGAATGCTGTGGTTGCATAAGCTGGAAGAAACCTGTATTTCAAAAGCCTCATCTCTCATAAGGCAGTCTGTTCTGGTATTGTATCCGCTACCCCTGCTGGTTGTACTACATTGGATTCTGGTAGGTTTGTGACTTGATCACAAACAAAATACATTCCGTTAGTTCATTTTGTATAAAAAGCAATAAGAGTACATGACCTAGGCCTGGCTCTGTTTAAAATAACAATAACCATTTATTTATGTTGTTAACTGTTCAGAAGCTAGTAAGCATGCTTGAATGGATGAATATTTTCAGTATTTAAATTATTAGAAGGTCAAGGAAGTTGTTGTTTTATGGAAAAATAGATTTCCATTTTAAATAGCAAGAAACCTCATTAGGAGCCGCTGATCTCTCTATTTGCGCATGCTTGTTGAAAGACACATTTGGATGACTGAAGTTTTCCAGACAGACCTTTGGAACTTCATATCTCCGGGATGAGTAAACTGGACTGCTTCATAATGCTGCTCTCTGTGAAATGCCAGCTCTTAACCAAAAGCTGTTAAATGTATGCACTTGCTTAGTATCTATGTTAACATTTCTTAGTACGGGTGAATGAGACAATATACGTTTATCACTGCTGTTTTTTTAACACTAAGTCCTTCAGTATTTAGAAAATGCTCTACCTAGTTTACTGATCCTGGAAGCCAGTTTTATAGCACTACAAAGATAATCTTGATATGGAAAACCAAGAATTTCTTTTCAGACCTGCCCTTGTGGAGGTAATGTCTTAGAAAGTTGAAGGCAATTCTTTAAGTATCTTGTCTGATACTCATGTGTAGGCAGCCACAATGGCAACTCAGTATTTAAATTCACTTATATTGACTCCTAGCTTTAGTCAACATGAAACTCCTTTGCAGAAGATGGTGTTGTAGGTCTTAATGAATTTACTGATGTGTTCCAAAACCTTCCTGTCTCACTTTGTATATGTCCTCAATCTTGGAAATATGACGACTTTCAGGTGAATAATGTGTAACATTGTTCTTTCTTGGTTATAGCAAGCAGATGAGACCCTGGATTTTGAAGAACAGATCCTGGAAGCAGCTAAATCCATTGCAGCTGCTACCAGTGCCCTTGTGAAGTCAGCTTCAGCAGCCCAGAGAGAACTAGTGGCACAGGGAAAGGTGGGTAAACATGACAAGTAGCAACAGTACGGGAGGATAGCATCAAGACTGAATGTAGTCTTTTAACTGTTCTCTGCTAAAACAGTAGGAAAGGAGCTTGGGAATGACTAATGAAAGTGTAAATCCTTTCATTGCTCTTCACAATACATGGCCAAGGCCTAGTTCTGTTTAAAAAACCCACGGTTATAATTATTTAAACCTTACAAGTGTAATCAAGTGTTTGGCTCTTCAGATGTTTCAGCTGTGGGCAGTTTTTCTGGTTTGGGGTGGTTTTTTTTTCATTTTGTGAAGATCAAGCTAGTTATAGATCAAGCTATAGTCCCACAAGACAGCTTGAGGATCCAAAACCAAATCTCACAAGTATACAATACCACACTGGACCAGAATAGCAAAGGGCCTCACTAATTGTGCCTTCAATGGTTTTTTTGTCTGATTCAAAGGGGACACAGGCCTGCATGCAAATTCAGTAGATTTAAGTGGACGTGCTTGTAGTCATTTTTGGGATGAAGGGAAAGAGTGCTTATAACATGTGTCATCCTTTTGGTCAGGTCAAGATTGAGGTCTTTGTAATTCATTTCACATCAATCACTGTTTTCTTTCCCAGTTAATACACTCTGAAACTTAAAATCTGAACATCAAACAGATACGTTGCCCGTGAGAATAATTTGTTATAGCAATTTGTTATAACAATAGTGATGTAACTGTTTTAAAAGATCCACCATAAGCTGTAGCTATGGAACTTATCAGTAATGCATAACCAAGATATTATTAATACCCATTTGGCTGTGGAGACAGTCAAAAAAAATGAGAATTTTTACTTACCTGCTTCATTTAGATTTATTTATTGTGCAGTCTGCTTTTATGTGGTAAGACCTGTTCTTTATTAGTTTCATTATGACATAGAGCTTGCTTTACCACTACCACCACCATTGTAAAGTTATACAGAATAATACAGAATGTATTTCTATCCTAGTCCTGGCCCTGAATCTCCCTCAGGTAGCTTTTGGCCTCTTTGCTCCCACAGATAGGTTTCTATCTGTGTCTTTCAGATTGAGGCTAACAGCACTTGCATCCTATTCCATCCAAGTTCAGAAAACTGACAAAATGACTTTAACCTATCTGAGGAAAGCTGTAGCGGTTCTGATAGAAGCACACCTATCAAATATAGTGCTGTATTAGCAGATCTGCTCAGCCTGCTTTACTGAACTTAGCCATTTTGCTTTTTCTGTCACTCTTCTGTAGTAACTTGCTGAAAGATCAGGAATTTTTGCAGTGAATGGATTTAGTGATAGTTTCTTGCCTGCTTAGAGGATCTGCAAATAATACCATGGTCTTTAAGGGAATAAATTAATCCCAACCAAAATAAAAATTTAATGAAGCATCAAACTTCAGAATCGTTTGTGGCACATGCTTTCATTATGATAGTTGTCACAAATAAATAAAGCCATTAAGATACTTCTGAAATAATGAAGTGCTAACCCATTTTCCTTCTTTCTTTACTAATTACTAGTGCTTAGGTAATTGTCACTATGAGCTATCCTCTGACTTCTTTGGTAGCCTGTATCTCCAGGCCAGCCAGAAGTACAGGGAGCTAGCTTCTAAAATGACTGACAAAATACTTGTCTGTAGTGAATGGCTCCAACCTGCCTGGTGGGAAGATGTTGTTACTGATACTGGGGGAAATGTTTTGCTTTTGTAAGAAACCTTTTGAGGCATGTGTTATGGACTCCTCACAGAAAAGCATGCCTGGCATGTAGGTGGAAGGACAAGTTTGATCTGCTCCACATCCGTCACTTAAAGTACTGAACAGTAAATGGTACTGACTGTTGGCTTAGATTCCTCACTGACCTTTTTATTTGGTATGCAGGCAGTGGGAAGTTCTTACCCGGCTGCATGGAAGTGTGTGAACCAGCACATTCTCATCCCAGATAAATTTCTGACATAGCGTGGTAAAGGCTGTGGAAGTATCTAACAGGGCAAATTGGTGCAATATTGTAGTTGAAGAGTTTGCAAAATTTTAAGTGAAACTACTTTCCCCTGTTGAATTTCTGCAGTATAGATGAAGTCTGGGAAGTTGGATCTGATCTATCTTTGTCCACATTTCCTCTCCATTCACTCGCTTACACATGTGCGCACACACTAACTAGACTCCTGCGTCTGTGCTCTACTTAAAATACATTTTGTGGGGATGATGAGGCAAGAAAACCTTGAAACCTAAAGAATGCAGGCACCTGAAACTGACTTCTCAGTTATACAAAAGTGTCACCATAGCTACTAGAGAACACATCTTCTGTTTATGTTGATGCTACACATAAGGATTCAGTTCTGATCCCTGGGATCCTCATTATGCACAAATCCTGGTTTCCATTTCTTTTCAAATACAAGAAGTTTCTGGACCATGTTTACATTTCACATCATCCAGCTTCTCTCCACAAAAATCCTGGACCCAGGCGGTTGGGGGTGGGGAGGGCTGGCAACAAACTGTAGAATTTTGTTTCATTACTTTCATCTGACATGGGCAGAAAACTGTCTCCTAGTTGTTATCAGTACTGCTGATGCCATGAACACTTCAATGGATGAGCCGGGCAGAAAAACAGGCTGCTTTCCTCAAATGCCATTATTAGGCACAAAGGTAGCTAGGGGTCTTTCTTGTGGAGCTTTCTGTTTTGTACCTTCCCATAGTGCCAGAATCAGAAGAGATTCAGGAATTATGTAAATCCACATGTGTTGTGGAGACAGAAATAAGTTATTTTAAAGGCCAGCAGATTAGGAACTACTGCTTCAATTGTTGCTTAGGCCAAAGTATTGGCTGCAACAATCATTAGTCTGGGACTTCCACTCGTCCCAAGGATGGGGCAATTCAAGCAGCGTGGCAAGTTGGACACTACGTGAGCAGGCAGATATGTGCTGGAAGCACACTTACTCTGACAACTAACTTTCAGTTGGATTTTCTGCTCCTGTATGTGCTAAGCACAGTCACAGGTGCTAGTGTTTCCTTTTTTTATAGGTTACTCTTTGTCTAAATCCAAGACAAAGCAATTGTATTTTCTGTTTCCTTGTAAGCCATCTCTGAACTGTTTTTTCAGGTTGGAGCAATCCCTGCAAATGCAGCTGATGATGGACAGTGGTCTCAGGGACTTATTTCCGCTGTGAGTAACTGCTGCTCTTAAGGAAAACTAGAACCTTCTCTGAAGAAATAATGTCCTGTGAGAATACACAGTGACTTTTTTTTACTTTTTCCTAGGCCCGAATGGTGGCAGCTGCAACCAGCAATCTCTGTGAAGCAGCTAATGCCTCGGTCCAAGGCCACGCTAGTGAGGAGAAGCTCATCTCATCTGCCAAACAAGTGGCAGCTTCTACAGCACAGTTGCTTGTGGCTTGCAAAGTGAAGGCTGACCATGACTCTGAAGCCATGAGGAGGCTACAGGTATTTGTGTTCTTAATTCCTGGAAATGCAGAGTAGTGCTATGTAAATGTTTTTTTACTGTGTGAACAGAGCCATATTTTAGAAATAATTTTTTAAGTTTTCAGAATTCTTTTCAGGTTTTCTTCCCTGTGGGATTCTGGGGCACTTTAATTCATGAAGGATGAAGTAACTGTGCATTTGTCATTATTCAGCAGAAGCTACAGCTCACTTCACTGCTTGTTTTATTCTTAATTCTTAAAAGACACTGAGATAAGCAAATGTTGACTGGTCTGTGCCAAGCCCTGGTATAGGTGTAATACTTATAGATTCATATTCATGATAAGCCACAGGAGTACATGAGCTGAGAATGTTTACTACATGCATTTTTATAGCAACTGAGTATAGCTGGCTTCACTGCCATTACTCTGCATTCAGACTTCCAGTGAGCTTGCAAACAGGTAGGCACACTTAACTTGGTTGCACTTGGGTATCCTCCTGACCTCTGCAAGACCATGCATTTGTTCATGTATGGATAGGTAGAACCAAGTCAAACAGAAATACATATGACTAAGTATCTGTCTGAGCAAGAGGAATTGATGTTATTATTTTTTTTCAAAGTAGAAAAAAGAGTTAAATATTTAGGAGAAAAAAGTAAACATATGAGTGTGTAAAAAATAAAAAATCTGTTTCTATAGAAAACTGTGGCATGTTAATGTTGTCTCTAGGGATGAGATAGTTTTAATCCTTTATAGTGGATTCATATAGATTGACTTTGTCAAGATTCTGGGGGTGGAGGTATCAGTAACTGGAAGACAGTTCTGACTGTAATGCAGTCTGCACTTTCCAAATGCCAAGATGGGTCTGAAGAAATTTTAATTGCAGACCAAACAATAGAAACAGAAACACATCAAGTACTAGAGACTGTGCTTTCTCAGTTCTGCCAGGAAATTTAGGGTACTCAGTCACTGTAGGCAAATGCTATTAAAGAGACATCAAATGTGAAAAGGAAATGAGCCCAACCCTTCTTGGACAGTAGATTAAGCTGTGACAGCTCTACCTATGTCTATCTCAACCTGCTCCTGCTGGTTTAAATCCACACAGTACAAACAGCTGAATGACATGCAAATGCACTCCTGTAGCACAAAGATCTCATATTTCCTTTACAGGATAGGCACCTTGCTAGTGCAGGGGTTCTGGCAAGATTTAACCATTCCTTTCCTTCTCTTCATTAAGTATTCTGTTGTTCTTGAGAGCACCTAGTATAAAGTAATGCTGTGCAGCATTACAGAAGTCAGTTTGAGTAGTGATAAATTCATGACACTTTGACCAGGCTATGTTACTGGAGGAGTATTGATAATGATGTTTCATGTTGCTTCTGGTATCTCAGCTAAATTCTTCACAATTAAGATATCTCTCCATAGCATTCCACTGTGCACTAAAGACTTACCCATGGTATCGAGTCATCTAGATGTTCTTCTTGCCCAGGAGGTGGAAATATCTTTGAATGGTGCTCTGTCCCATTCTCTAAAGTTGTTTCTTTGCTAAAGCACTTGAAATACATTTGGGGGCCCATCTTTCAGTATTTGTATGTATAACTGAGTAGCGAACATACAGCTAGGTCCCCTCATCAGTCCCTCAGAATGGGGACCTATCACCCTTCTTAGCACTATGTCCATATCAGTCCAGAAGTTTCTTTTCCTGCCTCTATCTTGACATGAATAGGTAAAGAGGTGGAAATTAGGAGGATTTGAGTGAGAGCCAAGAAGGTGGCATAGGTCAAATTTTGGTGTATCAACCAATTTAAAATACAAAACATCAGACATAAGACTTATCTGGGACTCACAAATCTAAAGGACTGCCAGTGGTATATGAAAGATCTCATGTACACCTCTATATGCAGTACCCATTAAACCATGGACTATTCTCCCAAAGCCAGCTTTCCATCACTTTGACCAGCTCTTAGCACACTGGAGCAAATTCAGTGCCAGATCTTATGATGCTGAGCCCTATAGGACCATCACCTGTCTGCACAGAGTATCTCCTAGCCAATGGTCTTGAAGACATCAGTGCTTTAAACAAGCTGCCAGCTCTATCTTTTAGCTTTAGCAGAAGAGAGGTTTGCATGTTGTTTGTAACAAGGACTCTTCTTCCACTCATCTCCATGGGGACCACAGTAGAAAATTCCAAGGCCACTCCTCTGGTATCCTCCTCTGTATCCATTAAACCAGTGCCTGTGGACATGGTCATTACTGAGCATGCACTGTGGAGGTCTGTACTGCCAATATGTATTACAGTACAGCAAAGATAGTTTTATCAGTGTTACAATGCAGGTAGCTTAGTTACCGTTTTCTTTTTGATGCACTATTGCTGACACTACTCAGTTTAGACAGTAAAAGTTGTATTACAAATGTTTGACTGTTTATCTTCAGAAATCTGAGAATTTTTAAGGAAATAGAAGTTCAAATGTGAGATAATCATGGCTGTGTAAAGGGCTAGTTTTCTCTGATGAAAGTCCACTAATTTAAAAAATTAATTGCCTTAAAATGTTTCTTTATACACTAGCTTTCATTTTCTGTTCTTCCTCAAAAAAAAAAAAATCTGATCAGTGTTGTACATAACATATTGTAATTTCATCCGCTGTTTTATTTCAAAGTGTAGGGAAAAAATTCTTGTTTGTGACTATCTGAATTACCAGCTTCTTAAATAAAGGAATGATGTTCTCTCTGTATCATTTATTTTGAAAGATTTATTTTTATTTTTCACTGGAAAAAACAAAACAAAGCACACCTTTTGTGTGTAGTCAAGTGAAGATGTTTTAGTTTTGATGCTTAGATGAAACCAGGTTAGTTATGCATTTTTGTTATTACTAAATTTCTTCTGTCGTCTTCAAAGGCTGCAGGCAATGCTGTCAAGCGAGCATCAGACAATCTTGTCAGGGCAGCACAAAAAGCAGCATTTGGGAAAGCAGAGGATGACGACGTTGTGGTCAAAACAAAGTTTGTGGGTGGCATTGCTCAGGTTAGTACAATCACTCAAGAAGTACAGCAGAGAAAAGCTGTCACAGAGATGTGGCGTAGTGTTATAATGTCCATCAGCTGCATTGCAGACTGAACAGATCTAGGTAGAAATCTATGATAAATTATGTGATACCTTACTGTTAGGTAACCACTGACATAACCGCAAAGTTATATGCTCTAAGATTCTACACATTTTGTTGAGCATTTACCATAACAGCAGTTACCATGGTCCAGTATCTTTTATTTTTGTTCTGATTAAGTTAATGGTTCTTTTCAAACTTCTTTTATGTACTTTAAATATTCCCAAATCTTAATGGAATGATATATATATATATAGAGAGAGAGAGAGAGAGAGAGAGAGAGAGAGATAAAATAAAAGAAATAGAGAGCAAGAGATAAGAACTGATGACATTTTGTTACTGTGACCATGATAACTATGCGGAAAAAATATTTAAAAAGAGATTCCAAGACTTTGAGATTGTACCAACTTTTAGATTCAGTGTTATGAATGAGGAACCCCATATACTGTGGTCACTACTTAAAAGATCCTGAAATTTATCATGTCTGTAGTACTGTCATCTTTCTTTTGGCATTTTGAGATGCAGGAAAATACTGTAGATATCTGCACTAATGAGTGTTCAATTTTACTGTCACTCAAACATTATGTTAAGTCTTAAGTCTTCAACTTGGTGCTTATCCTACATACGCTAGACCTTCACCCTGATGAACGCTGGAGGAGCACAGCACTATAAAATCCATAATGGATGTATGGTAAAACTATTCTGGTAGATTCTTTTCTCACTTTTTAGTCCTCTTTAAGAAACAAGTGGGAATATGATACTGTTCTTGATGGCATTGTTCTGGAACTTGGAAAAATTGGAGCAGTTCCTGCCAAAATGATTGAAATCTGGTGCTTCTCTGGAGAATGCTTGAGGCCTAACTATGACTGATGTCATGGAGAAAGAAATCTTGTTTTACAGACAGTATTCCTTGCTGTCATAATTCATGCTTCTGTTTTCTAGATCATTGCAGCCCAAGAAGAAATGCTGAAGAAGGAAAGAGAGCTGGAAGAGGCAAGGAAAAAACTGGCTCAGATCCGCCAACAACAATACAAATTTTTACCCACAGAGCTAAGAGAAGATGAGGGTTAACCTGCTGAGATTTTCCTTTTTTTCTTTTTTTTTTTTTCTCTTTTCTTTTAAAGAAATAAGCTAAAGGGGGACAGTACAGTGAGAACTGCTCTGACAACATTTTGGTATGCCAAGCACTTATCTAAATAAACTGCCTGTCGTAACTTTGGATGAGCAGAGGGCAATAAACATTTGTTCTTTCTCATCTGGTCAGCTAAGGCGCACGATGATCAAGTAATGATAACAGTGTTAGGTTCATCATTCCTGTTCCTTCCTTGACTTGTATCTCAGGAGAGAATGTTTCACTTTTTAGTAAAGATACTAAGTCAGTATTATTGTTACTTTCCTGATGCTTGAGGTATTTATTGTTCCTTGACTTGTTATAAAACTTTTGTAATATTAATAGGAAACCAGTCAAGAAATCTTTCGTATGATAAATACCACATGAGCTGGTGGTTCTCCCCCAACTACCCTTGTAAAAATAAGACCAAGATGGAGAAGGATGTATGTCTGAGTGGAGAAACACGCATGAGTGTGGGTTTGAAGAAGAGGCCTGTCCTCTTTCAGTGTTATATAGCTGTTTCACCCCAAAACCGGAGGAATTGTCTCTTCACCTGTTTGCACTAATAGTGTTACTCCTTACCTGATACCAACAAGCTTCTGCTTGTGCAGTATTTAGGTTTACAAAATGTGGCAATAGCCATTCTTTAGAGAGCTCAGAAAACAAATAAATGGAAACCTTGTCACTGCCTCAATAATAGCAGGTTCATGAAGGAAAATGCTGTTTCAATGATATACCTCTAATGTGTGACTACTTTGATGGTATTATACACACATACACATGCTCTAACATAGGACTGAATAGTTTTCATTTTGTTTTTTAATTGAAGTTATCTGGTTCGTGCTGTGGGATTTCTGTTAGAATTTATGTTAGCTAAAAAAAGGGAAATGCCCAGTACAACAAAAGACTATCACAACTCTTGTTATTCCTTTAATAATTTCATTTGTAATTGTTTTGTTTTGAAACCTGTGGGTATTGTAGGAGAAAAGAATAAGTGATTTATAAGTAGACTTTTCCTGTAATTTTTTTTTTAATCTGGACTTTAGGGAATTTGTTTTCATAGTTGCTATAAATGAAAACGTACTCACAGAGGAATTGCAGAGAAGAAATAGCAGCAATCTGTCAGCAATCTTTGTCTTCAGCTGCAGAAAGGTATGGTATGCTCTCAGTATCTCTGTTGCGACCTAAACAATAGTAATGTGGGTAGAGTGAGTAACACATTTTACCCTGTCAAGAAAGAACAGAAATCACAGCAACTATAACAAGCAAAAGCTAATCCATTTGACAACAGAAAGACCATCTCTTCTAACAATTTCCAGCATGCCTCCAACTCCACTCAAGTCCTCTTAAAACAATAATGTCAAGTCTATTTAGGTCAAAGGATGTTGCCACTTCAGTTCTTCTGAAGGCTGTGCTGTCATTTAGATACCTGTAAGGTACATTCAGCTGAGCTTGTTATGTTATATGCATACCCACCTAGTTGTCATTGTTGCAGAAATACTTGTCTTTCAAAAGTAACCCCCCTTAATGGTACGTTTACCAGTTTAGATAGTGCAAACTCATTTAAGTTACCTGCATGAGATACAATTATCAGGAATTTTGTCACACTAGTGTTAAATATATAGCAAAAAAGTGACTAGAGAATTAATAAATATTAAAGTGTACGAAGATTTTTATTGTTAGAGTCTCTTCTCTGGTACTGACCTATCTCAGACTCAGTAGAGTTGCTGGAGAATCCACAATCATGAGAGGAAAAAAATGGCAAATCCCAACTGGAATCACATGCATCAACACATGTGCTGTGATGTGTAGGCTTGCGTGCATATGCAATCCCTTACTGTCAGAGACACACAATTACAAGTTCTGTAGTTTTCAGCACAATTGATTTAATTTTTTTCATTCAACTCACTGTGAGCAGTGTCAAGGAATCTCGATGTTAAGAATTTCTACACCAAAAAAAAGGCTTCTTGTAAATTTTTAGCAGAAGGCTAAACTGGTGTTTATTGCTGTAAGATCTAAAGACAGCTCTAGTGAAGGTTTTTCTGCTGCTTTTAGTAGGTCCAGCTTCTTTGCAGCTTATGGCTCTTTCTCTTTTTTTACCTGGATAGCCTCATATTTCCATCTCTTTTTCAGAAAGGTCTGCAAGGCATTTGTTACTGCTTCCCTTTCAACCTTGTTTAAGCTATTATTTGGTCTTATTAAAGCACAAAGAGAGATTATGTTGTCCCTAACACTATGCCAGTATTTTATGGTAGGTATAACACTGCTGCAATATATTTTGATCAGGATGGTATTTGTCAGTTTGAAAGAAGCCAAAAGCCTGGTCAAATGCAACAATGTATGGAAACTGTATAGCTAGAAAACTTTCAGTACATAGAAGGAAAGAGTATGCTCAAATTGTGTTGCAGATACATTTCTTAGGGAAGTCCATTTTAACACAATTATTTTGAGACCTCTATTTCTGATTTAATGCCCCATCTTACTTGACAGAAAGTATGCTTGCTTCTTAGCTACGTGCTCCATAGAAGAACCACAGTCAGATGAGTAGCTGAGCTGAATAACAAGTATTCTTTTACTCTGAATTTTGGGCCTTTGTTTGGGAAGCATTAAGAGAAAATAGGCTCATCTAAAGTCATTCTATTTCAATTTTTTCTTGATGTTACAATTTGCAGTACCACTGAAGTCCACACACAAATGTCTGGGATTTGGAACTAGTCCGTGCTTTATTTGGCATGGAGACTTGTAGCAAGAAGTGACAAATTTGAGTAAGGGATGGAAGCTGATTCATAAGAAGGACAGATGCTTACTTTGTTCTGTAAACTTGTGAAATTATAAATGAGCTCTGTTGTATATCACTCTTCTTCATGTGGAATTCACTTTAAGGAATTGTATGCAAATTAAAAGCAAAATGCCTCAAAGTTGTTTGTGTACAAATAGTCTAGTACTGTTTCCCCAACTATTCAGAAAATAATATGAACGTTTTTTTATTTGTCTAAAGTTTTCCACATCAGAAGCCTCCAAGTAAGAAAAGTTTTAAAAATTGAAGGTTAGAGTCTTGTTTCATCTGTCCCATTCTCTTTGATTTTCTGCATCTTTATTACTTAATTCCTAATGAAGGGATTAATACGTAATCTAGAAATCTCCTGAACGTAAGTATGTTTTGCTCATGAGAATATTTTTGCTTTTAATCAGTCCAAACTGGCATGTGCCACCACTAAATTTACCTTCCTATGTTTTTTTTTAATCTCTGGGTTTGGATAATGTTGGGTTTGTGGGTTTTTTTACCTTATTCTGTAAAGTGGTGTCCTTATGTAGCTGCATCATGATTAACAAAAGAGAGAGTTATCTGCCCCTGTCATGATTCCTGAAACCTGCTTTTCCATATTCACAGTATTATACATAAAACATATCGTGGTTGTTCATGTTAATGGAACAACACATTTCTGTGGCACAAAGTTTATGATTCCAAATGTAGAAAACTGTTTGGTCATGTGAGTTACAGGTCTGTTAAAAATTGCTGTTTTGCCTGACCATAGTGCTTGCAATGAAGTCTGGTAAATTAGGTTGGAGGTAGACAGATGCACAGTCTGGATCTGGCTCGTGAGCTACTCTTCCAAGGAACTCTGTCCTTTGGCACAGCGCATAGCTCAGTGAAGTACAATGCACAATTCCTTGAGTGAATGTCACTAAGTGCATGCAGCACAAAGTAAAGCCACAGGGGTATATTTCAGCCCCTAGAGGCAATATCCCTCTTTCGTCACAGTGGTCAGGGGGACACACTGCCAAACTCACACTGCTTTGGTTAGTGCTGGGCAAAAGGAAGATCTGGTACCGAGGCCCAACACAAGCAGCAGTCATCAGTAGCTGGTAATCCCCTATATCAACTGCTTGGTATCAGATTAGGCCCCTGAATCCGATACTTCCTAGCTGGGAGTCAGCAAACCCAACCAGTTCTGAACTTTGTGTATTTATGTTTTCAGCCTGCTGCATGTGAGCTGTAGAGAGGTCTCCAGAAGGCATGGTAAAGATTGTGCCAAACGCTGTCTAATCCGACTAGCCACTGCATAAAGCCGCTACTGCAGAAGACTTCTTGGCTGCCATGTTTCAGCACCAGAGAAATTTAACATGAGAATCAATCTAAACTAGGCATGTGTAGTGAATGGAGATTTATGTCTCATTGAGACAGTGAATTTCCTTTCCCAGAAATGCTTTGCGGCTCCCATGAGTCTTTGCAACTGCTAGGATTGCCGGGAACGGCCGAGAATTGCCTGGATTCTTCTAGAAGCTGAAGATAACGGACAGTATAAAAGCAGGAGGAGGGCTCCTCCCCTTCCTCTTTTTTGGACTGCACCATCGGAGAGAGAGAGAGCAATTCCCTTCCCCGCTGGGAGTTGGCCGAAGACCAGGCTGATAGCCGGGAATGGGCAGCGATTCTTCCACCGTCTGATATATATTGAGAATCTAGGCGAACTGCTCCTA
>VZZY01004669.1:22776-49753 GCA_013400335.1 Eurystomus gularis | reverse complement strand
CTGAGGCCACTGGATTCTTTCTGAGCATTTGCAGCCCAGTGAGGCACAAGAAACCTTTGTAATCCCTGGCATTTAATTTTGGACCTGGGTGACTCTTGCAAATGCAGCAGTGCCTGATGAGCTCATATTGGCCTAGCAGACGGGAGCAATGTTACTGGCTGGGCCGGAACAAACATGCATTTCCTGATATAGCATCAGTTTGTGTCCCTCCACAGGCATGCACACAGCACATAACTGTATTTCTATAGCAATTTTATCAGCACTGTGAGGACAATGCACCCTGAAAGGAGAAGGTAAGAGGAACACCTAACAGCGCCTTTTGCCTTGCAGGTGAGTCTCCCTGATACCGCCCTTTGGCCCGTCCTGCTTTCTGAGCCACTGAAAATGGAAAACCAGAGAGTTTAACTCAGGGTGGTTTTGTGCATCCCCCGCCCATCCTCTTTAAAAAAAGAAGAAAAAGGAAAAAAAAAAAAAAGCCCAGAGTAGAAAATCCGGTCTCATCCAGAATGCAAGGCTGTGAGCCGTCAGCAGCCACAAATGCTGATGAGCAGAGAGTTCAAAACCAAAGAAAGTTCCCAAATTCCCGTATTTGTTTTGCAGGCTGCTGGTTTGCTGTACTCACTCCCCCATCCTCCTCCTCTGAGCCGTCGCCCTCTTCCTCCGATGAGTCACTGCCCTAAGGAGAGGGAAAACCAAGCTGTAGCAGGGCTGGCATGTCTCCATTAATCTCATGATCTCAGCCCAGTCCTGCAGACCAGTGACATACAGGACACAGACGGTGCCTCCATCTCATTTGGGCCAATATCTCCACATCTGGGTGGCAAAGCATCAGCAACCTCTCTGAAGCACCCACCTGGTACCGTCGCTGTGGGGGATGCACATAGGCATATCTGTACAGGTAATACCGGTGCCTGTTCTTGAACACCTACCGGGAAAAGAAGGGGGTAAATCCCATCAGTCTGGGGGCTTGGCTACAGGAGTGACTGAAACATCCCCATCCTCAAAGCCAGTGCCGTGTGGGGCTGGGCATGCAGGGCTGGGGGAGATCCTACCGCGTTTTCTTCCGAGTCATCCAACTTGGCTCGCCGCAGCCAGCTCTTGACCTAGGAGAAAGGCTGGGTTGACACATGCTCCACACCAGACCCAGCAAGGCTGGGAGGTCCTCCCACTGCCCAGCACTCACCGAGAAGGCACATGCCATCCCCACTAGGCAGGCGAAGACCAGGGCAGTCCTCATGGCTCTTTCTCTAGGAGCAGTGAAACATGGTGAGGGCTTGCTTTTCAGCTAGAAAGCACCATCACACCAGTGTTTGTGTTCACATGGGTGGTCAGGGAGAAGAAAGGCTGGCCTCCAGCCACCTCTTGATGGGGTCACCCAAGCCCCTCTGGAGACTCAAGTCCTTCTTTTTTTTTTTTTGACATATCTGCCTCAATTTCCATGAATACATTTTGGGTTTTCAAGGAACCACAAAACACCAGAAAAGCGAGTTTCACCCAGTAGCAGATGCATTGCTCTCCCTAAGCAAGGCGACTTGCTCCTCCTTCCCTATCGCCTGCGAGCAGGTCAGGAAAACCAGCTCCTGCTGGAGATGCGACAGGAGCAGCGGTCAGGAGCACTGCCCACCACAGCTGCCCTCCCACAGCCTTGCAATCTGCTCAGGCTCTGCCCAGGGAGCAACACCCGCAGGAATTACACCACAGAAAGTTTAACCTCATTGAGGAAAAATAAATAATCAAACAAATAAATTAATATACTTGGCTTCTGCAGTCTGCCATTGACAAAAATAGCAGTGGCAAGGAGACCCCCATAGGCATATCTGGGGGGAAGGCTTGGCTCTGGGCAGGTCCGAGCTGCACCCCCTAAGCACGAACGCCCAGCCTGCCCTCCTCCATCCCAGTCCCAGCAAGGAGCACACATAACCCTTCCCACAGGGCCCCAGCCTCCCCCATGGGGCTCCCCCCAGGCCCAGTCAGGCCCAATAATCTTCCTTTTTCCCATCCTTCCTCCAGCTAAATCCACCATCAGCTGTGCTGAGGTATGGGGGGAGTTGTTATTACATTTATCTGCACCTGAAGTTTCCCCATCTTCTTTTAACTCAGGCTAGATAACAACCGACCACAAGCTAGCTTCCCTGGCCATGCAGAGAGCCTCTGGATGCTCACTCCCCTCCGAGTGCTTCGTGAAGCCACAGACCCAGGAAGGGGCTAAAAGCAGCATCCAGCCCCACCAGCAAGCTGAGCCCCCTCATCCCCCACCCAGAAAGCAGATGGCAATGCACAACCCAGCTGGGAAAAGCAGCAGCAAGCTTACCCTGCCACAGCACCGATCGTTACCCGCCAAGTCAGCTGGCACAGATTTGCTCCTGCCACTGCCCTGCCGGGATATAAGGTCTATTTTTGTCCCCCCCCCTTCCACCCTGAGTCAATCACCGCCCTGCCCAGAGTGACGCCAGCCCATCAGCGTGTGCCAGAAAACCCCCAAACTTCAACGCCGACAGATTTGGTGCACAAACATAGTGCCCCGCACCACTGCCAAACCCAAAGAGGTTTGCACCGCACTGCTTAATTGAGGGTCTGGCCTCAGAGGAATGGCCAGGAGGCCAGAAGGTATAATAACACTATGGGTTGAAATTAAAATAAATATTGGGAAATCTCTTCTTGGGGGGTGTCTACCTCCCTTTTTTGGAAATTTTTTCACTGTTTTTTCAAGAAGACAAAAAAGACCAACCTCAAAAGCCTGGCTCCACAGCCACTTGGGCATAGCCATTAGACAAAAACAGTCTAAATCCAAACAAGTCCCTCTCCAGGCTGCCTGCTGAGGTGAAACGTGCCTTGGGAAGGACAGGGGACTTGGACATAGGTGCCACCAGTCCCCCTCTGAGAGCCATTTCTATCACAGTGATGCTACAAAATGCATGTCTGCTTCATTTCTCATTCCCCTTGAACCACACAGACCCATACAGGGGCCAGCCCAGCCTCCTGCTCTCCAAAATCAAGTATTGCCCAGCTGAAATCTGGAAGCTCTGTACACATCTCCAGCAAAGCAGAATAACTGCATGGGACAAAACCAGAAAAACAAAAAAACCTATGGCCACCCAAAGCCCGGAGGGACCTTCTAGAAGGATACAGCTGGTGGTCGAAGCCCACTCCTCCTGCCCCACACCTGATGGCAGGGGATTAGGTCATGGGGGTGCTGCAGCTGTCCCCCTGCACCCACCACTGCAGGGACATTCTTTCTTCTTTCCCTAGATTTATTGTTTCCTGCTCTGCTCTCTCTTTCCCAGAGTTTTCTTGCACTCATCAGCAAAGGCCCCTTGCCACTTCTGCACATGTCCAGGCTGCAATAGGTCAGGGGAACAACTCCTCACTCTATTCAGCTTTGCTTTCCAAGTGGCAAGAAGCGACAAATTCCACTTGATGCTTTCAGACCTACAACCCTCAGAGAGGGAAAGATGGGACTGGCAAACACATTCCTTTACATAGGTCAATGATGCACAGGTTAGCCAGCCATAAAACTATCGTTATTTAGGGCAGAAAAATGCGCTTTGCAGTGGAAAACGTGAACGCTTGTGTTCCTGCTCAAAACTGCAGGCTGCACTTGCTGAAAGCCTCACCCATGATTTGGGTTGGCCTCCCTGGCCATGGGCAGGGACACGTTCCATCACATTACTCAAAGCCCCATCCAACCTGGCCTTGAACACTGCCAGGGATGGGGCATACACAACTTCTCTGGGCAACCTGTCCCTGTATCTCACCACCCTCACAGTAAAGAATCTCTTCCTCATAGCTAATCTAAATCTACCCTCTTTCCATTTAAAGCCATTACTCCTCATCCTGTTACTACAATCCCCGATAAATGGTCCCTCCCCAAGGCCCCTTTAAGTACTGGAAGGCTGCTTTAAGGTTTTCCTGGAACCTGCCTGAAAAACCCCAGCTCTCAGCCTGTCCTCGTAGGGGAGGTGCTACAGCCCCCATTTCATGGTGCTCCAGTCTCGATTTATCTTTGTGGCCCTCCTCTAGACCTGCTCAAGCAAGTCCATGTCTTTCTTATGCCGCGGGCTCCAGAGCTGGATGCAGTACTCCAGGTAGGGTCTAAGAGGGTGGAGCAGAGGGGCAGAGTCACCTCCATTGACCCACTGGCCACATTTCCTTTGATGCAGCCCAGAATGCAATTGCTTTTCTGGGCTGTGAGCACACATTGCTGGCTCATACTCAGTTTTTCACCCACCAACACGCCTAAGTCCTCCTCCACAAGGCTGCTCCCAATCTACTGAATGCCTAGCCTCCAGGGGAGCTCAGTTTGAGTTTGAATTTGATTGGGAAGCATCGAATTTCTGGTTAACCAAATTCCCAGGTTAGGACCAGAAGACAAAGTATTGCTGTTGTTGTTATTTTATCTTCTTGCTCATTACCACATCAACAGGTACATCATGGAGAATTGCTAACTGCTGACAAATCGCCTCACATATCACCTGTTTTTGGGGAGGGAGAGGTCCATTGCAACCCCTCTAGGGTCCGGCAGCCCTGGCAGCAAGTTGGGCCACATGCCCACCATGCAAAGCCCAGGGCTATGTGGCGCATCTGCGCCTGCTCCATGGGCTTCAAAGCCTGTTGTGTCACTGTGCGGAGCCATAATTACAAGGGAGGCCTAGAGCTGGCAGTGGCTTTCAGCTGGCTCCTTGGGCCAGGAAAACCCACACGCACACACACCAAAAAAAAGAAAAAAAAAAAGCATGCAGTTTTCCGATGCCAGCGCAGCAGCCTCCAGCAAAGAGAGGCACCAGCATGGTGAGGGACCCATTGTGCACCCAGCACCATGGGGCCGGGGTGGCTGGAGGCCTGCCCTGCTGGGGCATGACATGGGGGGCACAGGACAGAGACAGCCCTGCTTCCTACTGTCCCACACCATCATGGGCTGCCCTGTGCAGGAGAGCAGTGAGCAAAGCTCAGCTTTGAGCTTAAATTTCATCACAGTTGGGGAACAGAGAGTGCTGGTGGGAGGTGATTTTTAATGTAATTAAAGGCTTGCTGCTCCAAGTTGCTTAAAAAAAAAGAAAACTGACTATAAAAATGCGTATTTCACCCAAGATCCCTAAAAAGCACCAGGATAATTAATGTGTGCCGAAGTGCCTTGCGTGGCCAGCAACTATGTTTAGCTCCTGGGCCAGGGAGGGAGTGCTGCCTGGGCAGGTCACTGGCAGCAGCAGTCCCTCAGCACCATGCAAGGAGACCAGCAGGGAGGTTGGCCAAGTGTATTCGAAATATTTCAGTTTCAAATAATGATTAAAAATAAATTTTAAAAAGTATCACATCTCAAAGTTGGAGCATTGATCTCTTAAAGCTTTTGCAAGAACTTTGGCTCTCCAAGGCAGCGGGGCTTGGAGAGGTCATTTTTGCACAAAAGCAGTACTTGGTATTTGTTATTAAAAGCAATCACAGGTTCTGACAGCTTCATGAAAAAAGCAGATGATGAACCTCCACCCCCAGGCAGCTGCTGCTGCACCCAAGCCCCAGCGTTGGTCCCATGACCCAAGGCTGGTGGGGTTTGCACCAGCCGCTGCCACCAGCTTTGCACTGCAGCTGGGTGGGCTTGCACCTGGCATGGCCTGGCAAGGGCACTGTGGATGGTTTTGATATAATTGCCCAAGCCCATGGAGACCTCATGGTCAGAGCGTCCCTGTCTAGCGCAGGCTGACATGGATTCCATGTCCAAATTTAATTACTACTTTTGCAGGGCGGTAAATGAACAGAGCAGTGTGCTCCCATCCTGCCCAGGTCCACTGCAGGGCTGAGGCTGTGGTTGGGGCTGCATCATCCTATTTCCACGCCCTGGAGCTATTCTGGAAAGAAACCTCAGGGCCAAAAATAAGTAAAGAAAACAAAACCAGACGGATACTTTGAGCATGGCGGGGAGAGGCCAAGGTGCTGCTGCAGCCAGGAAAATGGGCACCCTTGCCATGCAGCACAGTGGCCAGGGCACCTCTGAAACGTGCGTGGGGGGCACCAAAGGCAGAGCTTGCCCTGGCTCCCACCTCTCCCCATGTGCTGTCAGGGACTTGAGAGAGTGTGCCACAGCCACAAACTGGGGAGCAAAGGGCTGAGCAAGGAGAGGGTGCACCAGCAACAGCATAAGAGGAAGAGATCCCTCTCTCACCCCCCTTACCTGTCAGGGCACAAACCCAAATCAAACCAGCGCAAACAAACATCAGCTGGGCACATGGCTTGTTTTTTCACAAGCAGTCAATTTTAGAATAAAAGTGTGAGGGGAGAACACCTAAAATGCACCACATATCAACCTCAGTTATCAGTACACAATCTTCATATGTTGGTCCTCTGCAACTAAACATTTCATATAATTTTTATTTTTCTCTGAGGCAGGAAATCAGATAAAGGAAATTAATTCTATTTACACGCCTGGCAAAATGCAGGCCACAAGTAGCTATGTAATGCAAGCACTTTGAGGCATCCTGAATGCTGGGGAACAGAGATCCAGCAAAGCACTGAGGAAAAGTCACTGTGTTATCACAAATCCCAACACTCACTGTGACCCAGGTCCTCACATGTTTGAGCACTATATGTATATCATATTTCCTCGTTTTGTTTGTTTTGTTTTGTTTTCTTGTTTTGTTTTTTCAGGAGGAAGAAACTGTGCACTAACTAGAATAAGTTACTGGGACTAGTCCCACCACCAGTCTGCTGCCTCCATCCGTGTGTGAGAGCCTTCAAACACAGCCACACAACAGAAAGAGGAGTTTAAAAAAAAACAAATAAACCCCTCCAAAAGCCCTATTTTCAGGAGGAAATCGGGCAGAGAGCCCAGGTTCATGGCAGAGGTACCCACCAACAACCTGCAGACCCAGCTCAGGAGCTGAGCTCCCCACCAAAGTCAAATCAGTGTCCTGGACAGTCAGGCATCTAGATGGCATGGAGGCATGCTGCTCCCCGTACCACACTGGCGATGGCTGCCTACATCCCCTCCACGGGATGCCCTGCTTGTACCTGCAAAAACCCTGCATTTAGTCTTTAAAAGTTGCCATCTGAAGCATAGGCTGAGCACTGCTGTGTCAGCAGGGAGCTGCCGCGCTTGCACTGGTTATTTGTTATTGTGCACGTACATGAGTTGCACAACAGTTCTGTATGTACCCATATATACACAGACAAGTAGATGTCTGTTGCAGTAAGTACTTTAAGAGTCAGACACTCATTTTATTTTTTGAAAAAGAAGGCTTTGAAAGTTTTTGCGCTATAATGAATCTACTTTTTTGCTCTGCAGGTGAAACAACATTGTGTCTGGGACAGGAGAGGGCAGGTGCTGCCTCTGCTCCCCAGTTGCAGGTCCAGTTCCTGCTTTCAGAAATTGGATGCCTTTTGCTAAAACAGAATGCCAGCTCTTTGCAGCTTTGTACTTCAGGGGGTGAAAACAGAGAAACCTGAACTGCAATCCACTTGCTCACTCTGCAGCTTTAAGGTCTCCATAGCAAGGTCAGGGGGGTTGGTACATGTCGATGCTAACACTTGCACTTTACCTGCCATTCTGTGGTGCCTGAATCCTTGGGGCAATGCTGGGGGGACCACAAAACTCCCAGAACACAGTTGAAGTGGGGCAGGGGAAAAGTTATTTGCTGTTCAAGGAAAGTAAAGGGAGCTGGAAGAAAAATTGCCTTAGAGCGTTCGAAAGGTTTGTAACATTCTGGGGTTCCACTGAGGTCAGAGACTGTTTTCCCGGTCTAAGACATTTCTTTTGTTCAGTTTGACGGCAGCAGTGATTCCATCAGAGGTTTTTCCTCCCCATTGAAAAGGGCAGAGAAGTGCAAACTCTTGTGGCCTTACCACGTGCTTGGCAAGGAGCAGTTCCCATCACAGAAATCTATCACAGGGGGCACAGAAGAGACAATCCCATTGGATTGTTTCTTCCACAGATATTTTTATTTTTCTAAAGATGAAGAGGGGCCAAGGAGAAGCCCTGTAGCTGGCTGTGGCACTCAGCCTGCCATGGGAAGCCCAGGGTGCTTGGCTGCACCGCCAAAAAAGCCACTGTTGGATGGAGATGTGCTCTGTGGGTCATGGGAGTCTCTCTGTTTTTCCCACCAAAGCCAGGAAAATAAAGGGGTTGAATAAATGCAGCTTGCGTGCCATGGCTGCCCCAAGTCCAGCTGCTGCAGCCAGGCTTGGTACTGCTGCCGTCCACTGCTTCGGCCACACTGGCTACTTATTAAAAATAGATTTTTTATTTCTTGGAAAAGACAAAAAAAACCCAAACCCAAGAAACTTTTCTTTTAAGATGATGCAGACTTGTGTTTTCACAAACCCAAATTCAACCAAAAATATGTGCTTTAAACCCTAATGCTGATTTCTGGCTAAATCACTGGTTTCCATTCTAAAGGCCACCCCCAACAGACAAAAAATGCCATATGGGTGCATAAGAAAAAAAACCATACATTGATGTGGGCATTTTTTATCCTTGCCTAACCCACTGGGCAAGCTGACCTTTACAACTTCATCACACAATCAGCCCAAAATGGGATGCAGAAACACCTCCAGCAATGGCAGAGCCCTTCCCAGTTGCTTTTTCCTGCCTACTCGACAGCAGAGAGTGGGAGCACTCCCCTCGGATGCTCACCACACAAAGGCACATGCCGCAAATAACAAACACATGGGCTGCTGCATTTTTGTGCCTTAAAATCCTCAGAGCAAACACCTCTTGGCCACACTATATTTGGCCTTCCAAAACCTCATCCTGCAAAGCAGTGCCCACCACCAAGCCTCTCTGGATGGCAAGTGGGGTGGTCCTACTTGCACATGGATGAACTCATTTGATGGGGACAGTCCAGTGCCACTAGTGTTTCCCAAACTTGTCAGTCCTTGCAGATGCATGCTGTCAGGTGCTGGGCAGGTCCCTAGACAGGGCCACCATGAGTGGCTCCCCTCCCTGTGGCCAGGCAGGAGGTTTCCCCAGTGAAGGATTGAGTTTCCCCCCTGCCGTGATGCCAGGGTGGAACGGTCCCGTGGGAAGCTATCCCGACAGGACCAGCAGGCAGCAGCCAGCTCTGGCACTGGCTCCCCTGGCCTTTGGGGAGCAGCCAGCCAGCGGGAGGCAAGTTTCCAGTGTTGTTAGTGGGGACGTGCATGCAGCTGCAGCACATCCCTGTGAAGGGACATGAAGGGGACCCACATGCAGGGGGAGGGCAACTGGCTACCCCTCCAGCACCAGGTGCTGCGGGGTGCTGCATGCCCTGTTTGCAAGGCACACACCCCTCCCATTCAAACCAAGGCCAACTCAACCTTATTTTTCTCTTTGTGCATGAAACAAGAGGAGGAGAGGGGCTTGCTACCCCTTTGCGGCAGGGCAAAAGCAAGTGGCCCACTCCCCAGCTGTGCCGTGTTGCTGCTTGCCCCAGCACCGCTCGCATAGGGATGAGGATGGACAGAGGATCATGCCAAAACTGCAAGAAGCAGTTTCGCAGAGCCCATTTCATGCCACGCTTGCAGTGGCATCTTGCTCACAGGCTGGGCTCACCACAGAGCTGCGGGGCACCCCTCGCTTCCCTGGAGTGTCCCAAAAAACCCTCCCACTCTCCATCTCGATCAGTTGTCCCCATACAAATACCACCTCTGATGGCCCCCGGGGATGTGACCCAGCCTCACGGCCGAGCCAGCACCCGAAGCATCCCTGCTGTCTGAGTGGCAGCAGCACTTGCTGGACGTGGGAAGGTGCAGAGCAGTGCCCTACCCTGTGCTGCCGCACAGAGGCGCCAGCAAACACATCATTACTACAATTTCAAGCCAAAGCGACAGCTGCCACCCAGCCCTTTTTGGTACCTCTGGGCTGCAGCCAGACTCATGCTTGCTGTCTTTCACCCCAGCAATGGGGCTGTGCACCAACATGTTGGTACCCACGACCCTGACAGGGATCCTCCCTGTCACAGCATCCCCAGCTCCTCATGCAGCTAATGCAAGGGGTCCAGAAAATAAGGGGCCAGTCACAGACATAGCCACTGTGAAGAGGAGACCAGTGCGGTGAAGGAGGCAGCATGAGGAAAGAGGATTATTCCCAGGGCAGCAGTGTGGAGAAGCTGCACATTCCAGAGCTGATCTCATACAAAAGTAGAAAAAGCTTACAAAGGGTGGAAATTAAATTGTAAATTCCACTAAAACTAGGAGCTGTTCAGCTCCCAGCGTTTGTAATGGTGGAAACAGCCTACAGATAAAAAAATATTTAATTTCTTTACTGGTTCTTGAAATTGATATTACAATGTCAGGCAATGACGCCACTGATGCAAGGCTTGCAGCCTCTCACATTGACCCCTTGGAGACTGTCTGCAGAGCTACAGCTCCATGCTGCAAAACTGTGCGGCGATGCAACAGCCTGTCACTTCCTCTGTCAGCATCAATATCCATGCTGTACAGCTTGCCATACACACATTAACAAGTAAGAGGTGCCTGGATAGGATTTTAAACAAATAATGTGTTGCTTGCTGGTAGCAGAAAAAAAATAAAAGGCACAATGAGTACAAGTGGCTTTACCCATGACCTGCCAGCCCATGATAACCCTTTTTCCACTATCACCTGCATCTCTGCTGCACAGGACCTGGTGCCAAGGGGCTACCCTGGGCACCCATAGCCAGTGGTCCAGGAGAGGCCCTGGGACGTCTCCTTCCTAGAGAGACCCTCAGGAAGAACAGAACAACCCTTGCTCACATTACAGCAGATGATGGCCATAATATAGCAAAGCCCCAGGCGCATCTCATTGAGGTCATTAGCCAGCTTTTCCACCCCTCACCTGGGTCACCTAGGAGCAGAGATGGCCCTTGGGGTGTCAGGAAACAGGGGAATGGGAACACCCATCGGCCTCTGCTTTCCCTCTCCTCCCAGCATGCTGCAGCTCCGCATGCAAACAGCCTGCCCTTTACCCCCTGCTCACTCCAGTCTGACCCCAAATCACAGCACCCCACTCCCCTAGGAGAGAAAAACAGCAACACCTCAAGCCACGCCACTGTGGAGTTTGATGGTTTTAATGGTAATTAAAGAAATCAACAAGGTACATTTCAGCTTTGAAATGCAAGTACAAAAAGGAAACAATGCAATGTTTTCTGTACACTTCTTACAAAATATTACATACACCCCATCCTGAAGTGGTACTTCACACAGCACTGAGCCCGTGCACTGTGTGTGCACACCAGCTGCAGCTTTTCCTCCTTATGTACAGGATGTGGATCTAACGGAAAGCTCCCACTGGAGTCTAGGCAGATGCTTTTAGGGCAGTGGTAGGTAAATACAAGGGGTGGATGCAGGGACCCTTCTGCCCAGCATGACCAGGCACAGCTGCCAGAGTGGCAAGATGCCACCGTGCCCTCAGGGCAAGTGGGCAGCACCACCCTGCCAGCACTCACAGCTCTCAGCTGCTCACCACTTTGGTACAGGAAATGGCTTTTCGTGCTGTGGTTTGGCATTTTCCCTGTGTCTGGCATCACCTCCCACTTCACACCCTGTGCAGCGTACCCAGGTCAAGCCCTGGGGAACCCTCCTCCGTTTTATCCACAGCATCTCCTCAGGAAGAAGTCAACCAGGTTATATAGCAAATAAATTAAACCCCTCCTCCCCTCGTGCCCCTGAGCACTGATAAGGCTGTGGGGTGCACATCAGTACCCGTCCTGGCAGTCATTGTCATCATAGTCAGCTGCAGGCTTGTTGTGGTAGGCGTCCGGCCGCCGTTTGCGGCTCCTGCTCTCCAGGCTCTGCGGGAAGCTGTCATCCCCGCGGCTGCTGGACTCGCGGGTAGCATCCTCCTGGGAGTGGATCTCCTCCTCATCATCATCGTCCTCCTGGGACTCACTGTTGTTGCTCTCTGTGGAACTGCTGTCCTCGCCTGCATTGTCCTCCTGGCTGCCATCATCCTCTGGGGACGCGCTCTGGCTCTCAGTTGATGTGCTCACCATGTCCCCATTAGGGTCAGAGTTATTCTCATCCTCCTTTGAGTCCTCCACAGTGTTCTCTGTAGACTGGCTCTGGTCACTGTCTTCTTCCCCAGACTTGCTCTGATCACCCTCATCTTCCTTGGACTTGCTGTCTGGTGCAGATGGTGCATTCCTGTCCTCAGCAGACTCCTGGTCCTCCTGCCCTTCCTGGGACTGGCTGCCACTGCGCTCACTCGACATGCTCACCACCTCCTGGGAGATGTCCTCCAGGGACTCCCCCAGCTCTTCGTCTGACTGGTCAGCAGTGCCCTCTCTGGACTTGCTGCTCTCACTCTCCCTGGAGGGGCTGTCCTCTCCATCCCTGTCCTCCCTGGAGCGGCTGGCAGTGTCTTCCTCTGACTGGCTGGCAAGAGGTTCCTCCGACTCACTGTTGTCCTCCATGGATGGGCTGTCTTCTTCCGAGTCAGTATCCTCCACCTCTGGAGACCTGCTGTTGCCCTCCTCCCAGTGGTAGGAGCCAGCCCTGCCACCATTCTCTCGGCTGCTCCCCAGGGCATGGGGGCCAGCACGGTGCCCCTTGTAACTGCTGCCCGGACCATCGAAGACAGAGGGGTCATCGCCCTGCATGCCTTCATCCTCAAAGTCGTAGCTTTCCTCCTCCTGGCTGCTGCTACTGCCCCCTCCCCGCCTGTAGGCCCTCTCATACTGGCTGCCAACGTAGCTCCTGTACCGCCAGTGGTCTGCCCCAATGCTCTCACTGCTGCTACTGCTGCTGCTGTCACCGTGTCCTCTGCCAGCCCTGGCATCCCCACGGCCAGCATCGTGGTCATGTTCACCTGCCCCATCAGCACCAGCCACGTAAGTAGGACCTTCACCCCCATCCTCTTCCCCATTCTCATTGAAGGTGTCATCTCCACTGTCATCCTCCTCATCCAGGAACCCACCAGCATGGGAGGGAAGCCCATTGACTCCAGTGCCGTGCTGTTCCCTGTTGTCACCATCATCAGCATCGTGTGCATCTTCCTCCTATGGAGGTGACAAATAATATAAATGCAAAGGCTTGCAGGCCACAGGCATCATCAGCACTGCTCACCATGCAGGCCAACTGCTATCCTGACCAACACCAGATTTGGTGCTAAGCACATTTTCCTGGCAAAGCAAAACACCCCTCTCTGCTCACTCACCAGGAAACCAAGGCTGTTCCCATCCCGGGCACTTGTGTCCTCATGGTCCACCTGGTTCAGATGCTGAGCCTCCTCAGCTCTGCCTCCTTTGTTTTGGCTGCCATGCTTGCCCCACTCCTCACCCACAGCATTCCCACTCATGGGGTCCCCAGCAAGGGCATTGTCCCTTGTCTCTGCATTGGCAGGAGTATGTCTGCCATCTTCACCACCTAGGAGGTTGCCCAGCGGGTTGATATAATCTTCGCTTGCCGTGTCCTGGAGGCAAAATATGACATGGTGCTTTGGTTCATTAAACATCACTGCATGTTTACTGCTACTACTATTGCTGCAGGATGATGTATTGCTCCTAAGCCATGCAAGTGCTCAAGCCTTGTTCACTGCTCCCACCTCAGCCCTTCAGTTGTTTCTGCTGATGCAAAAAAAAAAAAAGTAGCCATCAACAAAGGGGCCATGCAGAAAAGCTGAAACCGTGATGGTTCAGAAATGCCTTTTTCAGGACCAACACAGCAGAACACATCAGGTGAACTGGGAACATGCAAAGGGAGGCAAGGCAAAATGGGGTGAAACCAACCCAGCTTGAAAAGACTGAGTAGATGGGCAAAGCTCAAAGACTCGGAGAAGCAGCAGCACTTCCCCCAGGTGCCTGGTCCAAGGGTGCCTGCCTGGGGCTGGCTCCCATCCCAGACTTGCTTCATGAGCAGCGGCCACCTGCGGGACTAGGGCACCTCCCGGCTTACCTCCTGCTGGGCGCTGCGGCGGGGGCGGGCAGGCTCGCAGCTGGGCACCTAAACAGGAGACATCTCATCAGTCATCATCATGCCTTGGCTGGGCGAAACCACCAGGGTTTAGGGTGTGAGTACCTGTCCAGTGGGTACTTACGGGGTGAGCGCAGGCTACAGCCCAGAGGAGCAGCACCAGGAACACCACCCTCATGTCCGTTGTGGTCCCTGCAGCTGCAACGGGGACCAAGGTATTTGCACACTAGAGTAAAAGCATTTGCACATGCCCCTGGCTGTAACTTGGCTCCCTAAAGCCCTTGCAACTGACACAGCCTTGCCACTCCAGCATGTGGTGTTCAGCCTGGGATGTCATCAAATAATCCAAGGATTTGTCCTCCTGCCACCTCCTGGCATCTCCTGTACAGGAACTTCCCTTTAATTTGGGATTTGAAATACCTGGTCATGATCCTGCAGGTTTTTTGTCCGTGCATTATTAAAGAGCAGTAAAGCTCCTCCAAATTCCGTGTTCCCACAGTAATGTCACCTGCCACCTAGCCAACCTTGATGGCTGCGACAGGACCTGGCACCACAGATGGGCAGTGCTATAAGACCATGGGCTGCAGAGCTGTACCTCCCACTCAGTGTGGTCCCCACAGCCCCGTAAAACCCCCTGCTGCCCCAAAGTGGAGCACCCTGGTAAGATAACCAGAGAACTGCATCGCCAGTGGCCACTGAGTCAGTCTGGCATCCCAGTGGCACTGCTGCCAGGGATGGGTGAATCAGGGACAGGCCAGGTAAAGCAGTGGTGGCCTTCTTCCAACTCTGCTTTAATTTTCCAAGTCCCTTAAGCCCAGCACCACATCCCCACAGAGCACACTAATCGCACTGCACATCATTCTGCACCCAAACCATGCTAGAGCAAAGAGCCACACTCCTGATTTCTTCCCTTACAAAGCAACACCTACATCCCAGCTGTTTTATACCAAAACTTGCAAGAAAACTACAACCCCTGTCCCCAGACGTTGCCTTTTTCACTCCAAGCAATGCCAAAGCAATGCAAAGAAACCAAGATCTTTACCTTGAGGTGTGGTGCAAGCCAGTGTCTCTGGTGCTCACGATGGGACAAGCTGGCTGCCTATGTTGGGATGCCCCAGGCTGTGTGTCCCGGCTTGGCCACGCGGGCATTTAACCACTGTCCGGTGCCAGCCCCAGGCAGGGGGCAGCCAATGGCACCAGCGGGCAGCGCTGCCACACATGGAGGTGTCACCGGGAACTGGCCTCCCACGCTTCCTCTGGCCTCCGCCGGGACGCCGGCCCTAAAAAAGCTCCTTGTGGTTGCAGGATGACGAGACGGGCCAGTAGTTAATGACCAACTGTGCCGGCCTGTGTTTTGACTGCTAAATTTACCCTGTTCACACACTTCCCTCCATGACACACACAAACAGCTATGACGACACCCACGCTGAGCGCTGGCCCCCATCCCAGGGGTGGCATCCTCCTAACGCGCACTTGGGAGCTCATCCTGTACCACAGGGCAGGGTGCTGAAACCTGCATGGGACCATTCCCCTGCCAGGACTCAGCCTTCTATGCCTCGGGCAGAGGCACAGAAAGCCGTGCTAGAAGGAGCAGACATGCCTATTTTCGTGGTCACACATGCACTTGTGCAAGAGAGAAAGGAAATACTAAATCAAGGTGCGCAGGGAGGATCCCACTCCCTGCACGGAGGGAGTGTAGCACCCCCAGCACTTCTTCCAGCTGCTGGCCAGGGGTGAAACCTCTGCTCTGGAAAACATGGGCAACAACACATGCACATGGGCACATATACTCACGAGCAATTACACGCAATTATATATATGAATCCATGCACCATGTACACCCCGGTATTTCTTGGCTTGGCATGGGTTATCTACTCCAAACACCACAGTGAGCCAGCAGCGCAGAGAGCCCCTCCTCACAGATGATAGGAGAGGGTGTTTGCAAACATCCATGCGTGCACATATCCACACGCTCCAACACAGTGCAACTGCACCTCTCTACCTCTGTGGTTTAGGACCTGACCAACACACCCCAGCTGTACACCCAGCATGGGCAGAAGGTGACTTTCTTGCCTGTGTTTGGCTGTTGCTAAATCCTTCTTGCCTGCAACACCCCCTCTCTGCTACTAAAAACACATCGCAAGTGCAAATATGTTGCTTTGAAGCAGGGAATGGGTTTCTGCTCTGCAGGCTGGGCTCTCCCCACAGCCAAGCCACAGATGATGGGCATGGACACAGGGCAAGGGGGCCAAGATGAGGGTGCCTACGTGTGTTTTATTGGGAATGAAGTGTAAATGACGCCATTGATGCTCTGTGAGGAGCATTTGCATGTCCTCTCCAGGTGGGAGGAGGCGTTTCTGCTACCCTGGGTAGAAGAAAGAGGCCTTCAGACAGCAGAACCCTACTCCAGCGAGCCACTGTGGCAGGGGAAGCCCATGAAACACAGTTCACCTTCAGCAGCAAATGACTTCTGGACTGCCCTGCTGTAAAGCCCTGGCAAGCCCCAGTCACCTGCAATGGCCCCTTGGTGCAGGGACCCAAATTCCCAGACACGGGTGCACAGGCCAGGGGACATGGCGAGGGCTGTAGGCTTACAGGTATTCACAGGAGATGTTGGCAATGCAAAATAAGTGACTTAAGGAAACTTGAGCAGGGTCAAGATTGAGCTAGACCGCAGCTTTTGTGTGGGATGACATGCATTGGTTAGAGGGACGGGGTACTAGTGAGAGCCCTCAGACTGTTGCTCTGAGGTGTGCTGGGGATACTGCAGCACACTTGAAGATAAGAGATAAGCCAGGAGCTCCTGAGGTAATAGGAGACAATGAGGAAACACCAGTGAAATACCTCAAAGGTATTAAGGGGTGTTCCTCTAAGAAGGTGACACAGCTGACAACCAAGCTGAAGTACCTCTACACCAATGCATGCAGCATGGGCAACAAACAGGAGGAGCTGGAAGCCACCATGACGCTAGAAAGCTATGACCTGGTTACCATTACTGAAACTTGATGGGACAAATCCCAGGACTGGAGTGCAGCTATCAATGGCTATAGGCTGTTCAGAGGTGACAGGCAAGGAAGAAGAGACAGAGGCGTTGCCCTTTATGTCAAGAAATGGATAAGAGTGTGAAAAGTTGTCCCTGAAGGNTTATGTCAAGAAATGGATAACAGTGTGAAAAGTTGTCCCTGAAGGATAGCCTTATGGGTAAGAATTAGAGACCAAAGCAACAAAGGGAACCTTGTGGTTGGTGTCTACAACAGGCTGCCTGATCAAGGGGAGCCTATTGACAAAGTCTTCTTATTCCAGCTGCAGGAGGCTTCACGCTCGCAGGCTCTTGTCCTGCTGGGGAACTTCAAACACCCTGATATCTGCTGAAAAAGTAGCATGGTGAGCTGTAGGCAATCCAGGAGACTTCTGGAATCAATGGAGAAAAGCCTCTTAAGCCAGGTAATAGACAATCCTATCAGAAGGGATGCAATACTGGTGCTAATGGGTAAAAAGAGGGTAGATTTAGACTAGATCTAAGGATGAAATTTTTTACAATGAGGGTGCTCAAACACTGGAACAGGTTGCCCAGAGATGTAGTAGATGCCTGGAAACATTCAAGGTCATGTTGGATGGGGCTCTGAGATCTAGTTAAAGATGTCCCTGCTCACTGCAGGACGGTTGGACTAGATGACCTTTAAAGGCCCCTTCCAACCCAAAACATTCTGTGATTTTCTGAATTTGCTTGGGTGCATCATCTGCAGACAACATCATCCAGAAAGCATCTCCTGTGCTGTGATACCACCGTGTCTCAACAGAACATCCTTTGAAGCTAGACATGTCAGTCTGCTGTTGTAGATGCCTGCTTAATTTCATCCTCCAGTATCTCCTGCCTTTTCCTCCCATCATTATCAGCCAGGAGACCATGTGTGTCCGCCCTGTGAGGACTGTGCAAGGACCATGCAGGCGGTGAGTGCAACAAGCAACTTTTTTCTCCTTCCTCCTGCCCCCCATGCAGGGAGGCCCCAGTGCTGCCCTGACCCTGCTGCTCTCCCCACAGCCCCTCAGCCTTGAGATAAGCACCATTAAGTTGCCTGCTTCATGCACATGCACACCTACAGCAGATGTTTTCCCACTTCTTCCCTACCCAAGCCCTGCCACAGATACTGTGGGACGTATTTTCCTCTTGACCTGTGACAAAATTGTATCTCTGTCCCTGGTCAGATATGAGTTCACTTTGCCAACCTTTTTTAAGCACCTCCAACAATTACCGTGTTTTGTTGTTTGTTGCTTTTTTTTTTTACATCAAACCCGTATTTAACTCAACTCCCAAAGACCTGGTGCTGCCTCACATCCAAGCACCACTGTGCCAGAAAGGGATAAACATGGAGCTGTGCGTACCCAGATTTTTTATAACATGGGTTACTTGCTGTCACATGGGCTGCCTACTCCAAGGTCACCTCCCTCCCTTCTAGTGGCCCCAAAATGCCCATGGCACTAGTGCACCCAACAGCACTCGCTGCCAGCACCCCAACCTGACCCTAAGTCCCTGTGACCTCCAGTAGCCCTGGGTTGAAAGACCAAGGTCTGTTTCCCAAATCCCTTCCAGAGAGCATCCTACAGCATCAGTCCAATTGCCCAAGCAGCTCTGCCTTTGGTTTGCAAGGAAAGGAAACCCCCAACCTGCACATTGTAACCTTGCAATAAGCCTTTTAAAAACCAACAAAACAATAATATTTAGAACTATTGTTGTCACACCAGAGATGAGAAATGGACTGAGTGTGTGGTGGAAGCAGCTGTCTGATTGATGTTTTAAATGCTACTGTGCATTTCTCCAAGTCCTAGCCTCCTGAGATGCTCAGTCCCTGGAGACAGCCAGAACAAGAAGCAGCGGGGCAAGGAAGATGGGGAAAACCTGGCCAGGCTAAAGCTGACACCCTCAGGCTACCAGGGCAGAGGTGGCCAAGTCAGAGATGAGAAGACTGGCAGGGCTGCCAAAAAGATGCAGGAATATAACTTTTCTGTTTGATAAGTTGGACTGTTCATGAGGACAGAGAAAAGATATGAGCACAGACAGCAGGAGGGAGTAGAGATGCCAAAGCCAAGATAGAAGTTGGCACGGCAGAGAGCAAGCTGATGATGGAGGCACAGAACATCTGCTCTTCTCCACCAAGTGAGACATATCAGCATTGAAAACTCAATAAATAAATATTTTTCAAAAAACCCACCATTCCCTCTTTTCAGTCCAAGACATTTTTGCAGTATTTCTGTTGCTGGTGCACTTGTCTTCTGCTTATACCTATGAGTTTTAACAGCAGCATCAAAAGGAAAAGGATCAATGAACAAGCTGGAGCAAGAGAGACCAGTGTGACAGCAGGACTCAAGGCACACATCTCAGTTCTTTCCAAACACTCAACACCAGCTCCTGCCTTACGCTCAGATCCAAATCCAAATCCTTTTGCCAAGCACCTACTGCTGACAGATGCTACGATGTAGTGCTGCATTTTCAGTCGGGAGCAGGCAAGAAAACCTTGCCTCCTAAATACTTGTTTCTCTATGCAGCACAGTAGCGCCAGGAATTACCCAGCACCCAATCCCAAGGGATTCATTCCCACACTGCTCCTCTAAAAAAGGGTGCTCAGCTTTGCAAACCAGCCAGGTTCCCATGTTGCTACCTGCTTTGCAGGTGGCTGCAGGCTCAGCAGGGAGAAACAGCCTGGCTTTGGCTCCTCCGCATGCACAAGGGATCTGAGCAAAGGTGCCTGTTCCCTGAAGTCTGAGTAAATATTACCTGCATTTCCTAGCATTAAGATGACATATGATGCAGTAGCTAATGATAGCGTTTTAGGTGTTTGGAGAGCAGCATTGATATTTCAGCTTCTCCTGGCAGCAAGCCTCAAAGCTACAAACACTGTGATATACAGCAGATGGAAGTTTTTCACAGCACGGAGGTGTGCACAAGTTTGGTTTATGCCAAACCTTTAAAATTTGCTATTTTTCCTCACTGGAAAAACAACACATTATAGGAGCCTGAGTCCTGCAGCCCTGAATTACACACACATACAGGGCCCTTCAACAATAGAACTCTGCACTAGACCAACAGCTCTCTCCCCTTGCCCCCTGACAGCACAGGGGTAGGATCATTAACCTATTCTTAGATGTCTACCATGGAGTTTCCTTTACAGCCAGAGAAAACAAGCACTTTTAAGACACCAATTTTTTGCCCTATTTCAGGCTGAAATGCATTGCAGACTGTTTGAAGTCTCTGTGACACTGCCAAAGGCAGGCAGTCAGCATGCTGATCTTGATGATCTACCAACAAGATGCACTATGCCCTTTCCCAACACACATGCCAATGTTTCCAAAACCCTTCTCTTCACACCTCTCCTGTCAGCCCCACACTCCCTTCAATCCTATTTTTAGCATTTTTATGCCACTCTCCACTTAGCAACAGGCTCCAGGCTCTTCACAAATGTTTTTTCCTCAGAAGAAAATGCCACACAGAGGCACTTGTCAAAACTAGAGCCGTGTGGCCACCTCTGTTTCTCCTGGAGGCTGCAGGCAGATGGGCTGGACAGTAATGACCCAGCCCTGCAGGCTGGACTTCGTGCAGAGAGAAGCGATTAACTCTCGAAATTAAAAACAACTGAGTGTAATGATGCAACTACATTTTCCAGATGCAAAATGGGCTTCCCTAACAGATGCCAGCTCCGTTGCTTTTATGGGAGCTGAAAGTGCTACTTGTAAATAACTAGGTGCACTCCTATTGCCAGCTGTTGGTTTTCAGGCACATTCAACCATCACAGGTAGAAGCCCCTTCCCAAATGCCTGCAGCAGCTGGGAAGTACAAATAGAAGCTGCTGAGCCCCCTGCACCTACAGTTTTGGGGACAGGACAAGGCTGGTCCCTCTGCAGCCCAAATTCCTCCTCACCACTGTCTCCATGCACATGGCTACAGCCTCTTCTGGACAGGGGACCCACAAAACCAGTACATCACCTTGACAGTCTGTTTGGACAGAGGCTCACAGGTCTTGTACTTCTTCTGTGTTACTTTGCAGCTTGTGCTTCTACTTTTGCTGGAGCAAAATTCATGGAGCAATAATTGGTATTTGCATTGTGCCCACTGCAGCTGCAAGGGGTGGCTGGGCAGGTACCTTATACTGTCTGTGCCAGATGTGTGTGACCAGATTCTCAGGTCCTAGAAATCCATATTCATCAGCCAGCTTGTCTGAATTCACTAATTTGAGGCCATGACTAGCCTAGTTTCCATCTGGCTGCTGTCAGATCTAAACACACCTTCCTGCAGGCAGGCACTACTGGAGCTTGCTGCCATCAGCCAAAATAAGGGCAGGGACAGACACCCTGCAGTGGGGACCAGTACTGATACTGCTGGCACAGGCACTGAGGCAGCCTAGCTGGGCTGTCATAGCTCAGGACTGACAGCAGTAATCATGGCCACAGCAATGGGTAATTACAGCTCCTAAAATTTCATTTAGAGTACAATATCTTCTACAATCATTGTCTGCTCAGAAGTCAGTCCCTTGGGTGGTGGGAGCAACAAGTGTTTGTCAGTCACAAGCTGGAAATGGAACAATAATAGAGCCTTAACGGGAAAAGCCCTCTCCAGCCTTTCCCTATGCTCAACCCTGCTCCAACTGGAACTACAGAGACCTGTGTCAGCCACTGGCAAAGCAGAATGATGTCTGTGCTTTTGGGAAATAAAATACAGCAATGAGGTGGGGCCAGCTTTGCTGTCACATCATTTGGCAGCTTGGGGTGACCTGCTCCAAGTTGGAGGTTTGAAATACAGCTGCATTGGGCTTGCCTATCTGATGACTAGAAATGTTTCACAGTACCCTGATTTCTTGTTGGAAGAGTAAAAAAGTCAGAAGGAAATAACTGAAATGATTGTATGAAATGGGGACAGCACAAGTACAACAGGGTGATGCAGAGGCACAGGCTGCCCAGAGTGGGCAGAGAAGTCAGAACAGGGTTGGCAGCTCAAAGGATAAAGGCATCTGTACAGAGAGCCAGACCCTCCTCCTGGAGGGTAGTCAGCACTCCCCTGGTTCCAGTACCGTCATTATGGCTCACTTGGCCTAAATTTATTGCTGCTTGGTGTAGCTGGACAGGAAGAATTACCACAGTCCCCTAGGAGCCTAGAAAAGCTGGATAGGCTCCATCAACACAGCCCTGAGCAAGAGACCAGCAGCAATTCGGCTCATACCTCCAAAGGATTGAAGCCAGTTTGCAGTGTTTTCTCCACTATGAGCTTCATCCCATGAAGATGTTGAGCATCTGTGAGCTGAGGCAGCCCAGCCTTCAGTCAGCCTTCGAGGTGTGCAGAGTGCACAACTCTGTCAGAGAAGAACAGAGAAAAATGGTCCCCATTACTGACTAACCCTGTGAGTGGAAAGCCTGCCCCCTAGTAAAAGCATCATCTATCATGACAAGGTCTCCTTGCAGATGTGTCCTGCACCAGGCCCCACTGGAAAGAGAAGGGTTACCAGACGCTTGCTCTAGCCTAGAATGATGATGAATATCTCCAAGTTTGTTCAGTTTTCAATGAGCTAAATCCCTGAAATGCATGAGCGGAAATGTTCTCCCCTAATGCTGACAGCATGCTTTTCCTGAGCCTTACTCTTTTTTTTAACTTTCAAAATGTTAATAACTTTAAAAAAGACCAAAAAAGACCAAAAAAAACCCCAAAATAAAACCACTACTAAAATTCAAACAAGCCAAAAAAAACCCCTAAAAATAGATGTCTCAACCAATACATCCCAAATCTCTGGGACAGCAGAAGTGCTTTCCAACAGTTAAGAAGATCTATTTCTTTATAAGCACGTTTCCTCCTTACAAAGTAATTCAACACTCATTGTTCAAAACCCAATCCAAGCCAAACTTTAGGACCATATCATGCACTGGGTGAGTTTCTCTTTCAGCTGAGCTCATTCAGCACATCACCCATGCCACACACAGCCAGACTGTTCATCCCATGGCAGAGAAGGGAGTCAAACCTTCCAGGAAAAGATGCTCAGGGCAGAAGAGGCAAGACAATAGAAAGTCTGAAGTTGCCTGCTTCCTTGGAGTATGAAGGATGAGGAAAGAAGAATTCATATGTGTTCTTGCTTACCCACAAACACTTTAGGCAGGCATGAAGCCCACAGCTTTGCACTAGCTAAGGGGCCCCATCACTGCCCTTCTGCTCTTGCCAGCCAGAAAGGCACATTTTTTTCTCTTATTTGATTCATCAGGAACAGCCTTATTTTCAATGCCAAAATGCTTAGCAAAACCTAAGGGCATTTCACAGGTGTTCTGGCAAATCCCTTTCACTTAGCTGATGATCTAACTCTTCATTAACTACTATTTCATGAGTCCTGTAGCCACATCTTTCATGATATCCCATATTGTATAAGGGTCTATATAATAAAAATCCTATAGAAGTTATTCTGCACCGTATAGGAATCTACATGCTTACATTAAGCCACTTTGAGTAAAAAACAACTATTAAATCCAACGAGATATTTCCTGGTTTTCCTTAATTGCTAAAAGAGTGTATAAATACTCGGGGCAGGAGTACACAACATGAGGTAGGGGAAGCAGTGTTCTGAATGTCAGAGTGACAAAGAAAAACCTGGACTGTTTAACTGGAAATAGTTTTCCTGAAAACATCACATGGGGTTGCAGGTGACAAACCCATAGGAGCGCTCAGCCAGCTGTGCTGGTGTGCATTTCCCAGGGAGGCTGTGCACAGGACACTGCCAGCACACTGAAAGGCAGCTCAGGAACATCACCCCAGCTCTTGACAGCAGCCACCCTGGATCCCCAGAGAGGAATTTGCACTTCTGCTTCACATTCACACAGACTGCAATAGCCATTGAACTTCTAGATGATCTTCTATTTATTCACCCTAGGAAATCAGTTTACCCGATGCAGATACCGATTATAGGGCTGGATCAGCTGTTCACTGTCAACAACACGATGACTTTAACACTCTTCCTCATTTGATCTATTCATGAACAAAGCTCCCTTCCAGTTGTTCTCTGTTATTCTGTACCAATAAACTTAAATGAGCACACTGTAAATGACAGACTGAAGTCTTACACAACAGACTAATTCTGCTGGACAAGTATATTCACACTCTGTTAAACTTCCAGCTGAATTCAAGGGTACACCTCAAAGGAGTTATGTACGTGTGATTGCACATGCTAATTTGAACCTTTTGACTCAGGCTATTTCGTCTTTACTGTTCCTGCTGGAAACCCCTCTTGTCACACAATGCTTCTTTTCTGTGTACTAAATGCATAGAATATTGCACAGGAGATAATACAAGCAGAAATCTTAATTTTAAAAGCTCATAAGAAATTATACTCATGCACAGAATTCACACTTTTGCATAACCAGTCATGAACAAAAAGACGTGAGGATATGTTTGATAACCAAGCAGGGAAAGCTAATGTGAACAAATGCAGGCAAGGTATTGTCTGGAGAAGCAGGGTCAAGAACTGCTGCCTGTTCCCAACCTGTGCGGTCTCAGAGCTGGAGAAGGTACACAACACACCCCTGCATATTTTTTTTTAGTAACTTTAGGGCTCAGTTCATTGACAAAAGCTTTCCTGAGGGTTCCTAGTATTTGTGTCTCTTGAAATGTCTGCAAGCTCTGGCACTGCCTGCCTTCTCAAGTCACATATGTTAATGGTAAGGTGCCTGGGCCGTGGGAGCAGCTCTTCTCTGCCCAGATGTAATTACATGGTACACTTTGTGGCTTTCTATCAGGAAGTGGCGTCACCACCTCTGTCTTCTGCCAGGCACCTCTCCAGAAGTTGAGGAATGAAGAGCCACGAAAGGACTTCGTCCATCTGCCCAGTCGCTCAGGCGGAAGTGGCAGGATCCTTGGGAGCATCACCCCAGCTTACATCCCAGGGCATGCTCTGCCTTAAGCAGGGTCTAGGCAGACCTCACTGAAGAAACTGGGCCAGAATCACAAAAACTGGTCCAGCTCGCCCGTACTCATCTCAGCATTGTGGGCTTAAGCAGTGCACTACGCAGCCCATGTTCAGATCCTGCCCATGCCCACAGCCATCTTCATATGACTAATGTGCTCCAGCTTCAGCAGGTAAGCTCAAATCTTTCCATCCCCTCCAACGCCCAGTCACACAACTGAAAAATAAAAAGAATAAAGGGAGGTTTCAGTTTGATTCTCCTCCCAATTTTTTTCTCCTTTTCATGAAACCAAAACCCAAAATAAAGCTAGTGAGACCTGGCTGAACATTAATGCAAGTGGTGCATTGGAACAGGCACTGTCAAAAAACACTCACTTTGGTGAACTTTTCAAGAAGGCCCATTTCCCAGTGCAGATCCATTAGCAAAGCCAGCCCATGCTGGATGTATGCTGTACCAGGGCAGACCTGCAACTGCTATAAGCTTTCTACTGAGCTGGCACAGGCTGGGGACTGACGCCAGGCAGGTTTGCTCAGTCTGAGTTTTTCCTGACCTACTTGCATCATGTGGTTTGGCTTTGATGGCCACTTCACCAACTGAGCAGGTGCTTATGGCCACAACTCCAATGCAGTGACCCAGCACAGGGAAATGCTGCCATGGTGGAGGTGTGGGATGCAGCATGGTGGGGTACAGGGTCAGGGGACAAGAGATGGGCATGTGGTGGGCACTGCAGACCCCTTGGCGATGCATAGTTCACTGACACTTGGGCCTGGAGCTTCTGGCTTTAAGGGTAACGAAGTAACTAGCAAATGTATAGTATTACTGAGAATTTTACATATAGAAATATTTTCAATTACTCCTCTTTCTTCCATTTCTGTGACTAGATCCTGACGCGATGGCCACAGGGATCTTGCTCTACAATGTGTGGTGCTGCTGACAGGCTGCTTTTTTCTGTCTATGGATCTCAGGAGCTGAATTTCTGGGGGAAGGCAGGTGACAGTCACAGCTCCCAGCATGCTGGTGCCTCCACACAGTGCTCTGTTTGGTCCCAGCTTGGGTCCTGCTTCCCTCTGAGCACAGGGAGACAGGCACCCATGCTCATGCAGGAAGAAGGTACAGCATCCTTCTCCCTCCCACCACCTCATCCCATGGTAAAACTATAATTTGATTCCTCTCCCCACAGCTATTTTTGGATTTTCAGCACTGAAATTAGTATAACTCGTTCAGACAGGAAGTCATTGCTACAGCACTAGAGAAGGGTGCTTGGAAATGAATACATGTCTCTGATTAAAAGATAGATGTCTAAAATCCTTTTAATAAAATATACCAAAGCAGACATATAAAAAAGGGCCTATCAAAAGAATGCTCTACTCCTGTATCCTTACCTCACTTAGGCAAAAGGCAGTGGAAATATTGCATAATTTACCAAGGAGTTTCTGCGGTAGCAAGGAAATGATCAAACAAAGCTCTTTAAATAAAAGTAAATAATAAGAAAATGAAATAAATAGCAATCAAAGGTTTACTATGTGAGACACATCTTGAACATCCATAGTTAACACAACCATCTGGAGTCATCCACGAAGTCTTCACTCAAAAAGTAATTCAGAACTCATACAGAAGAGGTAAGATGGATCCAAGGAATTGACCAAGGACCAGTCAGACACGCATCTTAAACAAGTTCAACTATGTGGAGTCTTCACTAACCCCAAACCCTTGCCTAAAGGGGAAATAAGCCCATGTAAATACCTTATCTGTTTCTGGTGCTGGGAGAGCCAGAGACAATGGACATATTACAACAAAAGAGTTTCTCTCTCCTCACTTCTCCCTTCTCACCAGAATGTCTCTGTCATTCTGTGAAAAAGCCAGCTGCCTGCTTATTCCCCTCCCAGCTCCCCCCGTCTCATTGCCCCTTTGCTCCCCCCTCCTTGATACAAATCCAGTGACCCAAAGAGGCACTGGAACTGCGATGAAATCCACCAGCCAGGGTAACACCGATGCTGCCCAAGATTGCAAGATATTTATCTCTCAGTGTCCTGTTCCTTTTATGCTTAGTTAACTTTGTTTTTAAATAAACACCTCTCCAACTGCCTTTCCCACCAGAGAACTAAATTGGGCCAGGTGTGGATTGCCTTCTAAAACTGCTCCCATCAGGTAATTCACAAGTGGTATTTTTAAACCTATCCCTCGCTGAACAACAGAT
>VZZY01004669.1:0-22768 GCA_013400335.1 Eurystomus gularis | reverse complement strand
ACCCACCCACACTTCTTTGTCTTGCGAGAGGCTGTAAAAGCAGCGAGACGTCACACACACAGATGGCAGATTTGATAGGAGCCTGACCTTCATGCTGTCACAAATAACACACGCTCCTCAGTATTTATTTCTATTTGAGGAAGAGGCAATTGCAAAGTCGAGGATGCACTCAGCAAGCGAAAAACCTGAGGGAAGAGAGGAGCAGTCACCCAGAGCAGAAGCCAGGGGCACAATGCTGCGGGGGATACCGAAACCCTCCTGTGCCCTACTAACCCCTGAGAGCAGCTGCCTGCTCCAGGGGAATGCCTGTGTGTGTGCAGTCAGGTGAAAAAACCCCAAGAGCTGCCAGGCTGGAGCAATGAGCAGCAAGGGAATTTCCCTGAAATACTGCCTCGGAGGCAGGGTAAGAGGGGCTCAGGAGCAGGGCAGCACTTATTTGGCTATACAAAACCATACTTGGTTTTTGCCGATTCCTGAGCAAGAGGGAGCCAGCATTAGAGCTGAAATAAGCCACTTACAGGCTATCTGGAATATCAGCAGCAGAATTAGGACCATGACAGGAAATGTTGATACTCCAGGCTAAAGCCACGCTGTTCCTGAATCAACAAGGAACAGATTAAGTGCAACATTGCACAATTTTTATCTCTTCTTAGGGACAAAGGCTTCGCTGCTTGTCATTACCAAAGATCACAGCACTTATTAAATAAACAGTCTTGACAAACTCCTTTGTGAGTCTTGACATGCTTTTTACATCACCTTCCCTGTCACAAGTGGATATGGCTTTTTTCTCCATTTACATTTGTTTCATGGTGTTCCCAAACAGCTGCAGAGCTGCTTCATATGGCAGTTCGGTTCAACACTGAATTAAATGGCAACCATCTGTAATATGAAACATGTTTGACCCCTTACCCAGGGACTTAAATCCATCTGCACAGGCAGTCTTAAGGCAAGTGCTCAGTGAAACATCAGCAATGAGGTAGATGAGCCACAACAACATCTGATGCTATTCGGACAGCCGCCTCCACTGTGTAGCTGCTTCTGCATCATGCTTCCCTGAAAGCCTCTACCTGCACTGTGTCCGAAATGATTAAGTGAAATAACCACCAATTCTTGAACCACACCTGGAGATGGCATGGCTTGTGCAACATGAGTGATTTCAGCAGACTTGCCCTTAAAATACCCACGCTGACCTCAATCTGTGCCTCACTAAGGCAAATGCACACTTAGAGAACATGGCAAGACAAAGTACCTCTCTGTGGCCCCAAACACAGAATGGTTCAGGTACAGATAAGATCTTTTCTGTTTAGAGCCATGTTTACCTCTTGTTATTTTATGGACTTTTCCTGGGTTTTTTTTTCTTCTTAAAAATTTTTCTTCTTAACAAAATGTTTTAAACAATATAGACCATTAGCTGAGTCTGTCTGGCTGAAGAGCAAAAATAGCCATCCCTCAGTCTGAGCTTTAAAATAGCTCCTCTCCAACAGGAGTAAAATGTTCCCCATCTGGGAAAGATGTTTATTCCTCTCCCTCTTTTTTAAACATTTAATTTCAGCTTATGTAGGCAATGTGGTCAAACATGACACAGCCCAGTGTAGCAGCTTACAGGAGACAGGATGAGTCTCTAATACACTAACTGCATCATGCCTCGAAAGATGAAGGCCTGATTTAGCAGCAGCACATGGGTAGCCTCCTCAGAGCCTCAGCCCATTTTGGAGTCAGTTCCTGAGCATTATAATTGCAAGTCATGTCCATACATTCAGGCGACAAGAGCCCTGGCTGGCACTTGTTCTCTTCTCAGGCATCATGAAAATCATACACAGAAATGCATTCAGCAGATAGTTTAATAAAGATACATCAAGAAATATTTAAAATATTTATAAAAAGCAATATATGGTTTTGACAAATTGAGGTTGCTGAAGGATTGGAAAATGCCACATAATAAAATAAAGGAATTCTAATGTGTAAGTAGACAGAACTCCTGCTATATGGAATAAAACTGACGATGGGCAGCTTCTGGACTAGTGCATAAGATCAGCTGTGAAACCACATAGTCTGTATGGCTCTTGAACCTATTTTAGATTCAGAGCTGACCAAGTAACAGACTGAACAGAACACATAGGAGTGCTTTTAACTTAGTCTCTCTGTGATTTTAAAAATGTTTTTAATGATATGCCACACTTTGTTGAGGTATTTTACTGAAAAACCTCTTGGGATGTAGCTTAGTTCCAAAATATTCATCATCAGCTCATATGCATTTATTATTATGCTTCATCTTAAGACATGCTTGTTCATCTTGAAAGGACTAGTGACATTGCTCAGGACATTGATCTCTGAGAAGGGCAGCTTTTAGGGTCAGAAAAGCTCTGCTGAAATTTAATTTTTCAGAGTATAAAAACTTCAGTCCAAATTCAGTACAAGGAACCTTCAGAAGGCAGGGAAGTTTTCTTTCTTTTGAGGTAAAATAGAAGGAAAAATGTACTAATATTATGTAGCCTAGATTATGTAATATACATGCATATATATATATACACACACACGCACACACACACACGTTATATAAGCACTATAATTATCAATGATTTATTTCCAGTATATAAATATAGAAAACAATGCATGCAAAAATACTTGGATGTTTCCCCATCAGAATATCTCTCATAAGATACCTAAAGAGCCACAGCTGGCCATACAGCAACATATCTAGATAGCCTCCTGCCTCCTGAAGAATAAGGCACATAAAACCCCTCACAGTATTCCTTTGGTGCAGCACAACTGAACTGATGTTGAACAGAGCTAGTCAGAGGCAGCAGCTGCCTCCTTTCCCCATCACTGACTCCAACCAGTTTTTCTACCTGCCTAACTCTCAAGAAATCTAAGCCTCGCATGAAATGCCTCTATGGGCCACACCAACCCAAGCAATTATTTCCAATAGCACAATACTACAAGTAGTACTTGCCAGCATTTCCAGTGGGAGCTGCTATGGGCTGTGGTCTTTTGAGAATCTAAACTATTTATATAGGTATCCTAATAAAGGCCATTTCACAGGCTTCGTAAGAGGCTTCAGGTGCACCATTTGGTAAGGAAGTTACACAGACATCCCTTAACTTCCTGATCAGCTGTTAATTAATAACTATCAGGCAACCAGAGATACACTTACAGCCCTATCAACACCATCTGGCAGACTATGATCTGCAACAACCAGGGAAGCCATGGTGCATGCACATCACAACTGCACGATCAGCCCTGGCTGTAATCAGACTCAAACTGTTTCACATCTGTCTGTTTTGCGGTTCTTTTCTTGGCCCACCAGTAAAAAAGAGAAAAAGCAGAGACACAAACTATGATATCTTTGATACAACAGCCAGTGTATGTTCCCAGCTACTTCGTCTACTCCAAAACCCCCACCTGAATTCCAATTTGCTGGCATATTTTCATTTCTGGGTAAAGCATATTTGATGGAAAAGTCAAACTGTGAATCAGAACTATCACTGAGGTTAAAACGTACTTTACATTTAAAAAACCTGTACATTGAACCCTTGCACCTGGTATGAAAGTGGATGGCTCAACACCACTCTCTTGTGGGCAGAGATCCGAAAGCCTATGGCTGTACCAAGCACGTAGATGTGCAGACAGCTCCAATAAAAACCAAAGTCTTGTCAGTCTAACTCCCTCTCCACCCAGTCAATCATATCCACAGACCTTTTCTGCCAGGAAATACAATGCAAGATAGGCATATTAATAAACATAACAAATTTCTGTGAGCTTTTCCTCTTCTTCCTTTGTTTCAAGTGTCCATTTAGCAGCTGTCACAGTGAGACATAAGTAAATACAATTTTTTCACCATTTTTCTTTCTTCTGTGTTTATTTACTGTTAGCTGCATATTCTCTTTTTCACTTTCCTCTACATGTAAGTTTTTTCCTTCCAACAGCCATACTCCTCCTTGTTGCAGGTTAGACTTACTGAAAACCAGCAGGCAATATTCACCATTAAGCACTCATTTTGCCCAAAATTGCTCTTAAGTAGAACCCCACGTGTCCAGTTTTTCCACCCTCCTGCTGGACTTCACTGTAACACTGTAGGCTGCAATTAAAGAGCTAAAGCCTAAAATGAAACCAGGCATTTCACGTGGGGTACATAAAAAATTGCGCAGTGTAGCAGACAACCAAAATGGGACCCACCGATGCTCCAGTCACAGTGATATATCAGTGCTCCTCAAGCACATGTTGGTGGAAGCTGTCACACTCACTGCTGTCTAATGGCCACGCATGGATCAGGCAATTTGGGGAATATCTATTCTTAACAAATTATATTGAGGTTTAGTCCGAAGTCTACTGAAATGAGAAAGTGTCTCTCCACTGATGAGGCTGCTGAGATGTGTCCCATATTTTTGTATCAGCACACAGGCTACAAGCACAGCACGGAAACACAAATGGAAACCAAAGCAAAGGTCAAGCCAGTATATCAGGACCTCTAGTGTAACACTGGTATTAAATGAATTAATGTCCTTCTATTGTTGAGCTAGAATAGATGCAGCCTGGTGCATATCCTGACCTACTTTTAGCTCTAGGATTGGCAGAAAACTCTGCTTAAGCTTTTGTTGTTGGACCTAACTGTAGAAGATGAAGTTGCCCAATCCCCTGCCATTGCTAATGAGTGTGATGTTGTAAATCACATACACGTTCTCCAGTAATAACCTTCAAATCCCTACAAACTTCAGCCTCAAGTTCCTGCATAGATCTCTGCAGTCTGACACTTTTGTGAAATAATTTTGAGGCAATGATAATAGCCATTAGCTGAAATGGCTATTATCTTACGAGAAAAAGAACTAAATACCTAGCTAGTTTAAGATTAGCATTGGCATATTTGTCTTAATTTCTTAGGAGCTACCTGAATATCTTTCTTCTATTAACTGAGGATCTGTCCATAACTGGAAGACTTAAAAATCACAGAAAAACACTTACATTTGATCCTCCCAGTAGAGCTAATCTGACAGTACAAAGAGGGATGCTCATAGCACAAACCAAAGTTTTGACCAGATAAAACCAATCATCTTATAGTAATGCACAACAAAAGGAAAAACAAACAGGAAGTTCTGAAATAGCACCGCTCCTGTCAGACGCTGACTGGCTGACAGACCAGCAGAATTTCAACTCCAATAGGCATTAATTAGTTTCCAGGCAAAGTAGCAGAGATAAAAGGGGAAGGGATTTAAAGAATTTCTCATGGGGTTTTGCCGAAGTTTTATTTTCTGTTTGGTCTACAGAGAGAGGGCTCAGCTGTGATTCAGCCTCTTTTTAAATTTTATTAACAAGAAACTTCACAGCTGGCCACATAAAACATGGTAAATTTTTGTACATTTCTCACTATATCTTGTATAATCACCTTCACAATGTTGATTACCTTTTTGGATTAACAGTAGAAGCTAGAAAAACCTTAAAAAAAAAGAAACGCAACTCAAACATTTTCTGTAAAGATTGAATATTCATTTTACTTTGACCTCTCTTCCAATCATGTCAGCACAATATGCAAAGCATCTGTGTTAGTAAGACATGATATTGGCAGAATGGGAAATTGAAGGCCCGATGTGCTGACTTTACTGCCTGTGCCACTGGAAGTGCCTCTGTTCTTACCTTGGTTCATCTGCTCCACTATACCTGATCTGAGAACTTCTCAGAAAGTATTCCAGTTTAGAAGATGCATTTTATGGATTAATGAAGTGAGAAGAAGAAAAAAGATTAAACTCATTAATACTGATTCATTACAAAAGCAAAAGCCACAAAGCATCTGTTGCAGGCAGGCACCACTTGTAGAGGTTTTCACACTTATACCAGCTTGCTCTGTACCATCGCTAGCAAACGAAGTAGAGCCATGGCAACAGCTTCAAAATAGCTTGTGAGAGTTATGCAAGACTCTCGAATTGCTTCTATTTTTAACATTTTTCATGTAGAGCTTTGCTCCTCACTCCTCTGCTGCCTTCTTTTTCACAGGCTTACACACGCCATGTACAGTATATTGAAACAACACTGAAAAGTTTAGCAAGGGCCAGCATCCTCTGTGCTTTACTTTCCCCCAGGCCCACAATGTGACTGGCCTAGCTGATCCCTTAGTTCAGCTCTTCTGGGGCCAGCCAATGCAGCAGAAACTATTGCACCCGCTCCCTTTGGCTCCCCTCCCTGCAAAAGACTAAATATGTCTTTCCCACACAATGGTTGAGCTCCACTGGCCCAGAGCTTGTGAAAACTGAATGGTCTTTCTGATTCAATTAATTCAGCAGAATTACACTAGCCCATTACCCCCGCCTCATCCCATGGAACCCTAGGAGATTGTTTCCTTCAGTTTTACTCAGAGCCGTAGAGTATCATCTTCTTTCACTGAAGCTTACAGCAAAAGACACTTGCTGAGAGAGTTCCTATCAGACTCAATCACAGGAAAAGCAGCAAGATTTTGAACGGCTCAAGGCTTTCCAGTCCATCAGTGGCTAACCAAGAAGGAGCACCTCTTCTACTGCTATGGTATTGTTTCTTCCTTATTTTTAATTAAAACCTTAGAATGTCTTGTATCTAACCCTTTGTAATTTTTTTTTACTTACTACAAAATCGCTGAAGCTTTCATAGAGTATCGTTGTTTGTTTTAAGGATATATCCTTTCCGATGTTTATGCCTAGAAGAGAAAGAAATACCCTTTATAAAAGGAAACACTGTATAGTTATTGTTTTGAGGAAGATGACCTTTATCTTACTGCTGGGATCATTATTTTTCCTGTGATCCTGCAAAATAATAAAGAATTATGTGATGGCCAACAGGAGTCAAGCAAAATATGTGCCTCTTGCAGAAGCATACAATCGTTCAGCTGAAAGCCACAGCACGACCTGATTTCCCAGCACTTGTCACAGTCTCCCATAATATCAGCTCAGGAAACTTAATCCAATAGACAAGGCCACACAAAGCAGATTCACCCTTCTCTTTCCCCATAACAGAGAGGAGAGAGAGAAATTGTGGCTTGGAGGAACCTTTCAAAAAGGTATTGGTATAACTGGTAAAAACCTGTAGCAAACAGGGCATCCATGAATGAAATGAAGATTCTGGGAGATGGCAAAACCTATCAACAGAGAAGATAATTCTGGCTACTACAGAGGTCTCATTTTGACCCTTCTCAAATTAAATCAAAGCAGCTTTTTCTGGCTTGAACTGGACTTAAATAAACTACATAGGGCTCTGAAAAAATCCCCAAACATAAAACCCCAGATGTTGACAAGTAGAAAATAAAATCAAATTGTAGAAGGGAAGCATAACAGATCAATTACATTAAGTTAATGTGAATGGTGTATTTAAAAACTGCTTTAAGAGGTTGTGGTGGTTTAGTAAAGCTGCAGTGGTTCAGTCCCTGCCGGCAGCTGAGCCACGTGGCTGCTGCTGCTGACCCCCACTGCAGACAGAAAAGAGTTTTAAAATGCCTTTTTGAGTTGAGATAAGGAGAGTTTAATACAGTGACACATAAGAAACAATCACAGTAACAAGAGCAATAACAACAGTGAGAAAAGAAATGTACAAATAAGCGATACTGCATAGACAAAAAGATTGTCCTAAGTGGATCGATTGCACACCGCCAGTCGCCCCCAGAATCAGAACTGGCCCCGGGGCATGATGTCAGCATGGTATGGAATAGCCTGGCCGCACCAAATTAACCCTGTCCTGGCCAAACCAGGACACGTCTCCTGAAATTTGGGAATTTTTTTTGCATTGGACTTATGACCAATGGCTTTTGCAGCTATAAAACTGGTAGCATCAGAGGGATTGATTCTTATTAGCAGCTATTTACTGGTACAGAATTAGTGTAATGGTTTTTATACTTTGATATTTATGTTATTACAATCTCTTATTTTACTCAGACAGATCTCTGCCTCAAACTGTGCCTTTCATTTTTATGTATGTACACACACAGCTTAATACACATATAGAACATGTATACACACACGCTATCACAAGGGCTTTTGAAACAGACCTAGGCATAAGAATGTGAGGGCTGAGATCACCCCTGAGCAGTAGTCTCCACAACTGAAGGTTGAAGGACATGAGCAGTCATCTCAGCTAAAACTTGAACCGTTGAGTAATAACCTTTGGGTTTCCAAACAGAAGACACACAATCATGAACCTTTAAATGCCACTTTTAGTGCATTTTAATTAGGATAAACTAACATTTAACTTGTGATCTATTTTCCAGCTTTCCTTACTGCAGGGGAAACTGTTACTGTTTGCAAGTTCAGCAAACTTAGTAGATAAGCACTCAATCTTTTAAAAACTACTGATGCACGGAGAAACTCGATACAACTCAGAGTTCTATCAAGCAGGTATTCTTTAATGCAGTGCTGGGATAGCACTGGGGATCATCCACCATAAGTGCTCCGCCGATCGAGTAAAATTACAGAGTAAATACATTGTAACACCATACATATTCATCAGAATTCCGGGAAACACTTAACATATTCATTACATTTCCAAGAACTAATTAACATTTCGAAACGCCCCTTGAGCATGCGTAATAAAATGGGTCGGTGGTCGTAGGGTGGTCATCCGATGAAGGCTCTGGGTCTTCCTCACTATGTCCTTTTAATCTCCTGTGTAGTTTGGCAATATTCGTGACGGAATTCAGCTGCCTTGTTATGCTGTATCCTGTGTAAGCCCATAACTTACCGTCTCAACAGCCTTGACAACTCAGTGTTCTGTGTAGGCTCATAGCTTACCCCATCTCAAGTATGCTCTTGCAAGTTGTGTCCTAGCTTAGCCATGTTTACAAAGTGATAAGGACCCCTAAAGGAACATCCTATCTCCCTAATATTCTACCACTACTGATGTGTCAGAGGTTGCAGTTACCCTATCATACACTTCTGTAAATCTGATCACAGGCTGGGATTGATGTTTGCCATGCTCAGCCAGCTCTCAGATGCAGACAGAGATGACAATGCAGGGTTGTTGCATGCAGCCCATTCTCAGGCAACTCCTCTTCACAAAGTAATTCTGCTCCTCTCTCCATGGGTCCATGGGTCCTGCCAGAAGCCTGCTCCAGCACAGGCTTCCCACAGGGTCACACTGATCTGTGGAAAAGAACCTCCCAATTCAGGAAGAGCTATGAAGCAGGTATGTTTATTACAGCACGAGGGAGATATCTCCTCCTAACTTGTGCGCCAGTTTGCAAGCTCAGCTTACATTTATTCTATATAAATTTGCATATTCCAAGAATAGGCATGATCACTATAATTATTTTGAGGAATTCATTATCATATAGTCACTCCTCTTGTCGCATGCGCGCTGTCACCTGGTGGTCTTCTTTGGTGGTCGTTGGGATGAAGGCCCAATGTCTTCTTCACTATACATCTTTGACCTTTTCTTCTTCGTTCATGCACGGATCATCTTGGCTCAGGTTCAAACCACACAACTGGCTTCAGCTAGTTTGCACCATTCAACTTCCCCCAGGTGCAGCAGCAGCTCCGATCTTATAATGTACAGAGCGCATAATCTCATCGCACAATCAAAGCAAGCTAAGCACATGCATGATCAATAGCATCAATGGCCTCTGCAAGTTTTCTTCTCTTCAACACCCTCCTTCAGACATTCACCCTCTCCAGCAGGGGGTCCTCTATGGGCTGCAGGTAGATCTACTTCACCATTAACTTCCACAGGCTTCAAGGGGACAGACTGCCTCACCATGGTCTTCACCATCGACCACAGGTGCTCAGAGCATCTCCTCCCCCTCCTTCACTGCTCTTGGTGTCTGCAGAGTTGTTTCTCTCACATTCTCATCATCTCTTCAGCTGCTGTTGTGCAGTAACTTCCACATTCTTAAATATAACATCACAAAGGTGCTACAGCTGTCACCGATTGGCACAGCTTTGACCAGTGGCAAGTCTGTCTTGGAGCCGGCTGGCATTGCCTCTATCAGACATAGGGAAAGCTTCTAGCAGCTTATCACAGAAAGCAGCCCTATAGCCTCCCCCACTACCAAAACCTTGCCACTCAAACCCAATACACCTACCTTGTGCTGCTTTCTCAATACCCTAAGATGACGTATTGCTACATTCCTCAGTTAAAAAAAAAGTAAATCAATCAAGACATTTCATGTTAATCTTTTGGCTAAGTTTTGCTACAGCTTTTCCTGCAGAGCACAGTGACTACATTTCTTCAGGAAGATGTCTGCTTGCCTTTAAAATAGCTTACATAATAGTTCTTTATTGGCAGTTCTGTTACAAAGCTTGGGTTTAGAAATTCTGTTCTGTAGGCCAAATTTGGAAATTAAAGAAAGAACAAAGTGTCTTCACATTTAGATTTTAGTGTAAAAAAAAGTGAACATCACAATGCAGATCCTTGCATTATATGACAATTAGCTAATGCTTAATTTCTCTGTTACCATTATCTTAACTGCCATATACTACATACAACCCACAAAAGCTTTCTTGTCTATGCTCCTGCTGGCTATTCTATTACTTCAGCAAAAATGACTTTTCCTTTTTAACACTGAAAGATTAAACAAGCAAGTACAAACATCCCATTGCCAAGAGCCACAATCTTCGAAGCAAAAAGGGCTGTAGGCTTGCAGGAAGAGTTCCTTGTCATTTTTTCCCCTCACTAACAGCTTTACCCTTCAAGCTGCAAATCCCTTGGCTCCTGCTCCAGCAAAACATCTAAAGCCCTTCACAGATTACATGTAGCAAGCAAAAAGGTTCTCCTGGATTCTGGCAAAAGGCCTTGGCATATTGCACCACCAAGACCCCGGAGCCTACCCAAACATGGAGTGACACCAACAGAAACACTCCTTTCACCCCTGGAGAACAGAAGGTACCACAGTCCATTGTACAAAGATTTTTTTTTTTTCCTTCCCTATTGAAGTGGCTGTTCTGATTGACTTTGCAGCATTTAAAACTGTCATCCCACATTCCCCTACTTCTCTCCCTTCATGAGGACCATCAGCATTGAAAAAATCTTTATTACTATGGCTATTGAACTTGTCTAGCCCCCAACTGCAAACAGCTGCACTATGGGACTGGTATCACAGGAAGGAGACACGGGATTACATGGTAAGCTTAGAGCAGTCAGGTCCACTGTGAGGAACCATCTAAATCCCAAAACTCCTTGCCCTGAAAATAGTGGGAGGAGACACTGCATAGGAATTGGTATTGCTGCTATATTAAAAAAGGCAAAACCCAGGAATTAACACTGGCCACAGTTGCACGTGTATTACAGTTTAAGAGTGTTTTGAAAGGCTACCTAATGTTTGGGGCAGATAATGCTACTGGAGGAAATAAGTCCCTGCAACTCATTTGGACTATCATGACTAAAAAACCAGATACTCAACTAGACAATGTTCCTATACTCTATTCAAGGTGGGCAAATCTCCGCAGTAAAGACTTATGTTTCCTATGGGCCACTGTGGGCTAGTTACTAAGAGAAAAATACAAGAGCCCCTGTCACCTTAACTCAGATTTATTCAAACCACTTTTTCATTATTTGGACAAAGGTGGCAGAGGCAACTTCTACAGCCAGTGACAGAGTCAAATTTGAAAACTGTAATTATAAATAATATACAACACGCAGAGCTTTTCATTTATAGTTCTCAAACTAGTTTACCAAAATAAATATGACAACTGAAATTTTTAGAAAAAGAAACTCAGTTAAGCAACATGCCCAGAGCTGTGTTGCTCACCAGGAGCAGAGGGAAACAGAAATCATGGCTACCTGACTAATTCAGATACTTCTTTCCTCAGTCGCTTGCCAGGCCTTCAAAAGCACGGTATACAGTTTTTAGGGCTATACATGCAACTGGATTATGCCCCTGTGTTTCTGGCAAGTCGCCTGCATGACCCTCAGTCTAACAAAACTTGCCTTGGTCTGAAATGACTGCCCATACACAGTCCAGTGAGGCATTCTGCATATGCTCATTAATGGCTTTTGTTTCATTCTGTCTTTCCCTCTGAAAACATCTTAAACAATTAACTCTGGATGCCAAAGATATGACAGATAATTAGATAAGAGATATTCTGTGGACTAAATCAGTTAACTGCAAGAAAAATGGTTTGCATACTAGATATGCCCCAGTAATGAAGTATTTTGCTCTTCATTAACTAAAAGATATTGGTATTAAATAACATATAACACAGGGATCTTCCAAAGTGTACACTTCAGATCTTAGCGTGGCAGTAGCCAGGATGTTTTTGCAAACTTCTACACCAAAAATCAATGTAATGCTCAAAGTCCTTCCTTCAGCATTCTGGCTCCCATAAACACAATCTCTCCTGGAATTCTCCTTTTGAGGTTTTGGGTTCCTTCCCCTTCCTAAGAAAAAGCATCTGGGTAAATAACATTTTGAAACCATACACTGAGCCCCATGTGATTGAAAATGGTTGATCTAACTGACTGAAACCACTGCCAGTTTCTTCATATGCCAGGGAGTTCAACCAGCAAAAGACACGATGTTCTTCAACTAAGGACACAGTGATATGTGTTTCATTAGGGAAGAGGGAGGCAATGAAAAAGGACAGATGGTTAGGTGGGAAGTGAAGATATTTTAAAGAACAAGGAAGGGATGAAGACCAAGAAAACAATTTCCAAAGAACAGCCAGTAGAATGATAGCAGAAACAGAAGGAGAGTGGAAAAGCCTACTGATTCCACGTGAATGCAGAAAAAGGAACAGGAAGAAATTAAATAGAATCAGAAAGCAATACAGTAGAAATGAAAAAAAAAGGAGAAGGAAACGACTTGTTTATTTTTGCTTTTCCCAGTGATACAGCTACAGCCATAGAAACTTCCAGTTCACGTGCACAGCAAAAGTGAGAAAATTCACTGGTGACATCCGAGGTGAAAGGGAGTTGCCTGTCTTTCACTCATGTGAGGATATTAGCATAGACTGAAGAAATTCCTAACGCGTTGCATGGACTTCCAGCCAAATCCATCTCCCACACTACTGCACAGCAGAGTTGGGTTTGTTGCTTCCAAAGCAGGACCGCACCCATCCACCAAACAGCCCAGACAGCATTTCTGGGCTTTGAGATCTGCTGAGCAGAACTTCATCACTTAATTCTTCCTGTTACAGTTGCCAATGAGAGCAGCCAGGAGACACCTTGGTCATAGGGATGCCACAAACTCAGAATTAAATAAAAAGAGACATTTTTCACACAGTGTCTTAGAGGAGTGGATAACATTTACAGGGCTGAACCTATGTACATTCATAACTGCCTTTCAGTAACACCACTAGTGTTTGGGACACAGCATACAGCCTAAGTCCTGTAAAAGAACCAAGTCCGAAGTGTCCTCTAGATAAGCTGGTCTAACATCTGAGTTTACATACAACTGTGTGGGAATTCAGTTTTCAGACTAAGCAAATTACAGCAGCCACTGCACTAATCCCATCAGTAATTTCTAGGCCATTAAAGCCAAATCCTAACTATTTCTTTTCACGTTGCTTGCAGAAAGGAAATCTCAAAACCCTACCGTTGTACCACTAACTACTGTCCTCTACAAGATCTGAAAAGCATGAAGGCTGTGGCTCTCTTTATCTGTCTTATAGGATCAGCATTTGCTATTCCAGTAAGTCCTCATCATGCTCTTGTTCCTGGGCACTTAATTTCCCATTCTGTCACTACTCTATGTTATTCCATTGGCATATACAAGATTTTTATTTACATGTAGATATTGATATATTTGTCTATTCTAGACCCACCCCTCAAACTACAAACTTGGAATCCATGGACAGAAAACTCCAGAAAAGGTACTCTTAAACATTAAAAGGCAACCTATATTATTAATCTCAAATACATAAAACACATTACCACATATGTATGGTTGGCAAATTGGTTTAGGTTAAATAATGTAGGCCCCCTCACCCCAAGAATTAGTACCAAGCATCTTATGCTTTGCATATTACATAGCTAGAAACAGAACAGGACAAAATCTAAAGTTCACAACAGAAGTTTCCCTTATTTCAAAAAATTACCTTAGGTGAATCCCATTACACCCATATTAGCAGAAACAATAAGCTCCTCAACAGTCAAACTTGGGGTTATCACTGCTCCAGTAAACAATAGGATGCAATCCTCAGTTTTCACGCCAGGTGATCATATGCAGTCTCAAACATGTAAGAATTTTAGGCACAATATGTTTCACTCATTAGTCACAATACAGAGCCTTAGATACAGTTAATCTTGGAAAAGTACACTGTGGCTGACAAGCCAGACACACCGCCCTGATGGTAATAAGATTGATGACTTCAGCAGCCCTGTGCCATATAGGGATGCTAATGACAGAGCTCAAAATTTTGTATCGTGGTTGACCCAAATTAAAAACCCTTTTTATTACATTATTCTGGTGAGCATTTGTGGTTCAGACACAATGGACCTTAGCTCCAAGCCAATGAATATTTTGAAACAACTGAATTCAGAGTATGCTCTGTAGTAAGAAAAAAATAATCTCAATTCTTAGGCTAACCTTTTAAAATTATGAATTGTATCCCACTTTGTGCAGCTTTCCAGATGCATTTCATGTCCATCTGGATGGTGCTCTGCATTATGAAAAAAAAAATATCAAACTTTTCCTAATAAAGTATCCACCAGAACAAATGATGGTATAAACACTAGTTTGCAGCCTGCTGGTGTCTCCCAGAAACAACTCATACAGAAGACACTTGCATCAAAACAAAACAATGAAGCCTCAGTTCCAAGAGAATATGCAACATCTGTCAAAGGCCAGTTGTCTCCTAAGAGTAGCCACTTACAGCTACATTGACTGAAATTTGCCATTACATTTAGATGCCCAAGTATCTCCACAAGCAACCAAGTTCTAAAAGTTTCTTTTATCCGGGGGACAAAGGTATAGCGAAAAGCTGAGAGCCACATCCAGGCACATCTGCATTGAGGCTGTAGCGCATAACGAGGCCTCCTGTCAAGACATGACAAAAATCTTTCTCAAACTACTACTTCAAATACAGTGACCTGTAATAAACAATCTTAATGACTGTTTGGCCTTGTATTTTCTAACTCTATAAAACTGAAAGCCCTTCACAGAAGACTGCTTTTTGCTTAAAATTAAACACATATATGTTATGCACAGCAGTGCCCAAAAACACATGTAAAATAACTGTGTTCTTGAAACTTAATTTTCAAATGTTTTAATATCAGCTTCAGATGCTTGGTAACACATAGATTAATTTTTATAATGTCTTCATGAAATGTGTATTTAATCTGGAAAAGCTTTTCACTGAATTTCTGTTAGGTTTGAGCAAATACACAATCTTTCCCTGAACAAGTTACAAGTTGGAAATGACATAGTGAATATATTGCCTAGTACTGTTCCTGCATCAGCAAGTACACTAGGCAAAAGACAAACTTGTAAAACATTCAGATACCACCTTGACATTAGGAGATAGGAGATATCTGATCTGCCAAGAACCAAATTTATTTCCCATCCTATCTTTTTAAAAATTTGTGTATTTGTTAGTAGAGTGCTTATTTCCAATCAGTCGTGACTCTGCCCACACTAAAGGAAATGCTATTCCAGCAGCATGGGCACTAAGAAAGTCTCATCTTTAGAAATAAACCCCCCCAAAACTTTAAGGAAAATAAACATCAGATGCTATATTGTCATGAGCAATAAGCAACACTAAACACCTGTTGCTGCTATTGGAAGTGCCTATATTGACCCAGCAGCTGTGGTGATGCTAACAGCAGCACAAAGGCAATTCCTGCAAGAGCTAACAGTCACTTTAGCACCTACTCTTCCTCAAGCATCTGAACCTCCTACACTGAAGTCACTAGTTTTGCTGTAGACTTGACAGCGTAAAAAAAAGAAAAAGCCTCTCAGCAAACGCTTACGACTCCTGCCAGTGAGCTTATGACAGTAGTTGCTACCAAATACAACAGTTGCTGATGAATTCAGCTAGGAAGCAACGATGTATCAGATTCAAAATAGATGAATACTTTATTAAGACATAGTTAAGATGCACTGCACTCCTCAGGAATTACTACATCACCTTGTGAAATGTGCTCTGTTTCTTCCTCTGCCCCTCTTTTTCCAGGCCTCCCATTTATCTGTCTACGAAGACAAATTTCACATTCCCCTTCTCTCAGGTAAAGGGTTATTACTGCAGCCTACAAGTGCCTGAAGTTAGGACACTAAATTAATAATTAAGCATTTTGAGATTTCACAAGACACCCATATGCATCTATCTCGTATGAGATCTTAAACAGAGTTGCATAGACTTCTTCAGAAACTCCAGCAATAAAAGAAGGGACAGATAAACAGATTTGGTGAGATATAGAAAAGACATCAGCTGTGAATTTCATGCTCTGGGCTAGCTTAAGAGGATCATGTACAAAGAAAACAAAGTCAGTGTCATGCTTTGCAATACAAGGCAAAAATAACATTGCATTGACTTCAAATAAATTATAAGATTTATTAATCTACTTTTTTTTTTTCAGGCTGAAGCCTCAAAGGAAGAGAATGCAGGGTATGTAGACAAAGGTGATTCGTGGCCCAGACACAAAAACCTAAAACCAGAGGTATCATTAGCAGAGACTGAGAACGCAGATGAGCCCCAGACCACTAGAAAACAAGGAAAAACTAGTAGTGAACATCAAGTCAAAAATAGCCTAAAAAGCATCAACTTCCTGGCACTACACAATAAACCAGATGTGGCTTCTGATAACCAGGACAGTGATTCTGGAAGCAGTGGCAGAGAACAGTTCAGCTCTGAGCATTACCAGTTCCAGGGACACGAGAAACACAGCAACACAGCAAATCGACATGTTCTGGGCAAAGCAGAAAATCCAGTGGATGCTCTCAGTCTTGATAGTGAGCATAACATGTGGAAATATAATAAAAATACAGTTGGCCAATCTGAAAAAAACAGTGAAAGTGAGGAAGAAGGAGGTATGGAAGAGGAGGATGAGGAATGGGGTGAAGAAACCAATTACAGAGATATGAAGCACAAAGGCCACCAGATACATCAAGGTAATCAGTACAAAAGACAGCAAAATGTAAACAGGATGCAATCTGATGAAATCCTGAGAGATTCTAGTCAACCCATCCAGATAACCAAGAGGCATGGTGAGAAATTTGACCTAGAGGAAGAAGAGAGGGAGAACAGCCAGAAGAAGCCCTACAAAGAAGAAACCGTGTTCTCTCAAAAAAAACGTAACAAAGATCAGGATGACAAATGGCAAAGCCAAGAGAGGAGAGACAATATTCAAGTAAACTACCAGAGTGATCATGACACAGTAGCGAAAAGACAAGATAAGGAGGACAGTATTGTTCATGACGATGGTCGTGACAGTGGTGAAGCTGAAGGCGAGGAAGATCTCAATGATACCTGGAAAGAAGCAGCTTATGAGGAAGAGGAGAGAATCCAGAGTAATGACCAGAACAGTGCCAGCATTGAGCACAAAGGGGAAGGAACTACCAAAGATAACACTGCAGTTCATAGAGAGATTGAGGACTACCAAGATGTTAAGATTAAAGATCTTATTCACACTGAACAAGATGATTATGATCATGAGCCGCTTAATTCTGACAGCAAGCAACAACTGGAAACAAGTAGCTCTGTTCAGAGCATGAAGTCAATGGAAAGTGAAGATAAGGTAAATTCTCTTTAAAATAAAGTTGGAATGCTAGAAAAAGGGGGGAGGGGGAGGTGTGGGATGACCAATTCCAAATTTAAAATCCTGATGATTGAAAGGATATTTTGGGGAAAAACTGGTGTAATCACTTCTTAATATGCAGAAGTCTCATCTCTCCATTTATTCACTATTAATCTGGTTTGTGCTGTGGCACTTCACATATAATATTTAGATTAATTGTATCAGAAAAGAAGTGAGTATAATTAGTGTCAGAGCTCCAGCCCAAATGGGCTGTGTAATGAAACACAAAAATAAATATGGATACACAGATACAAAACCTGGAACCCAGTCTCAAGCTGACTAGCAAAGCCTGTTCACTCCTCTCTCTTAAAGATTTTAAACACTACCACAGAAAAATGAGCAGCTTGGAAAGGCAAGGAATAAAGTCCATGGAATAATTAGCATCCTACTGGCTAGGGCACTTTCACACAAGAGGGAGGATGTGAGCTTTGTGCCTTCAGACAAAGGAGGATGTTGCACCCAGATCTCCTGTACTCCGGTCAGCCATTAGACAACCAGTGAACTATCAGGGGTGTTCTTCAAAAGAAAGGAGTGAGTTTTCCTACAGCTGTTAAATAAGAATCTGTAATATTAAAAAGAAAGATAGGAGGCATCTATTTGAAAGAGGGCAAATACCTCCCAACAGCACGAAAGGAGGGTCAGAACTGAAGACAGAGCCTTCCTTTTTCCTCCTGCTTCATGTGTCTGGCCCGGCAGCTCACGGTGCTGCTGCTCCCAGGCTGACCTGGAGGGCTCTGGTGCAAAGAAACTTGAAGCACCAATTTTTGCCAACTTTGAGGCATGATGCTGCTGTATGTCAAGTACTGCAGAACTTCTAGGTGCTCAAGCCTTACTGAGCTCCTGTTTCTCTCTCTCTCTCTATCCATCTCCTACCTTCCCTCCCACCCTCCCCAAGTAATAGAGCACCTTAAAATTACTAGAGGCTTTATGCACTTGTCACATTTTGTATAGCAACCTTTCTGCTGCCAGCAGAGGAAGCTGCCTCTGCCAACTCTGTATTTGTACCTGAAAAAATTTTGTCCAAGTACTTTTTTCTTCCCAAGATTTATCATAACTTCTGCTTATGTCTCTGTGACTGTATAGGTTAAGACTACAGGCATTTCCTATGGTGAGATGGAAGGTGCAAGCAATAGGAGTGAGAAGGCTCTCCTGGGTAAGCCACAAGCAAAGCCATCATGTAACAGCTAACTCTCTATGGCTGGGGAAATCTGCTGGTCTGCACTTCTTTTCTGCCTTTGGCAGCATGCAGTTTCACATGACTGAACTCTGCTTGTGCATAACCCTGCATAGCAGTTATGTTCCCAGAGAATCCCTTCCATACACTCTTGGATTTACTTATTTGTTTAGACAGTGCACAAATTTGTGTGTCAGTTATAGAGGAATGGGAATTACTTTGGGTTGAAACCATTCAGTTTCAGAACAGCAGTTGAATTCACTTAGGAGTGGGACAAGTGCCAGTGCTGGATTCAGCAAGGACAGATGGGATGTGTTTCACCCAAGGAAGCTGGAAGTGAAAGTCAGTCCTTATAGAAGAAATAGCTTTTTCTAAGAAATTTATCTCCCCATCCAACTCAAACCTGGGACTGCTAGAAGTCTCACAAAAAATCCTCATTTAAAGTTTGGCTTGCTTTGTTCAAGACAAGATCCAGTTGCATTTTAACAATCTTACAATAAACACTTGACTTCTTGGTGAATATCAGGCTGTATTTTGCTTTGACTATCAGTAGTACCTGACAGAAACAGTTGGGTTTATCTCATCCCCTCTAACAGTTCCTCCTTCTTGCTGTGATTACTAGATCCATGTAGGAACCTCCACTGCAAAAGAGGTAAGGTCTGCCACGTGGATGAACAAGGGAAACCCAGCTGTATTTGCCAAGATCCTGCTGCTTGCCCTTCCACCAAAGACTACGAACGTGTAAGTATTCATTCAGTGCACAGCATGTGGGAAAGCCAACTAAAATGTTTACAAGATAACACACTCCCCTTCTGTTATTTAGAATAATTCGAACTTTAAAAGCATGCAAGGGGGTTTGGGTGCTTCCAGTAACTGTAGAAGTATAACATACCCAAACTCACTGACTATAGCTTGAGAGTAGCATGAACACATGGACCTATGTAGTACCTAAAGTGATTTGCTTCACTTAGTCTCAGGGATGATGGCCTCTTCCTGTCACTACAAGCTTTACTTATCCATTTGATGTTTTAGTGCATATACTGAATACTCGTACACATCTAGTGTAAGAATCCTGTACCATCTCAGAAATATTACTACCACACAAAAATAAATTCAAGTGTCTCAAAACCGGGTGTTTACACACAGACAACTAATCCTTTTGTAGTTATATGCGTACAGTTTTCAATACTTCTGATCACATGTATTCCCTGTGGGTATTTACAATTGCTACACCACCTGTTACTGATACTTTATTATTGTAATGCCTATACAAGTTATCAGAATTTTTCTCAAGGCAGTGGTGGGGGTGGTGGTTTTGTTTTTCACTCTTCTAGGTTTGTGGTACGGATAATAAGACTTACGATGGCACATGTCAACTCTTTGGCACCAAATGTCAACTTGAAGGGACAAAAACGGGACGCCAGCTGCACTTAGACTATATGGGCTCCTGCAAATGTAAGGCTTTTCTATGAAGCATTCACCTAGGTATAAAGAGCCAGTAGCCTTAAAAACCAGCTAGCTCTAAGTTACTTGCTTGCTTCCTGTGCTCTCCCCCTTCTGCATCATTAGCCTTCTGCTAATTAAGACCTTTAAACCCTAAGCATGTCTAAAAAGTTACTTTTTCTATAATTAAGGGTGTTAAATATCTGAATCCTAAAGATATCCCTCCTGTGCTTATACTAATTTGTTGTCAACTGTCTCTCCTCTGCTATAGCATCTGAAGATTTTTTTTTAATACCTTGACCAGAAAGCCAGTATTTAAATTAAAAGAAAATGTCAAGTCAAAAAAACCTCCAAACATCTACTTAGGTGCCAAATACATAAGTCAGGATCTGAAAAACCAGAACTGATTTCCAGGCTCTTCAATTGCTGCATATCCTGGGAGGAAAGTGCATTTTCAGCCAGAATATTCCTTTGCTGTCAAGAACTCTGCTTTCACGAAACCGACAACAGCTTCCCTGCACATCTGTGCTCAGAAGCTGCACAGATATATAAAGGTTACGGCTTGCACAACTGGTTAAGCATGTTCACCAAAGAATTGTAGATTTATAATTGAACCCATTAGTTGCATTCCCAATATTATATATTAACAGCACCATCAATATTAAGCTTAACTGGAAGTTTGCTAGTGAGAATCAAACCTAACTTGGCTCAGAAATGCTCAAACAGGGACTTAACAGATCACTTATTAACAAACGCTTTCCTGTTTGGCACAGACATTCCCCACTGCACTGATTATGAAGTGGATCAGTTCCCCCTCCGGATGCGAGACTGGCTCAAAAACATCCTTATGCAGTATTATGAACGTGATCTGGACAACTCTGAATTTCTAACTGAAAAGCAAAGGAGTAAGGTCAGTAATCCTTTTCAAGTGAGACCATGCAGTTACACTGTTAGAGTCAGACTAACCATGTGAAAAAAAGTTATTCGCATCTTATGAGTTCTCCCATTTCCTATGTGTATTCCTTTTCTGGTTAAGGCAATTTAGACTCAGCTTCACAAGCTGCAAAATACACTTCCATGCTGAGACATTTCTGCTACAAACGTTCCGTTTGTCCAAGCAAATGCAAGCCAAGTGTATGACTTTGACGTCAGTGTCTACAGACAAGACGCAGAAAGGTCAGAATTAGTGCACACCTAGACAAACATAGTTTGCTTGAGAAGATACAAATTAGCTTCTGTTCTGGAAAATGCTTTGTGACAAACCTCTTGGAAAGATCAAAAAATGCCTAGATAAGGATGGCCCAATTCATGCAGTTGATGCCATTTTCCAAAGGACTTGGAGAAACTAAGCAGCCATAAGATGGAAGATCTGGATATGAATAACTAAAATACAGAGTAAGATGGAACAGCCAGCTAAGAGCTCACCTGTGGAGTCCCATGAATTGAAATTACTTACGCCATTCAGCTCTCATTAAGTGACTGCCACAGAGGCACCCACAAAACAGACAGCAGTAGCTACCCAAGATGCAGATTTATTGTTACCAAAATTACTCAGCGCTCCTTCTGACAAAATTGAATTACAAGTTCGGATGTCAGTCAGGAATACACTACTACACAACTAATTTCTAAGCTTTAAGGACTACTCTTTCTAGAAAAATGAACCAAAACTTACACACACTCACTCACAAAAGGAAAACCTCCTACACAGTGGTACCCAAAGGGGGCAAGAGCTCACTCAAGGATATATCCAAATAGAAATATTCACTCAAGGGCACTTGAGGCTCACTCAGTCTGTGGAAGTATCCTTGGACAGCATCCCTGACCCAAGGGAAGGGTCTGACTGCAAGGCCCATTTGCTCTGAGGGAACCAACTCAAAATTGGCTCCCTGGCAGGGCTCCATGTATACCCTAGTTGAGTATACTGGGGTCATTCTAATTAACAAGCAGGACAAAGGCAGGCTAAGGGCCTGGACCTAAGGCACCAGGTAATTGCTGCGAGGCATCATTTAATGGCTGTGAGGCACAGAATTAACCTTTATCAGGTCGCTGTCAAGCCCTGGCCTTTATTAGATTTTTGTCAGGGCAGTTGCATCTACCACAGTGAGCTGGAAAAGGAAGGTAGGGGACAAAGTGGGCTGCCAGTGCACAGGTATTCAAAGGAAGGACGGACTTGGACTCAGCATGAAGAAAATTGCTCAAGGACTTCATGAGACTAAGCCACTAGGCAGTCACACAGTGGGATTCAAAAATAGAATTACAGTAGTTTAGGAGACCCTCATGGGGGCAGAGATCCCTGCCTTGGACAGACCAAAAGTAGCTCCTCTTCTGTTCTTGAGACGTACTTCGTCATCAATACAAAAGTACCTGAAAATAGACTCAACAGTTAAGGGTATTGCTTGCACTTTCTAATCCAGTCACATACACTGTCCATCTACACCATGATATTCAAGGGCTACTGTCAAGGTTTAGGGTCAG
>VZZY01004663.1:0-11547 GCA_013400335.1 Eurystomus gularis | reverse complement strand
AGGCTTTATTATCTCCTGAAATTATTCTCAAAAATACATATATGTGCAAGAGGACTAGGGATAGCAAAGAATACATTTTAAAAGTCAGTGTTTGTAAAGTTACTGCATGTTGTTTGCAGCTTAGGGTATTGCAGACAGAGCTGGCCAAATAATTGAACTTAAAGTTTCTCAAAATGTATTCTTTGCTATTCACTGCAAAACAATCTCTTGGAATTTGTCACAGACATCTAGTTTAAATATGTCATTAAAATAATTCCTTTTGGCACATAATGTCGAAACCTGAGGTAGCAAAAAGATGGACAACATAGTTATTTTGAAGTGTTTGAATTTTTTTCTATACAATCAACTTCTAAATTTATGGAAAAGACTTTGGCAAACTGATCATGTATGTTTTTCTGTGTGCTTAAAAGTTTTCCTTTCTAGATACTTAACTGGTATTGAAATGAAAGTATTTTTCCATATCGGTAGTATGTGAGTTATACTTGACATGTTATATCTTTGATCAGTATCATTGTAATTCAATGTCTGCTAATCTTTCTTAATTAATATCTTCGGCTACAAGTTTCTTGTTGACATTTCTATTATGAAAAAGAAAGCTGATTTAATATTCACAGTTTCAGGCAGCAGTTTTAGTAGTTAGCAATACAAACTAAGAATTTCAAGTATTATGGATTTTTCTTAGTGCAGAATACTAAAGCTTGTCCTTATCTTCCCAAGGCGTCAGTACATAGATAAAACTATTTTTCTATTGGTTCTTAATAAAGAAAAATAATTTTCAAAATAATAAAAGTCTCCATATACAAAAGCCAAACTTTTACTTAAAGAAAGCAACAGAATTAAAGTAAAAAAATCTCAGGAGAAATATTTCCGTCTTCCTAGGCAAAATCTTAGAACTCTGATGACTTCATGATTGAAGCATTTGATTGTTCCTTCTTTTTTAACCAATTTTTTCTTTTTAGTTATCCTCGTTTAAAACTTAGTCTTATAGAAGTATCACATCGAATGCTCAGTTTGCATTTAATGTTGGCAGAAAATTCCTTGATGAATAGTGTGGAAAATACCGCATCGCCTTACTATTTCTGGTTTCCCACCATCAATTTCAAACTTTTGGAGCTGAAAAAGACAATCTAATTTGCAAATCTCTCTGTTCTCTCTGCTCCTCTGTCTCTTTCTCTCTCCCTCTGTCTACTGCGTGCCCACCTTCCCCACCCTCTCCTTTTTTGAACAGGAGCACACATGTAATTATTAGAAATAAACTCTGGTGGAAGAAGGCAAAGAAACTGGTGTCCTTCATTTAGTATTTTATTTCATATACAGTATAGGCAGATCCAGAAAAATACTCCTTTGGCTGACACCTTGGTAATATTGTCTGATATTTTTATAGTAGATGCTGAAATCAATTGGAAAAGAAAGTTTCTAAGGGTCTATGTGCAAACTGGTCTGGTGCTCTGTTTCTTGTGCAATCATAACTTCTTGCACTGTTCTGCATATCTGTCAGTTCGTTAGCAAGGCTTTTTTTTCAGTTTAACAGTAGCTATGTCTGTAGACACTAAGAGAGCCGTTTTCATTGAGGGGTGATCTTTTTCAGCAAATTTTAGCAGGGATCAAAATTTTGAAGAAGTACTCCAGTCTAACTCTGGCCCTACAGAATAGCAGATGGTTTTGAAAATCCGACCTAGTGTCAATAAAAGTCTGTCACATACTTCTGAGGTCTAAATTTTCTAAGACCAGTGAACAGACAATACTTACAGGATCCATCCTACTCAGTAGATGTCTTCAAGAAGCTACCACCTTTTTTTGCTGGCTTTATTTTGCTAAAGCACTCTTGATCTCACTTGGTTTAATTTCAAACTCCTGAAGTAGCTGTGAAAGGCAGTTCCTTTTTACATTTTTCTTGTTTGTATTCAGTACAGTTTTTCTAGATCTATTTATAGTCCCTGGTAGCCTTTGCATTTTCGTGTTCTTGAAGAATGTTAAATCTTCCTAGTTTTTTTGGTGAAGATTAACTCCAATGCAGCTATGCAGGTTTTGTTTTAAAATTATGCTAAATATCAGGATTTAGAACTTTGTGTTTACTGCTGAGCACTTGGTGATCTGTGTCACACGGGAACAGAGCTCTGATGGAACACTGAGCATCAAACTGGAGAGGTTTGCTTAACTCACTGAGACTTCAGCTTTGCTGTTACAGGTATCTGGGAAATATTAGCCTGTTTGCAAATATAGTAAGCTTTATTCTAAAATGAATTAGAATTTCTTGCCTCAGTGTTCTTACTGGAAGTGTGGGCTGTGGCTTCAATCCTTTGATTAGTTTCTAGTCCAAATGTATCCCTGATCATTTTACAACCATTTCTTTCGTAGCAGTGTTGCTTTTTTTTTTTTTTTCCCCTCCCCCACTGCTTTTGCTATTTGTCTCCATGCTGTAAATTATGAGGCAGTTGGTTTTCTGCTCAGCCCTTATTTTGCTGCTCTGGGAATTTCAGGTTATTCTTTGCTGTGCGCTGTAAACCATTTCATAGTATCTATGCCATTCCCCTGAGAAGCTGTAATTCATAGTACCTGTCACTGTGTTGTATTTCTAAAGTACAGGTAATGGAATCTACAGATTTCCTGAATTACCCCAAACGCTCCTGTATTCCCTTGGCAACAGGGGTGGTTGAGGTACAGAATCCCAGCATATCCACCAAAAGTGTAGTGGTGAAACAAAGCCAACCACGTCACCTGAAGTGGTGGGTGTAGTGAATATGAGCTCTGTGTGCAGCACAGTTATATAGCTTCTGGAGTGACAGTAGCTACTCATTTCATTTACATGTCTGGGAAGCCACAGCTTACTCTTAAATTGTTGGTATGTGCAGGATGTAAATGTTTTATTTAATGTTATCCTCTAAGGATAGAAGGGAACTTCAGTTCACACTCTTTCTCAGATGTGAGCACAAGAGCTATCTCTACCCTAAACAACAGTATGAATCTTAAATATTGTTATTGCCAGAATAAGGTGTCAAATCTTTGTGTCTTGCTGCAGTCCAACTTGTAATGTCTTCGTGTGGTGTTAACCTTGCAATGCTTAAAGCAAAATCTTACTTTAGTGGCTGAAATAATTTAGTTATGCTCTTCTGTTTTGACCTGAGGAAGAAAATGACTATTTTTCATAGCAGGCTTTTCCTTGTGACTTGAAGAGTCCCGCTTGGTTTTCCATTATATCAGTCTTGAGTTTTATATTATAGTTTTGTTTTTTTTTTTCTCAGTAATACCGGATTACTTCAATGTTAAATGGGTTAAATACCCTCAGTGTATCATGATGTGTTTGTTTATTGTGAGAGTTGGGGTGGTAAGTTAAAAATAGACCTAGCAGGTGTTTCAGTTTTGGTGCTTAGCTGAGAGAATACTGGGTTTTGAATTAGTGTTGCTCATAGTGACTATTTTCTTTGTCTGTGTTTGTTTTGAGTGTATGGTATATCAAAATATTTTATCAATGTGTGCTTTTATTTCCATCTATGTATTGTACTTGTATGTGTACATGTACACATCCACATATAGATTTTACATGTAGATGTATATATTTCTACGTACCTGTGTATGTATGTATAAGTGCATAAATACATACATATATAGAGTGTGTGTCTATAGGCACATATGTTTTTAATGCCACTCATTACTTTTGTTACATTCACTTCACGATTTTTTATTATTATTCTGTTACATGTTTACCTGAGAGTATAATTTTACTTAGGACTTGACATCCTTATCCTGCTGTGGTGACAGGCAGGTGCCTCTTTTGTAGACTGCTTAATAGTCCGCTGATTTGAGTAAGCATATTAATAGATATTTTGATCAGAAATTAATTTTTATCTTGTAACTGTTTTTCTGATTATCATGGGCTTGATTTTGTATACTCTCTTTGAACATGGTGCAAGCAAAGTAATAACAGAATCACAGAGAATCACTGGGTGTCTGAGACTGGCAGGCATCTCTGGAGACTGTGTAGTCCCACTGCTCCAGCAGGTCCAGCACTCTGCTTGGGCAATGCCAGCTGCAGCAGGCTGCCCAGGATGGTGTCCAGCTGAGTTTGAGTATGTCCAAGAATGGAGACTGCAACCTCTCTGGGTAGCCTGTTCCAATATTTGACCACTCTTACAGGAGAAAAACATTTTTCTTACGTTTAACTGGAATTTCATGTGGTTTTTATTTGTGCCCGTTGCCTCTTTTACTGTGACTGGGTGCCACTGAGAAGAGTCTTTCTGTGTCTTCTTTATAGACTTCCATCAGGTATTTATACATATTGACAATATCCCCCTCAGCTTTCCTTTTTCCATGTTGAACAGTCCTACTGTTCCCAGCCTCTCTATGTATAGCAAATGCTTCAATACTTTCATCTTCTGTGTGGTCTTTCACTGGACTTAGTCCAGTATGCCCATGTCTCTCTTGTACTGGGGAGCCCAGCACTTGGCACAGCACCACGACAGGTCTTTCCACTTCTGAAGTGAGGGGAAGGATTACCTCCCTCTCCCTGCTGGCAGCCCTCTTCAGTGCATCTCAGGTTGTTGATGGCCTCTGCCACAAGGGCTCATGGTCAGCCTGGTGTCCATCAGGATCCCCAGGGCATTTTCTGACAAGCTGCTTTCCTGCTGGTCAGCCCCCAGCCTGTGCTAGTTCATGAGGTCATTTCTCCCTGGGGGCAGTAATATGCACTTCCCTTTGTTGAACATCAAGAGGTTCCTGTCAGCCCATTTGTCCAGCCTGTTGAGGTTCTGCATGCCAGCACAAACATCTGGTGAAACAATCACTGCCCCCAGTTTTGTGTCATCAGCAAACTTGCTGTGGTGTACTTTGTCCTGTTGTCCACGTCATTAATGAGGATGCTAAAAATTACTGGCACCAATGTTAGTTAGTACCTAGGATACTCCACTAGTGCCTGACTTTCAAATGGACTTTGTGCTGCTGATCACTACTCCTTAGGCCCGGTAATTCAGCCAGGTTTAAGTTCACCTTTACTGTTCACTTATCCAGTCTACCTCATCAGTCCATCTATGAGCACTTTATGGGAGATGGTGTCAAAAGCATTACTTACAGTCAAGGTAAACAACAACCACTGCTCTCCCATCATCCACTGAGCTAGACATTTCATCAGAGAAGGCTATCAGGTTGGTTAAGCATAATTTCCTCTTTGTAAATTCATTATGACTACTCCAAATGATCTTCTTGTACTTTATATGGTCCATCACCTTCCCAGGGATTGAGGTGAGGCTGACTACTCTAGTTTCCCAGATCCTCCTTCTAGAGCATAGGCGTGATATGCTTTCTTCCAGTCCTCAGGAACCTCCCCTGATACCCATGACCTTTCAAAGGTTATTAAGCCTCTCTCAGCACTTGTATGTGCATCACATCAAGCTTATGGGCATGCTTATGTCCAGTTTGTTTTAATGCTCCCTGATCTGATCCTCCTCTGCTGACACTATGAGTCACAGGGACCTGGGGCTGCTGGAGCTGTTACCTTTAAAGACAGAGCTGAAGAAGGCATTCAGTGCTTGGCCTTTTCAATGTTCTTTGCTACCAGAGCCCCTGCTATTTTCAGCACTGAGCTCAATTTATCATTTATTTTGCTGCTGTTGTGCTTAAAGAAGCCTCTTAATTGCCCTTCTTGTCCCTCACCATATTCAACTCCACACAGATTTTGGCTTTGCTAACCTTATCCCTGCATGCTTAGACAATGGCTCTACAGTCTTCCTGGTCTTCTGTCCCTGCTTCTACCTCTTGCATCCTTCCTTGTAGATTTGAGTTTAGTCAGAGGAAGTCCTTTTTTATCCATGCAAGCCTCTTGCCACTTTTGCTTGACTTCTTGCCCGCTGGAATGGATGATGGTTGATCATGGAAATGATCCTTGAAAATCAAACAGCTCTCATGGATCCTTCTCTCCAGGCTGGTATTATAGTGAATTCTTCCAAGTAGGTCCCTGAAAATGCCTAAATCTGCTCTCCTGAAATCCAGGGTTGTGATCCTGCTTTTTGCCTTTCTTCCTCCTCTCAGGATCCTGAACTCCTGCCATCTCAAGTTTGGTGCAGACAAGGCTGCCCCTCATCTTTACTTCCCTGACCAGTTCTTCCTTGTTTGTAAGTATAAGGTCCAGCAATATGTCTCCCCTCATCAGCTTGTTCATCACCTGTGGTAAGAAGTTATCATCAAAGCACTCTGGAAACTTCCTGGATTGCTTGTGTCCTGCTGTATTGTCCTCCCAGCATATGCATGAGTGAATCAAGTCCCCCATGAAGACAAGGTCCTGCAAACATGGATCTTCTTCCAGTTTTCTGATGAGGATTTCATTCTTCTTCCTGATCAGAAAAGATCAGCAAGCAGACACTATGTGATCCGCATTGGTCTGCCCACATCTGACTCACACATTCTCAGCTGGCTCATTGCCCATCCCAAGGCAGAACTTCATCCATTTATACTATTCTTTTACATAAAGCGTAATTTCTTGCCATCCCAACCTGTCCTTCCAAAAGAGCCTGTATCCATGCATGGCAGTGCTCCAGTCATGTGAGTTGTCCCACCTTGTCTCCATGATTCGACAAACCCTGCAACTTGCAGGCAGATCTCTGTTTCTCCTATCATCCTCCATGGGGACATGCTGTATGCACTTGAACAGCAATTTCAGATGGACACTCAGTTGTGCTTGTTTCCCCGGAAGACTCTTAAGAGCCTCTCCCATACTGATGTCCTGTCAGCACGCCCTTACTTATGTGCCTATGGTTGAAGTGATCCTCACTGACCTTTGTATTGTTCATCATAAGGTCTTTCCTGTCCACACCAACCTGTGCCCCTTGCTTGCCAGCCCTGGCCACAGCTCCCTCACTTGTTACTTGGTGATTATCTCTGTCCCCCACCATTCCTAGTTTAAAGCTTCCCTCACAAGATGGCCTATCTGTTATCAAAGGTGCTTTATTCTGTGAATTTATTTGTATTGCTCTGTTGGTGCTGAATAATTCCTGGTAATATTGAGCATTGTTTCTTCCTTCTTGTGTAAAAATGAAATAAAACAACGTTCCCCATGTGGATTTACAATGTAAAAATAGTACCTCATTCTCTGAAGAGAATAAAAGCAACTCTAACTTGTAACTGCAAGTTAAATGCAGTGGTTGTGTATTTCTGTGTCTCAAGGATTTTTCAGGTTACAGCTATTTTGGTTTGTATAATGTTTTACTAATAAATATTAAAGGAAGTTAGAATAAGAAGAAATAAAGTTTGATTGTTAAAATGTGATGTAGTGGAACTGTGACTGAGTTTCCTTATATTTAAAAATCCTTGAATTTAACATGAACAACCTTGTTAACATGTTCGGACTCTGCTGCAGTTCTTGGGTGGATGCAAGGTTTAACTTCAGCATCCCTCAATCCCCTTCCCTTCAGGGTATGACTCAAAGCCTGATAAACTCCACAAAAAAAATTCCCATTGACCTTAATAGACTTTGGGGGCAGACCGTTAGAGTGACAGACACTGATAACTGCATTGATGTTTGCATACAAATTAAAAAGCAGCCATATAGCAGAGTGGGCTTAGCCACAGTTACTACCAACATTTCCGCAAGTGTCTGAGGGTTCAGCATTGTGCTGCATTTTCCCCTTTCACAACAAAATGAAGATCTGATTGGAGAACCTGTGCAAAATCAGTCTATTCTGTGTTTTAACTGCAGTGCAAAGATGTGACATTTTCTGCTGTATGCTCCGTGTCAGGGAAATGAAACAACTGCTTTTCTGAAAGCCTGTTATGCAGGATGTTGGAAAGTGCTAATGTATCACTGTGTCCTATTTCTGCTTCTGTGCTTGTGAACATACCTGAATTAGTGCGTATGAAGTACATACTGCAGTTGCACTTTGCTTTGTTACATAAAGAGTCCTTAATGCACCTCTGCTGTTGTTAATTTTGAGGAGATACTTTACATCTAATTGAGAACAGTAGGACATAAACACTGTTAAGTAAGCATGTCCTTAAGTAGTCTCCTGTATTGGCCTGTTAACAGACTTTTTTAGAGGGCTTTTTTAACAACATTAACTTGTCTGACTGTGCTGTTGTGGTACATGAAATTTAAATCTTTATATTATTCAGATATTGTAGCTTTAGTGAACGATCAACACATTAAGCAGTGGCACGCTTCATAAGAAATATTTTTTTTGAAAGTTACTTTAAAATTATTTTTTGTCGTTCTTCAGTTTCTCAGGAAAACCCAGCAAAGTTGGTATTGATGCTTATAATTTGTACACTAATCTTTGCCTGATCACCTCCAGCAGAATTAATAAAATGTAATGATAACTCTTGTTGCCAAAGATTATTCTAGGCTCGGGTCACGTTTGTGTTGGAGGTCACCAACAAAATTCTTTGAGGAAGTAAGGAAAAAAATTAGTTGGAGTGATAAATGTACGTATCAATGTCTGTAGGTAATACTAATGTGAAATATGCTTGTGAATTAAATAGGGAATTAAGTAGAAAATATATAAAAAGTAGTTAGTGAAGTCATCTGAACTTTTAAAATGTGTTACAGAAAATATTCCAAATTTTTTATCAGTGTTTATAATAAGTAAGAGTTACTGATCTTTGTTTCCCCCTTACTTTATAAGATCTTTAAGCAGTACAATAAAATTCTCAAGCAAACTGTTTGTACTGTATCTAGCCTATGGTTGTATTACTACACAATTTCCATTATTTTGTTGTAGAGCTTTTATTGTTATATAATACATACCAAAGTTTATTTTACTTATGCTTGTTTCAGTATGCTGAACATGCAGACAAAAAATTATCAGCAGACATACTTATGTGTCTGGGGAGTAGATACATTTCAGAAAGGAGATTTGCTTTACACATACCATGCAAGTTAAGAAAAACTTCTATCTTTTTTTCTGATAATCCTAGCTTAAAAAAAATTAAACAAATTTACAGTCCATGCATTCTAAATATTTTACATTTTGACACTGCTAAAGAGTTAACTGAATATTGATTAGAAAGTGGTGATGCAGTAGTGAAAATCCATTTATTTTACAACAGTTAGGGCATTAGAGGGAAATTGAAAGGCATTCCACTTTGAAACCTAACTGTTTTGTAGATATTTCACAAAAGTATGTGATAAATATTTTATATGTAACTTCTAGTGTTTATAAGGCAATTGACAGAAAAATAAATCAAAATAGGAAGCTCATTATCTACAATAAAATTATTTGAACACAGTTTTTTAATGAAGGTCATTGTTGTTCTTTTTCTTAATTTCTCTTTATTGCTTGTTTTGCACAGGAAGGAGTTACAGGAGCTGCAGAATCTTTACAGGCAAAACATTGAACATACAGCACAGCAGGCAGAGCTGATAAAGCAGCTTCAGGCTCTCAATACTGATACACAAAAAGTACTGAAAGACCAAGAATATGCTCACACGGCGGAAACAACATCATATGAAAAAGTATGTAGTGCTGCTTCATGATCACAGGGTTCATTTTAATATCCATCTATACAATGTCAGTGGACAGAGTAATCAAAGTACTTTGTAGTGTTCTGTCCTTTAGATCTCTGGATCTTTACTGATACCAAAATATGGTTGACAGGGTAGCAGAATTTATTGGCCTGATTACATCCCAGCATATATGGCCCCTTGCTTACATTGGATTGATGAGCCTTAAAAATTAAGATTTTGTTGCATCTGAAGAAAAATAGAAGTGAATTGCCAAGCATATAAATTTATTTAGGTAATTTTATGCTATCTATTTTTCTTCTTCTCCTGGAACTTTTAATTACTAAATTTTCCAATTTGTTTCTGATAATTTAGAAGATGAAATTCCTTTCACTTCTAATGAATGTGTTTGTGTGGACCTCAAACAATTTTACTGGTTTAAGATGCAAAACATTATCAAAATTAACAGGAAAAATTATTACCCTAATAGCTTTTAAAATTGATAACTAATTAAAAATTTTTAAACTATATTTAAATATACAGAACAGATTTGTATTTTTGGTGGATTCCAAAAAAAATGCTAATCCTGAAGAGCTGTCGCATGTGCACTACTCAGAGCTTCTTATTTCGAGTGTAACAAATTATACGGATATGTATTTCAGTCTGCAAGAAATAAAGAAGATATGTTTCGTTACTTTTTAGAAACATTTTGAGAAGGAAGAACACAAGAAAGAAGTTGTATATACAACTTTCACGTACATTCTACCAGTCTTGGAACAATTTTCTGAAACTGTATTGCCAGTGTTTTTTCAAAACACAGGTGCTTAACTTCAGCATCGTGCTTTGAGTATGCAGTCTGTGATAAAATGGTGAAGCTAGGCCTACATCAAGCCAGACTCAGTACTGGGTTTCTAAAGATGTGTTTGATTAACCTTTTATAGAACATAGTGCCCAGCACATTCTTGTGAACTGAACTTTGCACAAGTTTATCGACTGCAGTGATGATAGACTTTGTCTTTTATTCACTGCAACAAAAGCCCAGCCCAACTACAGGTTGATTTCCATCAAAGTTGTTCAGACCATGTACAAGGCAGGGGAGAATGAGCTATCAGGACTTGCTGTTTCTTTCATTTTTCATTCTGCAGTCAGTGCTCCTGTAGTTGTTAAATTGATCCTTTGAGTCACTCAAAAAAAAAGTTGGCACAAGTGAAGATACATGAACTCTCTTCATCAGTGTTTAGAAGACCATATTCTTCTAATCTAGTTTTAGAGCATATGAAAGAAAATAAAACTGAGTTTTCATGAGACTGATTTAAAGCATGCCAAAACCCTTCATAAACGTCACTTCGCCTTGCATAATAGTGATTTTGCAGAATTACTTACTTAGTTTGGGAAAGAGTTTAACTTGTCCTATGAAAAATAATTTTACTATTATAAGCTACTTAGAAGCATAGAATGCATTAGACTGGAACGGACCTTCAGAGGTCATCTAGTCCAACCCCTTGCAGTCAGTAGGGACATCTATTAACTAGATCACATTGCTTAGAGCCCAATCAAGCCTAGCCTTGAATGTCTCCACGGATGGGGCCTCCACCACCTCTCTGGGCAACCTGTTCCCATGTTCCACCACCCTCATAGTAAGGAACTTCTTCCTAATGTCTCATCTAAATCTGCACTTCTCTAGTTTAAAATCATTGCCCTTCGTCCTATAGCTGCATACCCTTGTAAACGCCCCAGCTTTCTTGTATGCCCCCTTCAGGTACTGGAAGGCCATTATAAGGTCTCCTTGGAGCCTTCCCTTCTCCAGGCTGAACAAGCCCAGCTCTCTCAGCCTGTCCTCATAGGTAAGGTGCTCCAGCTCTCTGATCATTCTCGTGGCCCTCCTCTGCACCCCCTCTATCAGGTCCATGTCCTTCTTGTGTTGAAGGTTCCAGAGCTGGAAACAGTGCTCAGATGAGGTCTCACCAGAGCAGAGTAGAAGGGCAGAATCACCTCTCTNTCTCACCAGAGCAGAGTAGAAGGGCAGAATCACCTCTCTTGGTCTGATGACCATGCTTCTTTTGATGCAGCCCAGGATGCAATTGGCCTTCAGGGCTGCAGGTGCACACTGTTGGCTCATGTCC
>VZZY01004662.1:93075-120046 GCA_013400335.1 Eurystomus gularis | reverse complement strand
CCTTCCAATACCTGAAAGGGTATTGCACATAATCTACAGCCCTGATCTTGGCATTGCTCACGGCAATTATTGTGCTCGCTAAAATATGTCTACTCATATCAGTGCGATGAGAAAGCTCATGGTTCCTCATGCTCAATTATATTGAAGCAAGATCCCCTTCCTACAACAACAGGCAGGCTATAAAGAACTGGAAAAAACCAGTTGGTACGGGCCCTTGACTCAGCCCAGCTGAGCGAATTGCTGGTTCATCAGTGGTATCACATTGGAATTTTCCAAAAGTCTATTTTTTTTTTTCTTTCACCTCAGCAGGTTGATGCTTTAAACCAGGAAGTTTTAGAAAAGACATTTCATATGTGGAAGTCTCACTTTTACTTTTATGTCCTATTCTAACATTTTAAACAGAATTTGTGGGGTTTCCTTCTTTTCTTCAATTTTCAGTTCATTCCGACTAAAACATGTTAACTACAGCAAAACTGGAACAAAGCCTTTTTGGGGAGATTGAGGGACTTTTGGTTTTCAAATGCAGTAAGAAAAAGAAATTGAGGTTTTCCTGTGTTCTTCAAAGTATTCCTTTGTCAGGAAATATGATTTTCCTCCTGATCTATTTCTCTTTGTAGAATAATTCTTTGCCTGACCTGTGCAGCTAGTTTCTGACCTCTTCACCTCATTTTAATACAAGTGTGTACATGTATATTTAATGCTCAAAACTAGCATACTGGGATACTTAGGATGCTAAGGATTTTATTCTTCCTACCATGACCACCATGAATATGTATACACATTCTGTACACAGAATTCCATCCAAGTCCCTTGTTTCTAAAAATGTTTAAACAAGAAATAAAAATACTTAGAGATTGGAAAGTTGACATAAGCAGCTGGGAGATCCAGCTGGTTTATGTGTAATATTTAATCTCCTTCTATTAAACTCATGTACATTTTATTGGTCAGTCAAACTCACCTAGCTAAGAACATTTCCAAAATACAGATATGCAAGTTGTGCTATGTCTTGTTTTTCTATGATTTTATATTCTTACCACAGGCATCTGCTACTACCACCAGTCATAAGTATGAATGAATAATAAAAAGCTGTCAAGCTCTGTAGGAAAATTTCTTCTATTTTAGTAAAGAAAGTGAATGCTGCATCTTGATTTTTGCTTAGTTAATCCTATTACTTCCTAAAATAAGTCCTTGTGACTGGTCAGAACTAAATCTAACAGAAGCAGAAAATTCCAGTTTCTGCTGCCCAGAGAGGTTATGGAGTCTCCTTCTCTGGAGACTTTCCGTCCCGGACGCATTCCTGTGCAGCTTGATCTAGAGGAACCTGCACGGGGGTTAGACTAGATGATCCCTAGAAGTCCCTTCTAATCCATACCATTCTGAGATTCTGTGACCATCTATACACTGGGTTTCCCATTCAGCTACACATCCCCAAATCAGGAGTTAAATTACTCTGGAATCTATAAGGAATTATTTAGAAGAAGAGTTCTTGTCTTTTATCTTCTGGATTCACCTGAGTAGTATAACACATCAGGAGGATAAATATTGTTTCAGGTGAATTAAAGTGTAGGTTTGATACTCTTAGGGAAAAAAAAAAGTAATCTTCTTGTTTTGCTTGTATTTGTCCCTTCCTCAGTTTTTCTCATTGTGGAGATTTCTCCCACTGGAAATTTTTTACAATGTATTTTATCTAAATCACATTTTTCTATACATTTTTTTAAGCACTCACTTTTATAAAATTAGAAAAAGACTACAGAAACTGTTCCATATTTTCAAAAAGATGCCATTACAGTAGGGAGAATGTAAAAATAATGCCCACCTTCCAACAGAAGAAGAGACACAGTTATATTCCGTCGTTTACCTAGTTAATTTTACTTCCTCAAAAGAAATATTCTTACTAGTAGTTCATCTTGGTAACCTCACTTAGTTTACATAAGAGGAAATAAATGCACCTTCTGACTGTAAACTGTGGATCTCAAGTGACAGTAGTGGAAGGGACCTCCAGAGGTCATCTGGTCCAATCCCTCAAGCTCAAACAGGGCCAGCTAAAAACAGTTTCCCAGAACAAGACGGGTTTTGAATATCTTCAAGGAAGGAGCTTCTACAATGTCCTTGGGCAACCTGTTCCAGTGCTTGGTCACACTTCCAATGAAAAAAAACATTCTCACAAAGTAAACTGATGTTTTGAAACACAGAACATTACTGTGGAGACTAAATACACATCTGTGTAATCTTAGGATGTTCCACATCTTTACTTCCTGTTCAGTTCAACTGAAGTTGATGGAGTTGATATATACTTGAAACTTCAGAAATGCTTTTCTTTACCTGCCAGAACCAAGTCCTTTGTGTCTGACACCTTTGTGTCCACTTAAGGGCTCAAGATCACACATACTACAATTTGTACTCTCAGGGCATGTAGGTGTCTTACTCTGATTGTGCACAATATGAAGCCTGAGTGCATCTAGTATGAAAATATAACTTTTAGAGTCAGAGTGAATGTTTAACATATTAAAAGTTCATCAGCTCCATGATTTCTTCTGCACTGGTGGCACAACAATTATTTTTGGAGAAACAGCATGAGGCGTCACAAACAGAGGGTTATGACTTCCCTCAGCTATAAGAAAAGCTGATTTGTGAGGGAGAAAGCTATTCAAATGCTAGCATCTTTAATAATAGCAAGGGGAATAAAGAATGTTGCCATCTAAGTAAAATTGCTTTTTATATGAATGTGTTTAGGTTGTGGTGGGTTTTTTAATGCACTCAGCATGAAGGGTTTCTTTAAAGGAAATTGAAGGAATGTCTTCAGTTTTTTAAAATTTTTCTTTTATTTTTTAAGGAATTATTCTGTTTTTTCCTTTTCAAGGAAATTTTAGACAAGAAGGGAAGATAACTGGGTATACCCAGCCCCCATTGCTCCTCATATGTTTGGAGTAATGTAATACTGCCTAAGCAAAATAATACACTTTGAGTTTAAAATCTAAAGACCAAATTGCAGGCTTTCTAGTCAGACAAGGCTGTGAGTTATGGCTGTGAGTTTCCTTTGAATGAAGACTAAAGCATGCTGAACTATTCACGCTAAACAATTCATTTAGTTAATTTAATTCAAGTTTTTATACCTGAAAATTTTTCGCAGGATGAGATTTTTGCCCGTTCATGGGTGTGTTTGAGTTTGCGTGGAAAAAATGAATACATTTTACGTTAAGACAACTTAGCCTGTTATTCCAAAACTGTTTCCTTCAGCTACTTAGTATTTATTTTTGTTAGTAAGCACATGAAGGCACCAAAAAGCATTAGGCACAGTACACACCGCAGGCGGGGGAGTGGAGAGGAATTTTAGCTGCTCCATTGACCGATGAGGTGCACGCTCTCATGCCTGCCTGCACACCTCAAGGCTCACATCAGGACCGTGCCTACACCACTACACGGAGAGACACAATGAACATTGCCACTGCTAAATGAGGAGAGAGGAACAACATGGCTGAATAACTGCAGTCCTAAACAGCGATAAGCATTCCACCTTACTATTTTCTCTATTTGTAAGTGTTATTTTTTCCTATCTGCCTATTCACTTAGTTCTTGGAAAATGATCTGATTTCTTGAACACCCTTTTGGGAAGATAGGACTTAAGGGCAGATTTACTCAGATGTGTAAAGAAGAGAAGAGTTTAGCTGGGAGACAATGGGCTAACACGGCTGAAGTGACAGTGATGCTTGCGTTCATGTTGACAAAGAAACAAACAGGGCTGGCATATAGATGAGGATGAGAAGGTAGTACATCTACTTTTGAAGAGGACAGTGTTCATAAGCAAGGAAAACCTGGAGCTGTGGATATCTTTGAAAGCTGAATGTGTTAGGAAAAATAATCAGGTACAAATTAAAGTATTGGATAAATAGCCTCGGAGATATGGCTGTAAAGTGTGGAATAGCGTTTCAAACAGACAGTACCTTTCTTCAGTCATTTAGAAATAGAGTGTAACAAAAATATAAAAAATATTTGTGTATTTATGTGATATATATAACAGCATACGTAATGATATGAATTTATATTCTTTATTACAAATGAAAATATAATTATAACAGAAATAGTTCATTTCTAGAAATTCTTAACACAAATATATTTTTATATTTGTAATAAAATTCCAGAATAGAGCTTATTTATATTCAGTGGACAAAATGGAAAGCTAGAAGTCCCCCCACCTCATTGAAAGCTATTCATCAATGTCCCAAAAGTGTCAGTATCCGTCATTATGGTTCCGAGAAGAGCTGGGAAGGCATCATATATCAGCCTGTTTTGATCAGTAGTTATATTGCCTTCAGTTATAAACTACAACAGTTCTTTTTCCAGCTGCAGGAAGGAACTTACCACGAAGCAGCTGCTATTATAGGATTTTCAGCTGAATTGTTGCTTCTCCCATTTTAGCATGCAATGTCTGGATAACATTTGGATAATCAATCTTTTAGCTGCTTACCCAAACCAAACCTAACGTGTTGAGGTTTGTCCTTCACCATTGATGTGAATTTGTTTTATTAGTCACATCAGTTAGAGTACTTTTAATTATCGTCATTATTTAGTAATAACCTCATGTCTCATAAGAGAAAGGATACCACTGCGTATTGAACCCCTTATCCAAAATTAGGAAGGTTATTGAGTGAGATCTATTCTAGGAAGCAGAAAAGAGCAGGTGAAAGGCAATATTCAATGCCCTTCGTAATAGATTTATAGCTTAGTAATAGGTTAATAAGTATTAAGATAGAGACGTGTGTGGGTCCTGAATCCTGATACTACTTTCCTGTTTACGAATTCCATTTAAATGTGTATCTTTATCAAACTTTGACAAAGAAGACAGGATTTTTTAAAGTCCCACTTCTAGTACTTCTGAAGTTTCACTTGAAGCACTTTTTAAAAAAACATTTACTCAGGACAACTTTCCCCATGGGAGCACAATGAAAGAATCTACCAAACCAATTTCACTCTAATTCAAGAATGCAGTGGTAATACCTCTCTGCTGAACCTGATCTGTCTCACCTCGTACCCTACTGTGCTAGGGATGGGGAAAGAATGTGTTTGAGCACATGTCTAATGGGCTTGAATGGTGTAGGATTGAAACCTATTCTGGTAATGGAGCTTTATAAAAGGCTCCATGGTCTTTGAACCTGGATCTATTCCAAAACAGAGGGGCACTGTTGAGGCTTGCTTGTCATTTCTGCACACTAAATAAAAATGAAAACAGACTCCGAAGTAGCTTCCTCCGAGATCACCTTTGAAAATTACTGAAGTATACTAGCAGGGGGCAGAAATGGAGGAAATTAGAGGCCAGAGAGTTTATTCCAAATATACCACAGAGCTCCCACAAGGAGTAGAAGGGAGTAGCTGAACTAGCATGAGGTGTAACAGAGCAGTCAGCGGGGAGGAGAGTGTTCAAATAGTTAAAGTTAGAGGTGAACAAATCAGAGTATGTAGATGTGTATATCATTAATTTCCCTTCTGTCTGTGAACTGTTAGCTAACGAGTTGTCAGAGGTTGGCATTTCTTGCTGCACACAACACACAAAAGCTTGTGCAGCTGAAATAATGGAAATCCAGTCTAAGTGTGTGCATTGAAAATGATATAATTTTTTGCCATTTCATTTCTGCGTCAGAGAAGTTTTGAGTAGCTGAAAAGGCAAACCATCCAAGGCATGGCACACTGTAACAGTGCTTTTCACTCCACTCTACTCACTGAGGTTCCCGTCTTGCCAGCAGTAAATCCAGAGGCCTGAACCATGCCGCAAAACTAATCTTACAGGATACAGACTTTCACCATTCCACCATGCAAAACAAAAGAAGCTCAGCACCTCTTCCCATAGAGAGCCCGTAGCTCCTGCTCCTTCTTTACAGATGCTTTCCTGTATTCCTTCAGTAATTTTTCTCTGTAAGTACTTTCTAATTGCAAAACTGGACTAAATCAAATATTTTAGAGTGGTTTTAGACAGAAAAGCGTAATAAACAGATTAAGGTAAAGGTCCAGGAAGCAGAAGGTTGTCAAAAGTCCTGTGCTTTTGCCTAGTCAGAACTGAATGTTAAATCCTTCATAGCTTCAGATCATGTGGAGCATGGGCTATAATCAGTCATCACCAGACTATCTCAACTACTTAATAAAAGAAGATTTTGTTTGTGCTGCTCTTTTTCTCTTGTTCACATAAACTGGCAAGTTTGTATAGACAGCTACTGCATTTAGGCATCCTATTGATTGAAAATGACAACTTCAGGGACCAAAACTGGGTCATTTCAGCCAAAATGGAAAAAGTACTTGCTTTGTTTTTCAAAAGCTAACCATTTAAAATATCTTAAGTGACGCTTTTTAAATATATTGCTGTCATTTTTGTAATGTTAAAAACTTGAATAGTTGAGTTACACAATTCATTTTGCGTCAAAGCAAAAGAGAATTTATTTTGGTTTTTTCATTCCCTAAACCAAGAAAAAAATTCATTTGGGAAACTCCAGTACAGCTCTAAAACCAGACTCTATCCAGTGTAGAAGAAATCACAGACTGAATGCCCTCCTTATATGACAAGAGACAAAATTTTATACCTGCTAGCACTAAGCCGGGCCTTTATTACAAATGGAGCTTAATGTTATAATGCCATTATCAACTTTCTTCCTTTTGTCCTGCCTGCATTAATTGCAGAGCCCTTTTGAAGAAATGAGTGTGGTGCCAATTACTTCAAAAATCTGTGAAACTCTGATTCATACCTGTGGTTCAGGGGACCATGTTTATATTCAGTATCTCTGAGAATAAAAATCAAGAGGAGATTGATGTTTCATTCCCCTTTTCTTTTAGATGCAAGTACATTAATACATTATCCACTTCTCATCTGACTCATAAAAATCATGTTTCAAATCATAATGTTGTGCTCTTTGTGACAGAGATGGGGTTATTTTCTACAGGGATCTGTGAAAAAAATTCATTAACAAACTCTTAATTCCACTATGCTTGCCTGCTGTTCCATTTTTATTACCATTTGGCAGTTCTGACCTTTATAAACAGTCATTAATTTGCATGAAATTAGTGGGGATCTGGGCATGATCCCCATTCCAGAAGTCGTACATGAAATATTGCTGCACCACTGACTTATGAGCCTACAAGCCATTTTCTAAGGAACTGAAGAAAACGCCATTACAGGAGACTGAGAGTGGGATGAAGGAACAGTAAATAAGGTTAAGAGACCAGCAGAGGGAGAGCACATTAATTTTCTAGCCCACATTTTTCATTCTGAGTTAAGTTATTTCGTTAATCCTATTTTGTTCATAAGCAACCATTAGCTTTTCCTGTTACTTCTTGATTTTAATGACCAGCTAAGGATCAGCCTGAGGTTTGGAGGTAGATTTGAATTCTGTGAAGGAACGCAGAAGAAGCTGCCGCCTTTGCCCTTGTTCTCTCCATTTTTGTTTCAAATGCAGCTGTTAGAAACAGTCAAATCATTGAAGAAACACAGAAGCACAAAGGAAATGCAGGGCGGGAGTTAAGGTCGATGACTATCTGTTGTGCCACCTATTCAAAATGAGCCCACAGTGGTTCTAAACAGCTGTCGAGGCCAAGCAGTATCAATTCACATCCACTCTGTGCTCACACAAGTCACTGCATGAGTTGGAAGGTATTGGAGGATCAGGACCCTAATCTCTTTATCCTAGTCAATTCATGACGTTCCTTGGACAAATTGCCAAGCCGTGGCCCATTTCTGCTGAGCCTGCAGAGGGCTAGGCCATGCTGTGAACGGAACATATGGCCCTTCTGACAGCACTTAGGCTGTAATCAAGCCTCAGCATGACAGAAGGATGTCTCTTAGATCCATTATATATAGACTTCAGCTCAACTGTTCCTGTTTGTTGCTCTGTCTTTTACGAACTAGGAAGGGATTTTCAGTTCAATAAGTACGATGCACATCCCCACACGTTATGCTCCGAAACATGCTCTGTGTTTATATTCACAGGAAGGCTCTGCCAGTGTGGCAGAGCAAGTTGTCTTTGCTTTCTGCAAACACAGCATTACTCATAGGGCCAGACGCTGCCAGCCCTTCTTGATGCTGAGGGGTCCCTAGGTCACTAGGGAAAGGCAGCATTGCTTGTGATCGTATGAAGGTCACAGAGCTGCATACAAGACAAGGTCTCAAAGATGAAAAAGCCCAGTGAAAATCCTTAGGTCATAGATATAGTAATACCTTTCCCAGCCGTTGGGAGATGAGATACTTTAGAGTCCAGCTTTATACACAGCTAAGCTGAGCTGATGGCTGACCACTATTGAAGGCTCTCAAAAGCTTGTATTCTCAAAGACAACTAGCCATGAGGAATGATGAAACTCTCTTCCACACTGACTCATCTCCCGGCAGCTGGACATTAAAATTACCTATTTTCTCCCTTCATGAAGGTTCTTAGGCTTCTACCTGAAGTTTTCATGATGCTTTCTTTGGACAACAGCCTGAAGCAGAGTGGAAAGGAGGTTGAAGATTTCTCCTCAGACCAGAGACAACTATAATGAATGTGCCAGGACATTTGAAAGCACACGACAAAGTGTACTTCCAAGGCAGATCAGTGTTCAGTCCAGAGTGCCTACAGTTTCCTCCACAGGATGTTGCAAGCTTTGTTCTGCCTTTTGCTGTGAGCTGTGGTCAAAACCACAACGTACCCGTAAACTGTGTTTCCTTTCCAGTTCTTCTACACAAGTCTGCACTGGCAACATAGTTTTCCAAAGCTCTCCTGAGAGTTTCAAAGTACGAAAGAAATTATGTCCTATCCAGACATAGTAACAATGGTAATGATAGCATGCAAGCAGACGAGGCTGTCAATTTAGTACAATAAATTGTACTAAACTCTCTATTCTGAGATATTTTCATTTGGTGATCTCTCTTTACAAGGCAACCCAAATGGGAAAGGAAAATGTTTGTAATAAAATAAATGGATCAGAAAGGAATAAGTGAAACAGGGAAGAAATAAAACAATGGCAGAACTCTAGGGTATAAAATCAAAGACAAAGATGCAGAGGGACAGTCTATGCTGATGCCAGATGTCAGGCAAATTGAAACACAGTTGTACCTGTGTGGTGCTCTCTGCCTACAGGTTGAAGTCAGACAGGACAAATTAGGCAGTGATAAGCACTTTTAGAAAAATATGTGGGTGTCTGAGAATATAGTTTGGACTGAGGTGCTTAGAGGGAATTTCTGTTTCTACCAGTCCTTGCATCTACTTTAGTACGAGCCATTTAGAGTGCTAAGCCTAACCAGGGCCTCACAGTAGAAACAGTTAAATTAAGAAGAAATTATTGAACCTTTGGTCAAGAAAATCCTTAGGTAACAGATATAGTCATACCAGGGCAAGTGCTGTGTGACAAAAAAGTTAGAGGCAGCATGCTGTGTTTGCCTAAGGATGCCTGTTCAAACCTGGACTTGAGATAGCAATAGTAGGTGCTGCAAGAAGCCAAGGAAAGATCCCAAGGGGCACAGGAAGATTACAAGAAACTGTGTGACAGCTTTTGTGGCCATAGGTCATAATGCAAAATGAGAGTGATTCTTGCCCATTGCTGACTGATGCAGTTGATGTAGATTTTGACTACACAAAATAGGAATGATGAACTGTATCACTAGTGCTTCCAGGCTCAGACCAGTTCCTCTCCTCATCCTCCAAATATGACCTCATGGAAAAGGTGAATGTGCAGGGCAGAGGAGGAGACATAGCTGCCATACAACCTATTTATCTAGCCTTGCTCTCTGGACAACTCTAATGAAGATTGCCCTAGCACTGCAGGGGAAAGAGCAAGTAGATAAAGACACACTATCTAGAAAAATGGGAATGGAGACACTAATCTTTTTTTGTGTGTGGTGATCACAAATGACAGAGCTGACCTTTCATGAACTGCAGTTATGGGCAGGTCTTCAGAGCCTAAAATTCGATTGGACAGCATGTCCACTCAAGCTAATAATGCTGCTGGTACTTGTCAGTGGCCATGTCACTCCTGCTCTTGTAAACTGTGAACATAAACTTTCATCTGGGGAAACTTAGTGACCCTCAGAGAAAGAAATTCATAAAGCTTCACCAATATAAGTGCTGGTGAATTTTGATCTGCTGAGATCTTTTGGGGTAACCCCTCTGGGTGAAAATGCTGTGACATAAAGTCATCAGTAGAGTTATGTAGCTGAAGACTAACTTTATAGAAGAGGGACTTGAGTCTTTGTAGAAAGATCAGAACTCTGAAGAAGTGCTTAAAAACAGAGAGTTGTTTCCATTCAGATTTTATCTGACACAGTGAGGTTGAGGAGGTGGGAACTGATGTGATGTCAAAAGGTTGAAGGAAAAAGATAGATTCATAGAATTGTTTTGGTTGGAAGAGACTTTTAAGATCATCAAATCCAGCTGTTAGTCTAGCCCTGCCAGGTCACCACCAAACCATGTCCCTCGACATCACGTCTATATATCTTTTAAATACCGCTGTGGATGGTGACTCCACCACTTCCCTGGACAGCCTGTTCCAGTGCCTCACAACCCTTTCTGTGAAGAATTTTTTCCTAATATCCAATCTAAACTTCCCCTGGCACAACTTGAGTCCGTTTCCTCTTGTTCTGTTGCCTGTTACTTGGGAGAAGAGATGGGCACTCACCTTGATACAACCTCCTTTCAGGTAGTTGTAGAGAGTGATAAGGTCTCCCTGAGCCTCCTTTTCTCCAGGCTAAACAACCCCAGTTCCCTCAGTTGCTTCTCTATGAGAAGTCTCTATGACACTTANAACAACCCCAGTTCCCTCAGTTGCTTCTCTATGAGAAGTCTCTATGACACTTATGCTCTAGACCCCTCAGCAACTTCATTGCCCTTCTTTGGACATGCCCCAGCCCCTTGATGTCCTTCTTGTAGTGAGTGGCCCAAAACTGAACAAGATATTTGAGGTGCAGCCTCACCAGTGCTGAGTACAGGTGGCCAATCACTTCCCTACTGCTTCTGGCCACACTATTTTGGATACAGGCCAGAAAGCTGTTGCCCTTCTTGGCCACATGAGCACACTGCTGGCTTATTTTCAGCCAGCTATGGACTAATACCCTCAGGTCCTTCTCCACCGAACAGCTTTCAAGCCACTTTTCCCCAAGCCTGTAGTGTTGCATGGGGTTGTTGTGACTCAAGTGCAGGACCCTCATACAACTGGCCTCAGCCCATTGATCCAGCCTGTCCAGATACCTCTGTAGAGCCTTTCTACCTTCAAGTAGATCAACACACCTACCTAACCTGGTGTTGTCTGTAAACTTACTGAGGATGCCCTCAATCCCCTCATCCAGATCATTGATAAAGATATCAAAAAGAACTGGTCCCAGTACTAAGCCCTGGGGTACACCACTTGTGACTGGCTCTCAACTGGATTTAACTCCATTCACCACAACTTTTTGGGCCTGGCTATCCACCAGTTATTTATCCAGCAGAGTGTACACCCATCCAAGCCATGAGCAGCCAGTAAAGAAAGAGTTCCATATTGTATGTGAAGAAACATATTCCATGTGTGTGAACAAGAAGATATTTCTGCCAAAAGGGAAAAAACCCCCAAAGCCTCAAGGAAAGAAAACAGAAAGAAAAGAACAAGCTATTAAGAGAAAATGCCTGGAAGGAGATAATTTACAGAACTCTGAAGCTATTTTCTGCTAGGTAGTAAGTTCCCACTTGTGAATTAGTCCCATTTTTCATTACAAAGCAGAACCTTTTCCTACAATGCTCTAATACCAAGTGCAAAATATATATCTCAATGTAGACTTTCTTTCCAGGAATGCAGTCTTTGAAAATACCTTCAGCATCATGAGGGTTATATATGATGAGTTCCCAATGTCCAGACTAGATTTGAGGAAGCTCTTACAGATTCAATAACTCACAGTTAGCACAGCAAAGGACATATCAGTGGAGTTTATCTGCATTCATCTGCTGGCAGAACAGTATCAGGAGTCAGAAACTGCTTTTAAGAAACCTGTGTGGGCTTTGGAGAAAACAATGAGGGGCAAGGAGTTCAGAGGCTGGATTCCTATCCCTGCTTTTGGGAATGGCCTAAAATGGTAAGCCTACAAATCACTAATCCTGACTTGATTAAGCTATCTTTTTGCAACTGTCTCCAACTATTCTGTGTCTCTTTCCATATATGGGGATGACCTGCTCCTGCACCCTTAAGATTTCCTTCTTGAAGAATGTCCAGCCTTCTGGGCTCCTTTGCCCTTCAAGACTGTCTCCCAAGGGACTCTGTCAACCAGGCTCCTAAACAGGCCTTCTTGAAGCCCAAGGTAGCCGTTCTGCTAACCTCCCTCCTTAATTCTCCAAGAATTGAAAACTCTTCTCATTTTGTGATCACTATGCCCAAGATGGCTTCTAACCATCACATCACCCTCAAGTCCTTCTCTGTTCACGAAAAACATGTCCAGGAGGGTGCCCTCCCTAACTAACCTGCTGTGTCAGGAAGTTATCTTCTACACACTGTAAGAACCTGCTGAACTGTTAAACATCTCGTAAGTTGAAGTCCCCAAGAGAGTTGATCCTGGTTGGGTGGTCTATAACAGACTCCCACCCCGGTATCTGCCTTGTTGGCCTTTCCCCTGATTCTTACCCATAAACACCCAACCCTATCATCACTATCATTAGGCTCTAGACAATCAAAACTCTCCCTGTCATATAGGGCTATCCCATCGCCTCTCCTTCCTTGCCTATCCCTTCTGAAGTGTTTATAGCCATCCAACGCAGCCTTTCAGTTGAGCAAGTCATCCCACTACATTTCCGTGGTGGCAACTATGTCATAGTTTTCCTACTGCACAATGTCTTCCAGCTCCTCCTGTTTGTTGCCCATGCTGTGTGCATTGGTGTAGATCATATGATGAATTACACATTTTGTTAACATGACAAAACAAACAAAAAACACACTCAAGGTATTTATATTCCCCAGTTAAAAATGTGACTTGGCTTAATTTTCTCAACATTGCCTGCTAGTATTGTAAAGTCTCTTCCCCAGATTGGCATCACTACACTAGCAGAACCATTATGAGATGTAATTATGCCAATGTAAATTTGTTTTTGCTGGCTTTGCTTATAACACTTGGAAAGCCAGTGGAGAAAAAACCAAACAAGCAAGCAAAAATTAGCTCTTGGTGGGTGCCATATTTTAGCTAGAGCTAGATGAATGTAGATGAGCCTTTGAAAGAAATCTTACAAAAAAAGTGTATGAATGTGTTTTCACTCTGGAACAGAAAGCAGTACTCCTATCCATTTTCATTCTGCAGAAGTGTAATGCATCAGGAGAACATACCATGAGCTCCATAAAATTATCTTCCTTGAGCTGAGAAAATTTAGGCCTAAAAATGTTTCCAGTAATAAAATATTTGGAAATTATATTGGATACATTTATATATTATGTAATTTAAAACCTCTGTTTTCATAAAACAGTCCTAATAAATGCTCCCCTGGGAAGGCAAGCATTTTCATTTTCTTGCTATGTTTTGCAAAATGGGGAGGTAACAGAAGATACCATATTGATTTGAGATCACTGTTTTGGAATTCCTGACTGCTGCTTCTGTGGTAATTCTTCTAGACCATGCTGGTTTTCCATATATTTGGTACGATTCCCATTTGTTATCCTTCCTCCTAACCATTCCACCTAAAAGTAGGCATGTATCCTTGTCGAAAAGACATATATGTCATATGGACCAAGGGAAATATGGCAAAGAGTTGAGCTGCTTGCAACAAGTAAAAATGTTCTTCCTCTGTATCTCCATTAAATGATTAAAGACCAAGTTTTAGTCCTAAACTTGTAAAATAATCTCTTGTTTATATTTCCCCCTTGGAGATAAAGGTCCCAGCTCTTTGTCATTTGAAATTTCTCACTCAGCTAATTTTGTCATGGCTTCAGTAGCCTGAGATCAGCGAAATTAAGCTACTTTTATTTGTATGTTTCCAATGCATTTCTATAGGAAAAGAAGTAGTATGTTGCGTTAAGTAGGAGTTTTATTTTTGTAATATTTGTTTCTCTTGTTCTCAATTCAGTGCTTAATTTTGTATGCAGAAGTGTTGATTCTCTGAAATGCAATTCATCTTCCTCAAATTTAGCTGTCATAATTAAAATAAATGCCCTGGGAATTGTTACTTTTTTTTGGCTGCATAAAACATGGTCTTAGTGTCCACTTTATGGACTGATATGCTAACTTTCATTAGTTTGGATTAAAGAGATAGCTTGGCATGTGGCCTCTGTACTTAAGAGCCATGTTATTTTAAGTTTAAGGGGAGACAAAGATTGAGCCTCATTTTTATAAAAGCCTGGTCATCTAGTAGCATTACATAATCCTGAGATATTTGGGAAGGAAAGTCTGCATTTTGGATGACTGATCTACTCCCTGCAGAAACTGTATTTCAATTAGCGCTAGATTAGAAATACTTTGCCTACTTATGAATATTTTTAAGGTGAGTAGAAATTGTTGACAATGAGATATCATGAAAAACCATTCTTTAAGAAATGCCCATGAAACACATAGTCTGAGTTTTGAAGTAATGTGTGATTGTTTGGATCAACTGTATAATTTTGTTTTGACAATTTCAACCTGCTTGAGTTTGATTTCTTAGAAATATTTCACTGTTTGTACCCTAAGTTACATTTTGAATTGAAAAATATTTTGGCCTGAAAATTGGAACTAGTTTTTGAAGAAGAAAACAACGTGTTGTATTTTAATACATATTTTTCATTAGAAATGTTGCTTGATTGGAACTGATACTACTATGTAGTTTTTCAGATGAAAAAACAAGTCATTAAAAATTCTCAATTCCTTCCCTTATTCCCTATTCCTTCTACTATGAAGGAGTCATAGGCAGTGACTAGGAACAAAGACCTGCCTGTCTAATCTATAAATGTTCTGACAGATTCTTTTAAGCTAAAATCAGCCATGAGAAAGTCTTACTTTTCCTCCTGAGATGATACTTGCAGTGCCATCTGTAACTGAAGTTAAAAAAATGCAGATAGTGGAGATAAAAAAGTGGAGATAGAGTTCCTTCACTGTTTGGGCACATTACTGTTTCTGCATCATCTAAAAGTTGTCATTCTGCACTGTCTGACAGCACCATCTGGTTCAGAATATAGTATCTCAGATATGGCCACTTCTAGAGCTAGATGTGCTGCCACCGTATGTAACGTGAGTGGTTTTTGTCTTTGTGCTCTATCTTCTGAAATTGTAATGTTGACTTTGTCTCTTCAAATGGTCCAAAACCCCAGACTGTTTAAAAAGAAGCAATGAATAATTCACATCAGAAACAGAGAAAAGCAAACAAACAAAAGTCAATGGGCATCTCCTCATTTGCTGGGAAAGGGGGGGATGCACAGTATGTGCTGCTGTCATTTTCAGAGAGTTTAGAATAACCTTTGTTCTGCTAGCAGTAGCAGATCATTTAGGGGATCACTGGCTCCATACCACTCCTCCTTAACGTGTCAACCAGGAATGACTACAGCACGCAAAGATTCTCTACAGGTAGTCTTCGGAGAATTATAATCACTGGCTACAAGGCCAGTAGTTTTGGGTAGAATTGCACAGTGTGTTTCAGACTAGGAAAATCTTATCTAATTTCTTTGATCAGGAAAAAAAAAATTAATACTCATAATAGCACTTCTTCCATTAGGAGGTGGGGAAACTTTACTCTGGGAGATGAATGGAGAAATTCAGGGGAATACTCAAACTGCCTTGCACCACTTTCTGACAAAAAGCATCCATAAATCTGGTTTTATGTGGCGGTAGCAATAAGCTTCTGACTGCTTTATCTCATTAGAGTTGTGGAAAGAAATTGGAATATGTCCCTACCCTGGCAAACTAGGTCCTCTATCTATAAATTATTAAACCTTATGTGTGTCAGGTGTGCTCAGAAAGGAATGAGCCAGAGAACAGAGAGAAATAGAGGTTGCATCATTAGGTGCAGGAACCAGCAAAGAGATCAGATGAAAACAATCATATTTTGGTTTATCTTTAGCTTTATTTTCTTATTAAAAAGCACAGAACACCTATGAAAGGTCATGATGACACAGAGAAAAAAAAATGCACTGAGTGCAGACGTAGCTGAGTGAAATGTAGCATGTGTACTGACTAATATGAGCATTGATTTTGAAGAAATGTTGAAGGAGTCATGCTCAGTCCGAAGGTACCATTTTTTCTTCTTAGTGGAAATTGCAGAAGATGCTCACCAGAGCTATACAGACAAATATAGCATGATCCAGATTCATGTGAGTAAATACTGGTTCTGCTGGCAAGGTGATTGCTCAACATTGTAATGAGTTTTCCACAGCATTGGTGTATGCTAATATCTCCACGTAGAATAACTCTCTTGGCACATGTCATTTGCTACCATGACTTGCAGAAGCCCTAACCCACTCTTGATTTTTTGGGGGTGTTAAATTGACCCTAGCACCTCCATGCATTACAGAGTATCATGCACAACTCTCCCTCGGGTTTTGTTTGAAATGGTTTTAGGCAATCAAAACTAGACTTGCCTGGGCTCCATATTATTCCTTTGACTGCATTTTTTCAGGTTGACTGAACACATGCCTTAGTATTCAGTATGCAAGGAGAAAAATGAGAATTAAACAGTTAATAAAAACCAGAAGTAGTTAAATGTAAAATATCTGCATAACTGTAGTTTCTGAGAAAAATGAAACAAAGGTAGGCATCTAATATAAAATCAGATTGTATGCGTTGGACAATGAAGGGTATGAACTGTGATTGCTTCACAGCAGAAGTCTGAACAAGGATGTGCCCTTACATTGTTATTTTAAAGGTCCTCCAGAACAATGGCTGTCATCTATAAAGAGATGAGTCTCTATAGCATAATATCACAGATTTAGCCATTAAGTGCCATTGGGAGTGATGCTGTTACACCTAGGAAAAGTGCCATTACCGCCCATAGATAAAACAGTAAAAATCTCCATTTATCTTCTACATGGTGTTATTTAGCAATCAGCTTCTTTTCTACTTCAAAATCTAGAATAAATGAGGCACAGCTGGGGGATAGAATAGGGACTGGCTGTTCTGAAGCTTTTGGTAAGAGGCATGGAAGAATCAACATTAAACTGCATGGGAATCACACTGCTCCAGAGGGCACAGTTAGCTGTTCTAGTTTCTGGCAGAAAATGGCATTTGTACTACATATACTTCACCACAATGTGTCAGCTCAAGTTTGAAGCAATATGGTCTGGCCGAGAATTCGTTTGCCACATGCATTTTGTTCACTGAAACAATAAAAACACGACAAACTCCCACCATTATAAAATTTTCATTGACAGAACAAATGCAGAAATATTCCTGTAATATACCAGCATACAATGATTTGTAACAATATGTGAGCACAGAAAGGATGACTGACCAGTGGCAGAATGAACTTCAGCAGCGTGATTCATTCCCCGCATTAAATCCTTATAGCTCTCCTGCATCCTCAAATCAAAACCCCATGCTTTCCACATTGCTCACTACATACCAGGAATAACATGATCATTTTGGAAGTTCAGGCTTGCCTGCAGGCAAGAACTTGCCCCATCATAGCAGAAACAATAGTAGCACAGCAGGACCTTCACTATTAAGAACAGCAGCAGGAATTGTCCTCTTGAAACAACAGCTCTCTTATGGGTGAGCTTAAATGTGGATATTTCATTTCTCTGAGTGTCATTATCAACTGCCTCTATATCAACCTAGATATATAATGTGCATAATCATTTCTGGCAAATAATGAGAGGTATAGTTCCAGAGAAAATTTTCACTATTTGGAAACGTTTTACACAGTTACTATGAATAACAGGGAACAGGGAAATGAAAGCACACAGATTTTTCCCAAATTAACCTTTGATTACTTAAGCAACACCTCTAGCAAGCGTATCATCTGAAGGGTTACCTTGTGTTGCTCAGGCAACAATTATGGCCTCTTCAGCTGTACTACCCTCTGCTTGATGCTCACCCCCTGGTCCCTCCAAGATATTACTTTCAAAGAGAAATACACCAGTCCAAATAAAAAGATTATTATGAGTCAGAATGTGAATGAACATAAAATCTTATAAAATACATCAATACCATGAAAACTTTTCTTAAAATGTACATTTCCGTAATGACAGAACTGTGTTTGCCAGGGCCACAGCAAGAAAACCAATCTGTCAATAAATTACACTCACACTGGTGGCATGTGGCTCCCAGTGACTGGATGCATTATAAATATAGAGATAGATAAATTAGCTAGATTAAATAGATAGATGTAGGATGTTTGGGTGAATAGCCATGAACCCTTACTTAAGGGATTTATCCTATAAATTCTCGTGTAGCAGATTACTCTGTACTGATGGCTTATAGCTATCCAGGCTCTAAATCAAAGAACTGTTGGCTTGCGTGAAGGATGAAGCATGAATCATATTGTATTATAAAGAAATACATGATACCTTGTTGTTCATTTTTAAATTTGCTACATGAGGAAAAAAAATATTATTCTCTGACTTTGATTCTGTAATGAATTGCAAAATGGCAGGAAAAGGCACAAAGATCTTTAGTTTTTGGTATTAAGTAGGCTTTAAGATCTTCCTGATGAACCGTTAGTACCCGCAGGCTACATGCTGCCTCAGTGGGATTCTGGTGCACTCATTTGCTACACTACGCTCAAGTGTAGTAACCCTTGTATAGCTTAAATGCAGCAACCACTCAGCAGGCAGTGGGACGAGCTGATCTGAGCCCAGTCGTATAAGAAAAAAGTGACTATTTGAGGCATCAGGTCAGAAATCACAGTATTATGTACAGCAGGATCCCATCTGTTGTTTGAAGCAATTACTTTCATAAATTTAAAAATGATAGCATTCTAAACACAGAGTAGGAAAAAGAAAAGCAGTCGTGGAGCAGTAACAACAAAACCCAGGCGTGAGATCTTTGCAGGGAATGCTATGGAATATTTGTTTAATGCATCCAGCTCTGGAGCCCCCAGCACAAGAAGGATGTGGACCTGTTGAAGCGTGTCCAGAGGAGAGCTATGAAAATTATCAGAGGGCTGGAGCACCTCTCCTGCGAAAACAGGCTGAGAGAGTTGGGGCTGTTCAGCCTGGAGAAGAGAAGGCTCCAGGAGGACCTCATAGCGACCTTCTAATACCTGAAAGGGGCCTATAAGAAGGCAGGAAGTGACCTGGTCTCTAGCAACAGGACAGGGGGCAATGGTTTTAAGCTAGAAAAGGGTAGATTTAGGTTGGACATTAGGAAGAAGTTCTTTAATATGAGGGTGGTGGATCAGTGGAGCAGGTTGTTGTGAGAGGTGGTGACGGCCCCATCCCTGGAGTCATTCAAGGTGGGGCTTGATGGGGCTCTGAGCAGCCTGACCTAGTTAGAGATGTCCCTGCTTATTGTAGGGGGGTTGGACTAGATGGCCTTTAGAGGTCCCTTACATCCCAATACATTCTGTGATTCATTCTATGATTCAACTAGCTGGAACAGCTAAAATATAATGTGTGAATGAAATATATTTCAGTTTATTATTTAGGGTCTACAAGACTGCCTAGTAAAATTATTATATTTTAAATTAATATTTGCAATCATGTTAATCTCATTCCTTGAAATATTTTATTCATTCTTTCCTCCATTATTCTCAGATGAAAAGATGATGATTGTTTCATAAATGATTCATTGTTTATATCAAATTATTAAATATTTTTGCTTCTGTCCTTATCATGTGTCTATAGCTAACCTGCATGAATAGGGTTCTAATTTTCAGAATAAGCTTTTACTTTGTGAATTTGTGTTTTTTGCATTAATATATTTTGGACATTCAATCTTTTATTCAGTAAAGCCTCTTAAAGAGCATTGCAAACATTTGCTAATTAGCCACCATAACAGTCTTAAGCCCACAACATTAGCAATATATAAGTAACAGAGTGAGCTGCTACTCATTATTGAAAGCTTGATATGAAGCACAGCAGCCGTATAAAAGTATATGATAGTATTACTGGCCAGCTCTGAAGAAAAAAAATGTAACTTGTTGGAACTGTGTTGGTAACCTGGGGCATAGAACTAGGCACAAAAACTGCATTTGTCAGGATACCGGGGCTGACTTCACAATTCACTCAAACACCTTGCCCAAAAGACAATAAACTAGCTTCTGTCTCTTCTATCCACATGCTGACTTGGAGTGACATCTGAATATTGTAATCATGTTGATAAAGGTAGCTTCCACATGCGTTCAAGAGCACCCAGTTATTCTTTCTGCTATGACCTTAGGTGGCCATGATAAATGAACTGGAAGTCATCTTCAATATTCAATGAGATGAAATAATCTAACCAAAAAATACTGTTACAATTAGAGATGGGTGGCAGGAATGCCAGATTTTCATGGGCGTAAATTTCTGCCAATTCACTGAGACTGGTAGGATTTATTTTGCTTTTATTTCTCATCTATCTCCCCTTTGAATAGATGCATAATCAGTCTGTATGATCCAAACACTGTTACTATGGAAGATTAATAATAGCATACAGTTGAGTAACTTATTAGATATACACAAGTTAGAAATGTGTTCTTCCTCAAGGAAAACATTTTCATCAGTACTTTTGCATTTCTCTTGCATTTCTCATCAACTTTAAAGCATGAAGAATGTGTCACATAATACATTACATACTTTCTCTGTTCAGTTATGAAGATCTTGATATGTTACTTACCAGATTTTTTAAAAAAATATATTTTAAATATGGCTTTAAAATTCACAGCTGTTTGAAAAGGAACATAAACTCCACTGAAAGGACAGATTTACAGAATTTTAAAGTAAATTTCAAATGCTTAGCTGTCATCATACAACCCCGTTGCAACGAGTATAAATAACTTCCCTTTAATATATGAAGAACTGGGAGGGGAAAAGAAAAAGATATTTGCATTGCAAGAAAACTCCAGGTGCTCCTAGAGTTATTTGGGACATTTTCCAGTTGACAATATGGAAATACTGTCACTCAGGCCAGAAAGCTTGTTGCTATGGGGACACAATAGCAGCATCATTTGACAACTTGGCAGTTGTTAGAGTTGGCAGAGAGGAACTCTGAGAGAGGGGCTGTTGGATGATTTCAGGTGGGTGTGAACTAGGGATGCATGAGCGGTTAGGAAGAGAAAACACTGAGAAATTCTTTCAATCTTACAGTCTCTCCTTCACATATGCCTATTTTTTTCTTTTTTTCTTTTTTTTTCTGTTTGTTTTAGTTTTTAATAGTATGCCTGTTTAGAAGCTTAACATCTTTGAAACACAAAGGATAGAAGACCCATATTCAGACACCGACTAGCTATGCATCCATCCTTGTATGGATATATACTGAATTGCAAAAAATTATGTAAGGGCTGGCAAAGAGATAAAGCTACAGAAAAATACAGTATGATTTTGGCTGTTCCCTCTGAGGAGTCATATCTTAAACCAAGAAGATTATAGTTCCTCTGTAGTTCAGATGTGATAGTCGTTAGAATATTATAGTAACTATGGCTTAGTACATAGAAAGTCAGAGATTAAGTAGGGAGAATTTAAAACCAGGTAGCAGTAATTATAAAAAACTGGAGACTGGTTTATAAAGATGAAAGAACTGACAGTATTTAAGTTGGCTGAGTGTCAGATAAGATGCATGTCACTACTTCGCTAATATTTCAAGAGTTTGAACATCAAAGCAGTTAAGGAAATATTTAGTCAAATAATAGTGTTCTTGGAAGAAATTGGGGTGGAACTGAGGAAAATAAAATCCAAACTAGATATAAGGGAAAGAATCCTACAGCTGAGTCTATTATGTTACAGAACAATCACAGTTTCTGAGAAGGAGTATTCTTCACTTGGAATGTCCCAAATGACACTGGACAATGCATAGAAAAAGGTGCATTAGGCAGAAACAGTGCACTGTGTGGCAAGTGAGAAATATATGAATCTTTCTATTTCTAATACTGGGAGGGGGTGAGCAAAATCTGGTGACTATATTGGAGTACTTTTCTAGCTGAAATAAAAAAAGGCAACAAGGATTGAAAAATGATTCTGTGGCAGTGCATGAAGAATTGGAAATACTCTATATCTGAGTAATGAGCTTACATTCATAAAAACCTCTGGGTTCCAATGCTGCAGGAGGACGTAGGGTAAAAAACAGTGTCTTAGCTCAGTCATAGATGAGGAACAGTGAAGTTTTCTAAACTGCAGTATGGCCTAAGTATATAAATGGGTGTGGGATTATATTATTGAGGGTATTTGGGAAGGCTTTCTGTTCTTTAATCATTTTTGGGGGGAATTCTATCTTTCTTGTCTCCACCAGAAGAAAGAAACGAAGTGATGAATGTTTGTTATGCTGTTATGGTACAATAGAAATATTAGATGTCATCATAGTTTTTAGTCTTTGTTCCCATGGGCAAACTACCTCTGGTTCCCGTCTGGTCTCTTATGATCATGCCACCCAGACTGTTTCCCTTCCCTTTGCAGATCAAATTAAAAATATCTTCACAGGACTAGATTTTCAGGGAACCTACATATCCACACCCCTAATTGAAATAAATGATAGCTGCAGGCATGTGGCATCTCTGAAACTCAATCTCTATAGAACTAAGAAAAACATAAGGATTTTGTAGGTAATATACCATGGGAGAAATCTCTAAATAGGCTCTGAAATAATGAAGCTACATGCTTAGTGCTAGTCTAAGTTGCAATCACTAGGCCATCTCACCACAGGGGAAAAAATGGATATTGAGAGTTACTGAACATTGCTGATTTTTGCTGTGGATCAGCTTGAAGTTATTTAGCACAGATGTTTCTGTAATTGTGACACACTGGGAAAATCCACATGCTCAATAGCCCTCAAACTTGTATTTCCATCTGTGCAGTGTGATGGTCTACAGCTACTGCACAAGGCTGCAATATAAAACATACAAGAATACTGTCTGGCTTAAGATCTGCCAAAAGATTTTTCTTAGTACCATCTGCATTTTTTATTCACCTGTCTCCCTATGGTTCTGTGTTTGATGTAGTACAGTAATAAGACAGTAAAATATATGTCTAGTGAAAATAAGAATGCATAAAGAACTGTGCAAAATTTAACAGTGTGGCTAGAAAACTCTCATGATGAGAAATGTCTTGGAGGAATTTAACAGCATACTGCTAATCAGTAATTTTGTTTATATTCTTAGGTCAGTTTTGAGACATATTAGTAGCAACTGAAAGATAAGATTCTTATGATTGTATTAGAAAAAGAGCATGATTTAACCCACAGCAGTGAAAACCTGGGTTCTGGAAAACATTTCCTCATCCTAGTGCCTTCTTAGCATTTGATCACATTCTAAACAGTACAGGGAAAAAAAACTCCACCTCTTCCGATTTAACAAACCTTTTTGGAATCAAAACAGTGTGTACCAATCCATAAAATTAAAGAGGAAGACTTCCACTACCTTTGAAATTTAAATATGCTTGAGTGTTAATTATTCATAACTTACTTGTTCAGTTCAGGCTCAGGCTACAAAGGAAAATGAAGGTAATCTTTCAGAATGTAGGCATAGGCAACTCAGTGCAGAAAGACAGAGGTTGTTGTTGGCAATGACAGTGGGTGAAAGCTCTGCTGTCTTGTATTTTTTTCCCTGTGTTGCTGCTGCTGGTTCCATCATCTAGCTCTGTCATCTTGAGAGAAAGTGGAAGGGTTACCCCAGCCCTTGACTTCATAGCCCTCTGAGCAAGGTGGGCTTGTGATTTAATTTTTTATCTACAGTGAGCTGCTGCTTCTGTTCTGCAATCCTTCCTTGCGATCTCCTGATGCAGTTTGCTTCTATAGCTGCTTGTTGAACTGAGAAGTATAACAGTGCCTACAATAGACTGTGAAACCATGTTTCCCATCATGCAGCCATGCTAAACAATGCAAGAGAATTGCTGGGTTCTTGCATTTAACAAAAACCCTTCAGGGTTTGAGAGATCAAGGAAAACTGTCTCACTCCTAAAACAGGCAGCAATTTCATACAGTTGTCTGGAACACTCATTGAATGCTGTCCTATGGAAATTTGTAATATTAGTGTCAGTGTTTTGACTTTTTGTAGAAATACCATGGAATCTGGAATTGTCAGAACTCTTCGTTTCATCCTTCCCAAACTTCTGCTCTGGAAGATGAACTTCGTCATGATCTGAATGAAAGAGTTAACTGTACACAGGTGTTGCAGAACCAGCATGTTTCCAGGATATGTTTTGTCCAGCTCTTGAATCAAATTGTTTTTCTTTATTTAGGCAGACCTTTAGATGGTAGAGCTGCAGGTAGATGCACAGTGTGTAGTCATCCTGCACTACTGCACATCTGTTACTGTGTTTACATAACATTTTCTTTCTCTCAAAAAGACAGAAAAGGGCTTGTGTTGCAATACATAATATTAAGGCACACTACCTTCCCTAGATGCAAGAGTAACTTTCTACCTCAAGTACATATATCCTGAGGAATCCTGAGGGATATCCTGAGGAATCCCCTGGAACAGAAATGACTAAATTTTGCATGATAAATCAAAAACCTCCACAAAATCTATGAGGAAGAAGAATGTCACGTTCCCTATTTTCATATCCTTTTCCTTATGATATTTTCAAGGTTAAATTCATCCTATCAGACTTTCCTTTTCCTTTCACATTAGTTAAATTTTCTTTCTTTCTTTCTTTGCCTTTTTGGAATGACTTTGAGGAGCCCTTAACAATATATGTCAAAATGTAAGGGCTGCACTGTGTTGTGAACTGTTTCTCTGCTGACTCATCTGCCGCAGGTAATCAAGAATTTTTGGTCTACATACTGCGACATTTTAAACCTTTTAGCAGTAAAAAAAATGCTCTTTGCTCAAAAGCTTTTAAATTATAGCACATGGTGGGTGGCTGATAAGAATTTTTATTTTTCTAAAATGGAAAAATTTTCTTGTTATTGCTATCTGGTCTCCTGTTCTATTTATCAAGTCACAAGGTTTCTGGTGTCTATTAACATTTTTCTGAGCTGAGGAAATTGTTTCCTCTTTAGGCAGCTTCACACATTTTCAAGCTGATTTCAACTGCACCTGCCAGTGACACACAAGCCTCTTTCCTTGTCCCACCACCACATAGGAAGAGGAACACTGGTTCTAAGTCTACATGCTTTGGGAATGAATTTGAGGACAGAAAAGATTACCTGGGGTTTGTTGAGTGCAACACATTTAGTTCAGTATAGTATCTCAGCTTCTCTGGCATGGAGACAAAAGATCACAGATTTCAGGATTTCCTAGATTTTGTGATCTCCCTGTTGCCTCTTCTGATTTTTCTGTATGGTTCTCTTCCGTCTGAAGGTGTTAGCAACTACTGTCCACTCTAGCAGGCTCCACTAGGGACTCACATGGCTTGGACTCACTAATTTTCCTCACCATTATGGTGACTGTGGAGAAAAAAACAGTTTGCAAGGGAAGAATCTGTGCAGCTTGATGAATGGTGCAGTCTTTGTATGAGTTGCTAAAGCAGAGCTCAAACACTGTCACTGCTTTCTGTTCTCAACAGTTTTAATCCAGTTAGTATCACTAGGCAACTCCTTCTTCCCAGATGAAAAAAAAGATTAACGTATTTTCCTTTGGGTGTCACAGAAATTCAGATAGAAGCAGAAATTAACTGTACTTAGGACCTATATTGAGTAAGCTTCCCTTTTTCCAGTGATGTTTACCTATACATTTCTCACTACAAAATTTTGTCACTTCATTGCCAACTAACTTTTTCCGTTTTAGGGTTCACAAAAGTAAATAATGTAATACAGAGCCAATTTAAGGATGTTATAGAGATATATGTACTAAGCAATATAGTACATAGCCACTTAAGATTTTTCTTAAAGGATGTATTCTTTGTTTCTGATTCTGTGCTTATAAAAAAATTAAAGTGGCAATTTCACATACATAGAGCATTTAAATTCCTATAAGCTCTAACAAAGACTGAAGACTGATGTTATGTTTGTATAGGAGATCTTCCTTTAATGGCTTTCTGGTTTATTGCAAAATGTTTATTACAAATCTCCAGACATTTTCACAATAATGGGGAAGTCCAGATGATTTGCAAATAAATAAGAATATCAGGTAATCCTGCTCTTTACAGAGATTTTTCATGGTGGGACACTGATGAAAATGGTGAAATTAGCATACTATAAATTTCAAAGTTCAATAAACTCACAGTAAGGATCAGATTTTTGTTTTCTTGAAGTATTTCTGGAGTGGAAGTAGGTTATAAATGGTACGATAGAAGTAGCTTTAAAATGTTCTATGTGAATTACATAGACTATGTGCTACTACTTAATGGTGACGCATGTTTCTAGCTCAGCTGCACTCTTTTCTCTCTATAAGTTCCTACAGTAAGAGCTCTGCAAAGGTAGAGATATCTCTATTTTTTATCTTGGAGGTGATACGTTTTTCTGGCTGGTGTCTCTGCTCCACGGTACTATACTCCCATTTACTTCAGTGGTCAGGAATCATGAAATCCTAGGACCAGAAAAAACCTTCAAGAAATCATCTCATTCCTTTTGTTTGTTTCACTGTTATTTAAAGCAAATGTCATCCTTCGGTCTTCTTTACTCTGAATTAAACAACTCATTTCCTTTAGTTTTCCCCCATAGGCTATATTTTTAAACCTCTGATCTTTCTTTTTTCTTTTTTTTTTTTTTTCTTCCTAGAGTCTGCATTGATCTATGAATTTATTGAAGTGTAGTGCCCAGGACTAGACACAATAGTCCATCTAAGGCCATAGTGTTGAATAAAACATTAAACAGAGCAGAGGGATTAGTTCACATTTCCTTCCAGTCATACACTTCCTTATACATCCTGCTGTACACATTCTGAGGCATTTGTCTTTTTCACAACAGCAGAACGTTGTTGACTCGTGTTCTCTTCATGACCCTTTACAACCCCTAATTTATTTTTCTATAGAACTGTTTATAACCAGTTATTCATCATCCTATGCTTATGTGGTTAATTATACCCGACTAAGTATGGGATCTTGC